>JBBMRE010000113.1:0-487444 GCA_037974335.1 Prionace glauca
GGTCTCAGTGGTCTCAGGGTCTCAGGGTCTCAGGGTCTCAGGGTCTCAGTGTCTCAGTCTGTCAGTCTCTCAGTCTCTCAGAGTCTCAGTCCCTCAGTTTCTCAGGTCTCTCAGTGTCTCAGTGTCTCAGTGTCTCTGTGTCTCAGGGTCTCAGTGTCTCAGGGTCTCAGTGTCTTAGTTTCACAGGGTCTCAGGGCCTCAGTGTCTCAGGATCACAGGGCATTAGTCTCTCAGGCCCTCAGTTTCTCAGTCTCTCAGGGTCTCAGGGTCTCAGGGTCTCAGTGACTCAGTGTCTCAGGGTCTCAGTGTCTCTGGGTCTCTGGGTCTCGGTCTCTCAGTCTCTCAGTCTCTCAGTTTCTCAGTGTCTCAGTGTCTCAGTGTCTCAGTGTCTCAGGGTCTCAGGGTCTCAGTGTCTCACTGTCTCAGTATCTCAGGGTCTCAGTGCCTCAGAGTCTCAGTCTCTCAGTGTCTCATTCTCTCATTGTAACAGTCTCTCAGTCTCTCAGTGTCTCAGGTTCTCAGTGTCTCAGGGTCTCAGTGTCTCAAGGTCTCAGGGTCTCAGTGTCTCAGTCTCTCAGTCTCTCAGGGTCTCAGTGTCTCAGGGTCTCAGGGTCTCAGTGTCTCAGTGTCTCAGGGTCTCAGGGTCTCAGGGTCTCAGTGTCTCAGTCTCTCAGTCTCTCAGTCTCTCAGTCTCTCATTGTCTCAGTTTCTCAGGTCTCTCAGTGTCTCAGTGTCTCAGTGTCTCTGTGTCTCAGGGTCTCAGTGTCTCAGGGTCTCAGTGTCTTAGTTTCACAGGGTCTCAGGGCCTCAGTGTCTCAGGATCACAGGGCATTAGTCTCTCAGGCCCTCAGTTTCTCAGTCTCTCAGGGTCTCAGGGTCTCAGTGACTCAGTGTCACGTGCTCACTGTGTCTCTGGGTCTCGGTCTCTCAGTCTCTCAGTTTCTCAGTGTCTCAGTGTCTCAGTGTCTCAGTGTCTCAAGGTTTCAGGGTCTCAGTGTCTCAGTGTCTCAGGGTCACAGGGTCTCAGTGTCTCAGTGTCACAGGGTCTCAGGGTTTCAGTGTCGCAGGGTCTCTCGGTCTCAGAGACGCAGAGTCTCACAGTCTCAGTGTTTCAGGGTCTCTGGGTCTCAGGGTCACTGGTTCACTGGGTCAAAGTGTCTCAGTGTCTCAGGGTCTCAGGGTCTCAGTGTCTCATGTCCCAGTATCTCAGGGTCTCAGTGTCTCAGTGTCTCAGGGTCTCAGTGCCTCAGTGTCTCAGGATCTCAGGTGCTCAGGGTCTCAGTGTCTCAGTGTCTCGTTGTCTCAGGGTCTCAGTGTCTCAGGGTCTCAGGGTCTCAGTGTCTCAGGGTCTCTGGGTCTCGGTCTCTCAGTGTCTCAGGGTCTCAGTGTCTCAGTGTCTCAGGGTCTCAGTTCCTCAGTTTCTCAGGGTCTCAGGGTCACAGGGTCTCAGAGTCTCAGTCTCTCAGTCTCTCAGTCCCTCAGTCTCTCAGGGTCTCAGGGTCTCAGTGTCTCAGTGTCTCAGGGTCTCAGTGTCTCAGTTTCTCAGGGTCTCATGGTCTCAGTGTCTCAGGGTCTCAGTGTCTCAGTGTCTCAGTGTTTCAGGGTCTCAGTGTCTCAGTGTTTCAGGGTCTCAGTGTCTCAGGGTCTCAGTGTCTAAGTGTCTCAGTGTCTCTGGGTCTAAGGATCTCAGTGTCTCAGGGTCTTAGGGTCTCAGTGTCTCAGGTCTCAGTGTCTCAGTGTCTCAGGGTCTCAGTATCTCAGGGTCTCAGTGCCTCAGGGTCTCAGTCTCTCAGTCTCTCAGTCTCTCGTTCTCTCATTGTAACAGTCTCTCAGTGTCTCAGGTTCTCAGTGTCTCAGGGGTCTCAGTGTCTCAGGGTCTCAGGGTCTCAGTGTCTCAGTCTCTCAGTCTCTCAGGGTCTCAGGTTCTCAGTGTCTCAGGGTCTCAGTGTCTCAGGGTCTCAGGGTCTCAGTGTCTCAGTCTCTCAGTCTCTCAGGGTCTCAGTGTCTCAGGGTCTCAGGGTCTCAGTGTCTCAGTGTCTCAGGGTCTCAGGGTCTCAGGGTCTCAGTGTCTCAGTCTCTCAGTCTCTCAGTGTCTCAGTCCCTCAGTTTCTCAGGTCTCTCAGTGTCTCTGTGTCTCAGGGTCTCAGTGTCTCAGGGTCTCAGTGTCTTAGTTTCACAGGGTCTCAGGGCCTCAGTGTCTCAGGATCACAGGGCATTAGTCTCTCAGGCCCTTAGTTTCTCAGTCTCTCAGGGTCTCAGGGTCTCAGTGACTCAGTGTCTCAGGGTCTCAGTGTCTCTGGGTCTCTGGGTCTCGGTCTCTCTGTCTCTCAGTTTCTCAGTGTCTCAGTGTCTCAGTGTCTCAGTGTCTCAAGGTTTCAGGGTCTCAGTGTCTCAGTGTCTCAGGGTCTCAGGGTCTCAGTGTCTCAGTGTCACAGGGTCTCAGGGTTTCAGTGTCGCAGGGTCTCTGGGTCTCAGGGTCACTGGTTCACTGGGTCAAAGTGTCTCAGTGTCTCAGGTCTCTGGGTCTCAGGGTCTCAGGGTCTCAGGGTCTCAGTGTCTCATGTCCCAGTATCTCAGGGTCTCAGTGTCTCAGTGTCTCAGTGTATCAGGGTCTCAGTGTCTCAGTGTCTCAGGATCTCAGGTGCTCAGGGTCTCAGTGTCTCAGTGTCTCGTTGTCTCAGGGTCTCAGTGTCTCAGGGTCTCAGGGTCTCAGGGTCTCAGTGTTTCAGGGTCTCTGGGTCTCGGTCTCTCAGTGTCTCAGTGTCTCAGGGTCTCAGTGTCTCAGCGTCTCAGGGTCTCAGTGTCTCAGTTTCTCAGGGTCTCAGGGTCTCAGGGTCACAGGGTCTCAGAGTCTCAGTCTCTCAGTCTCTCAGTCTCACAGTCACTCAGTCGCCTCAGTCACTCAATCTCTCAGTGTATCAGTCTCTCAGTGTCTCAGGGTCTCAGTGTCTCAGGGTCTCAGTGTCTCAGTGTCTCAGGGTCTCAGTGTCTCTGGGTCTCAGTCTCTCAGTCTCTCAGTTTCTCAGTGTCTCAGTGTCGCAGTGTCTCAGGGTCTCAGTGTCTCACTGTCTCAGTATCTCAGGGTCTCAGTGCCTCAGGGTCTCAGTCTCTCAGTCTCTTATTCTCTCATTCTCTCATTCTAACAGTCTCTCAGTGTCTCAGTGTCTCAGGGTCTCAGTGCTTCAGGGTCTCTGGGTCTCAGGGTCACTGGTTCACTGGGTCTCAGTGTCTCAGTGTCTCAGGGTCTCTGGGTCTCAGGGTCTCAGGGTCTCAGTGTCTCAGTATCTCAGGGCCTTAGTCTCTCATGCCCTCAGTCTCTCAGTCTCTCTGGGACTCAGTCTCTCAGTGTCTCAGTCTCTCAGTCTCTCAGGGTCTCAGGGTCTCAGGGTCTCAGTGTCTCAGTGTCTCAGGGTCTCAGTGTCTCAGTTTCTCAGGGTCTCAGGGTCGCAGTGTCTCAGGGTCTCAGTGTCTCAGTGTTTCAGGGTCTCAGTGTCTCAGTGTTTCAGGGTCTCAGTGTCTCAGGGTCTCAGTGTCTCAGTGTCTCAGTGTCTCTGGGTCTAAGGATCTCAGTGTCTCAGGGTCTCAGCGTCTCAGTGTCTCTTGTCTCAGTGTCTCAGTGTCTCAGGGTCTCAGTGTCTCAGTCTGTCAGTCTCTCAGTCTCTCAGAGTCTCAGTCCCTCAGTTTCTCAGGTCTCTCAGTGTCTCAGTGTCTCAGTGTCTCTGTGTCTCAGGGTCTCAGTGTCTCAGGGTCTCAGTGTCTTTGTTTCACAGGGTCTCAGGGCCTCAGTGTCTCAGGATCACAGGGCATTAGTCTCTCAGGCCCTCAGTTTCTCAGTCTCTCAGGGTCTCAGGGTCTCAGGGTCTCAGTGACTCAGTGTCTCAGGGTCTCAGTGTCTCTGGGTCTCTGGGTCTCGGTCTCTCAGTCTCTCAGTCTCTCAGTTTCTCAGTGTCTCAGTGTCTCAGTGTCTCAGTGTCTCAGGGTCTCAGGGTCTCAGTGTCTCACTGTCTCAGTATCTCAGGGTCTCAGTGCCTCAGAGTCTCAGTCTCTCAGTCTCTCATTCTCTCATTGTAACAGTCTCTCAGTCTCTCAGTGTCTCAGGTTCTCAGTGTCTCAGGGTCTCAGTGTCTCAAGGTCTCAGGGTCTCAGTGTCTCAGTCTCTCAGTCTCTCAGGGTCTCAGTGTCTCAGGGTCTCAGGGTCTCAGTGTCTCAGTGTCTCAGGGTCTCAGGGTCTCAGGGTCTCAGTGTCTCAGTCTCTCAGTCTCTCAGTCTCTCAGTCTCTCAGTGTCTCAGTTTCTCAGGTCTCTCAGTGTCTCAGTGTCTCAGTGTCTCTGTGTCTCAGGGTCTCAGTGTCTCAGGGTCTCAGTGTCTTAGTTTCACAGGGTCTCAGGGCCTCAGTGTCTCAGGATCACAGGGCATTAGTCTCTCAGGCCCTCAGTTTCTCAGTCTCTCAGGGTCTCAGGGTCTCAGGGTCTCAGTGACTCAGTGTCTCAGGGTCTCAGTGTCTCTGGGTCTCTGGGTCTCGGTCTCTCAGTCTCTCAGTTTCTCAGTGTCTCAGTGTCTCAGTGTCTCAAGGTTTCAGGGTCTCAGTGTCTCAGTGTCTCAGGGTCACAGGGTCTCAGTGTCTCAGTGTCACAGGGTCTCAGGGTTTCAGTGTCGCAGGGTCTCTCGGTCTCAGAGACGCAGAGTCTCACAGTCTCAGTGTTTCAGGGTCTCTGGGTCTCAGGGTCACTGGTTCACTGGGTCAAAGTGTCTCAGTGTCTCAGTGTCTCAGGGTCTCAGGGGTCTCAGTGTCTCATGTCCCAGTATCTCAGGGTCTCAGTGTCTCAGTGTCTCAGTGTCTCAGGGGTCTCAGTGCCTCAGTGTCTCAGGATCTCAGGTGCTCAGGGTCTCAGTGTCTCAGTGTCTCGTTGTCTCAGGGTCTCAGTGTCTCAGGGTCTCAGGGTCTCAGGGTCTCAGTGTCTCAGGGTCTCTGGGTCTCGGTCTCTCAGTGTCTCAGGGTCTCAGTGTCTCAGTGTCTCAGGGTCTCAGTGCCTCAGTTTCTCAGGGTCTCAGGGTCACAGGGTCTCAGAGTCTCAGTCTCTCAGTCTCTCAGTCCCTCAGTCTCTCAGGGTCTCAGGGTCTCAGTGTCTCAGTGTCTCAGGGTCTCAGTGTCTCAGTTTCTCAGGGTCTCATGGTCTCAGTGTCTCAGGGTCTCAGTGTCTCAGTGTCTCAGTGTTTCAGGGTCTCAGTGTCTCAGTGTTTCAGGGTCTCAGTGTCTCAGGGTCTCAGTGTCTAAGTGTCTCAGTGTCTCTGGGTCTAAGGATCTCAGTGTCTCAGGGTCTTAGGGTCTCAGTGTCTCAGGTCTCAGTGTCTCAGTGTCTCAGCGTCTCAGTATCTCAGGGTCTCAGTGCCTCAGGGTCTCAGTCTCTCAGTCTCTCAGTCTCTCGTTCTCTCATTGTAACAGTCTCTCAGTGTCTCAGGTTCTCAGTGTCTCAGGGTCTCAGTGTCTCAGGGTCTCAGGGTCTCAGTGTCTCAGTCTCTCAGTCTCTCAGGGTCTCAGTGTCTCAGGGTCTCAGGGTCTCAGTGTCTCAGTGTCTCAGGGTCTCAGGGTCTCAGGGTCTCAGTGTCTCAGTCTCTCAGTCTCTCAGTGTCTCAGTCCCTCAGTTTCTCAGGTCTCTCAGTGTCTCTGTGTCTCAGGGTCTCAGTGTCTCAGGGTCTCAGTGTCTTAGTTTCACAGGGTCTCAGGGCCTCAGTGTCTCAGGATCACAGGGCATTAGTCTCTCAGGCCCTTAGTTTCTCAGTCTCTCAGGGTCTCAGGGTCTCAGTGACTCAGTGTCTCAGGGTCTCAGTGTCTCTGGGTCTCTGGGTCTCGGTCTCTCTGTCTCTCAGTTTCTCAGTGTCTCAGTGTCTCAGTGTCTCAGTGTCTCAAGGTTTCAGTGTCTCAGTGTCTCAGTGTCTCAGGGTCTCAGTGTCTCAGTGTCACAGGGTCTCAGGGTTTCAGTGTCGCAGGGTCTCTGGGTCTCAGGGTCACTGGTTCACTGGGTCAAAGTGTCTCAGTGTCTCAGGGTCTCTGGGTCTCAGGGTCTCAGGGTCTCAGGGTCTCAGTGTCTCATGTCCCAGTATCTCAGGGTCTCAGTGTCTCAGTGTCTCAGTGTATCAGGGTCTCAGTGTCTCAGTGTCTCAGGATCTCAGGTGCTCAGGGTCTCAGTGTCTCAGTGTCTCGTTGTCTCAGGGTCTCAGTGTCTCAGGGTCTCAGGGTCTCAGGGTCTCAGTGTTTCAGGGTCTCTGGGTCTCGGTCTCTCAGTGTCTCAGTGTCTCAGGGTCTCAGTGTCTCAGCGTCTCAGGGTCTCAGTGTCTCAGTTTCTCAGGGTCTCAGGGTCTCAGGGTCACAGGGTCTCAGAGTCTCAGTCTCTCAGTCTCTCAGTTTCTCAGTCTCTCAGGGTCTCAGGGTCTCAATGTCTCAGTGTCTCAGGGTCTCAGTGTCTCAGTTTCTCAGGGTCTCAGGGTCTCAGTGTCTCAGGGTCTCAGTGTCTCAGTGTCTCAGTGTTTCAGGGTCTCAGTGTCTCAGTGTTTCAGGGTCTCAGTGTCTCAGGGTCTCAGTGTCTAAGTGTCTCAGTGTCTCTGGGTCTAAGGATCTCAGTGTCTCAGGGTCTCAGGGTCTCAGTGTCTCAGGTCTCAGTGTCTCAGTATCTCAGGGGTCTCTTTGTCTCAGTCTCTCAGTCTCTCAGTCTCTCAGTGTCTCAGTGTCTTAGGGTCTCAGGGTCTCAGTGTCTCAGTGTCTCAGGGTCTCAGTGTCTCAGTGTCTCAGGGTCCCAGTGTCTCAGTCTCTCCATCTCTCAGTCGCTCAGTCTCTCAGACTCTCAGTCTTTCAATGTATCAGTCTCTCAGTCTCATTCTCTCAGTGTCTCAGTGTCTCAGTGTCTCAGAGTCTCAGTGTCTCAGTGTCTCAGGGTCACAGTGTCTCAGGGTTTCAGTCTCTCAGTCTCTCAGTCTCTCAGTCTCACAGTCACTCAGTCGCTCAGTCACTCAATCTCTCAGTGTATCAGTCTCTCAGTGTCTCAGGGTCTCAGTGTCTCAGGGTCTCAGTGTCTCAGTGTCTCAGGGTCTCAGTGTCTCTGGGTCTCAGTCTCTCAGTCTCTCAGTTTCTCAGTGTCTCAGTGTCGCAGTGTCTCAGGGTCTCAGTGTCTCACTGTCTCAGTATCTCAGGGTCTCAGTGCCTCAGGGTCTCAGTCTCTCAGTCTCTTATTCTCTCATTCTCTCATTCTAACAGTCTCTCAGTGTCTCAGTGTCTCAGGGTCTCAGTGCTTCAGGGTCTCTGGGTCTCAGGGTCACTGGTTCACTGGGTCTCAGTGTCTCAGTGTCTCAGGGTCTCTGGGTCTCAGGGTCTCAGGGTCTCAGTCTCTCAGTCTCTCAGTCTCTCATTCTCTCATTGTAACAGTCTCTCAGTCTCTCAGTGTCTCTGGGTCTCAGTCTCTCAGTCTCTCAGTTTCTCAGTGTCTCAGTGTCTCAGGGTCTCAGGGTCTCAGTGTCTCAGTATCTCAGGGTCTCAGGGTCTCAGTGTCTCAGGGTCTCAGTGTCTCAGTCTCTCAGTCTCTCAGGGTCTCAGTGTCTCAGGGTCTCAGGGTCTCAGTGTCTCAGTGTCTCAGGGTCTCAGGGTCTCAGGGTCTCAGTGTCTCAGTCTCTCAGTCTCTCAGTGTCTCAGTCCCTCTGTTTCTCAGGTCTCTCAGTGTCTCAGTGTCTCTGTGTCTCAGGGTCTCAGTGTCTCAGTTTCACAGGGTCTCAGGGCCTCAGTGTCTCAGGATCACAGGGCATAGGTCTCTCAGGCCCTCAGTTTCTCAGTCTCTCAGGGTCTCAGGGTCTCAGGGTCACAGTGTCTCAGGGTTTCAGTCTCTCAGTCTCTCAATCTCTCAGTCTCACAGTCACTCAGTCGCTCAGTCGCTCAGTCTCTCAATCTCTCAGTGTATCAGTTTCTCAGTCTCTCAGTGTCTCAGGGTCTCAGTGTCTTAGGGTCTCAGTGTCTCAGTGTCTCAGGGTCTCAGTGTCTCTGGGTCTCAGTCTCTCAGTCTCTCAGTTTCTCAGTGTCTCAGTGTCTCAGTATCTCAGGGTCTCAGTGCCTCAGAGTCTCAGTCTCTCAGTCTCTCATTCTCTCATTGTAACAGTCTCTCAGTCTCTCTGTCTCTCAGTTTCTCAGTGTCTCAGTGTCTCAGTGTCTCAGTGTCTCAAGGTTTCAGGGTCTCAGTGTCTCAGTGTCTCAGGGGTCTCAGGGGTCTCAGTGTCTCAGTGTCACAGGGTCTCAGGGTTTCAGTGTCGCAGGGTCTCTGGGTCTCAGGGTCACTGGTTCACTGGGTCAAAGTGTCTCAGTGTCTCAGGGTCTCTGGGTCTCAGGGTCTCAGGGTCTCAGGGTCTCAGTGTCTCATGTCCCAGTATCTCAGGGTCTCAGTGTCTCAGTGTCTCAGTGTATCAGGGTCTCAGTGTCTCAGTGTCTCAGGATCTCAGGTGCTCAGGGTCTCAGTGTCTCAGTGTCTCGTTGTCTCAGGGTCTCAGTGTCTCAGGGTCCTCAGGGTCTCAGGGTCTCAGTGTTTCAGGCACGTGCTCACTGTGTCTCAGTGTCTCAGTGTCTCAGGGTCTCAGTGTCTCAGCGTCTCAGGGTCTCAGTGTCTCAGTTTCTCAGGGTCTCAGGGTCTCAGGGTCTCAGGGTCACAGGGTCTCAGAGTCTCAGTCTCTCAGTCTCTCAGTCTCTCAGTTTCTCAGTCTCTCAGGGTCTCAGGTCTCAATGTCTCAGTGTCTCAGGGTCTCAGTGTCTCAGTTTCTCAGGGTCTCAGGGTCTCAGTGTCTCAGGGTCTCAGTGTCTCAGTGTCTCAGTGTTTCAGGGTCTCAGTGTCTCAGTGTTTCAGGGTCTCAGTGTCTCAGTGGGTCTCAGGTGGTCTAAGTGTCTCAGTGTCTCTGGTCTAAGGATCTCAGTGTCTCAGGGTCTCAGGGTCTCAGTGTCTCAGGTCTCAGTGTCTCAGTATCTCAGGGTCTCTTTGTCTCAGTCTCTCAGTCTCTCAGTCTCTCAGTGTCTCAGTGTCTTAGGGTCTCAGGGTCTCAGTGTCTCAGTGTCTCAGGGTCTCAGTGTCTCAGTGTCTCAGGGTCCCAGTGTCTCAGTCTCTCCATCTCTCAGTCGCTCAGTCTCTCAGACTCTCAGTCTTTCAATGTATCAGTCTCTCAGTCTCATTCTCTCAGTGTCTCAGTGTCTCAGAGTCTCAGTGTCTCAGTGTCTCAGGGTCACAGTGTCTCAGGGTTTCAGTCTCTCAGTCTCTCAGTCTCTCAGTCTCTCAGTCTCACAGTCACTCAGTCGCTCAGTCACTCAATCTCTCAGTGTATCAGTCTCTCAGTGTCTCAGGGTCTCAGTGTCTCAGGGTCTCAGTGTCTCAGTGTCTCAGGGTCTCAGTGTCTCTGGGTCTCAGTCTCTCAGTCTCTCAGTTTCTCAGTGTCTCAGTGTCGCAGTGTCTCAGGGTCTCAGTGTCTCACTGTCTCAGTATCTCAGGGTGTCAGTGCCTCAGGGTCTCAGTCTCTCAGTCTCTTATTCTCTCATTCTCTCATTCTAACAGTCTCTCAGTGTCTCAGTGTCTCAGTGTCTCAGGGTCTCAGTGCTTCAGGGTCTCTGGGTCTCAGGGTCACTGGTTCACTGGGTCTCAGTGTCTCAGTGTCTCAGGGTCTCTGGGTCTCAGGGTCTCAGGGTCTCAGTGTCTCAGTATCTCAGGGCCTTAGTCTCTCATGCCCTCAGTCTCTCAGTCTCTCTGGGACTCAGTCTCTCAGTGTCTCAGTCTCTCAGTCTCTCAGGGTCTCAGGGTCTCAGGGTCTCAGTGTCTCAGTGTCTCAGGGTCTCAGTGTCTCAGTTTCTCAGGGTCTCAGGGTCGCAGTGTCTCAGGGTCTCAGTGTCTCAGTGTTTCAGGGTCTCAGTGTCTCAGTGTTTCAGGGTCTCAGTGTCTCAGGGTCTCAGTGTCTCAGTGTCTCAGTGTCTCTGGGTCTAAGGATCTCAGTGTCTCAGGGTCTCAGCGTCTCAGTGTCTCTGGTCTCAGTGTCTCAGTGTCTCAGGGTCTCAGTGTCTCAGTCTGTCAGTCTCTCAGTCTCTCAGAGTCTCAGTCCCTCAGTTTCTCAGGTCTCTCAGTGTCTCAGTGTCTCAGTGTCTCTGTGTCTCAGGGTCTCAGTGTCTCAGGGTCTCAGTGTCTTAGTTTCACAGGGTCTCAGGGCCTCAGTGTCTCAGGATCACAGGGCATTAGTCTCTCAGGCCCTCAGTTTCTCAGTCTCTCAGGGTCTCAGGGTCTCAGGGTCTCAGTGACTCAGTGTCTCAGGGTCTCAGTGTCTCTGGGTCTCTGGGTCTCGGTCTCTCAGTCTCTCAGTCTCTCAGTTTCTCAGTGTCTCAGTGTCTCAGTGTCTCAGTGTCTCAGGGTCCCAGGGTCTCAGTGTCTCACTGTCTCAGTATCTCAGGGTCTCAGTGCCTCAGAGTCTCAGTCTCTCAGTGTCTCATTCTCTCATTGTAACAGTCTCTTAGTCTCTCAGTGTCTCAGGTTCTCAGTGTCTCAGGGTCTCAGTGTCTCAAGGTCTCAGGGTCTCAGTGTCTCAGTCTCTCAGTCTCTCAGGGTCTCAGTGTCTCAGGGTCTCAGGTTCTCAGTGTCTCAGTGTCTCAGGGTCTCAGGGTCTCAGGGTCTCAGTGTCTCAGTCTCTCAGTCTCTCAGTCTCTCAGTCTCTCAGTGTCTCAGTTTCTCAGGTCTCTCAGTGTCTCAGTGTCTCAGTGTCTCTGTGTCTCAGGGTCTCAGTGTCTCAGGGTCTCAGTGTCTTAGTTTCACAGGGTCTCAGGGCCTCAGTGTCTCAGGATCACAGGGCATTAGTCTCTCAGGCCCTCAGTTTCTCAGTCTCTCAGGGTCTCAGGGTCTCAGTGACTCAGTGTCTCAGGGTCTCAGTGTCTCTGGGTCTCTGGGTCTCGGTCTCTCAGTCTCTCAGTTTCTCAGTGTCTCAGTGTCTCAGTGTCTCAAGGTTTCAGGGTCTCAGTGTCTCAGTGTCTCAGGGTCACAGGGTCTCAGTGTCTCAGTGTCACAGGGTCTCAGGGTTTCAGTGTCGCAGGGTCTCTCGGTCTCAGAGACGCAGAGTCTCATAGTCTCAGTGTTTCAGGGTCTCTGGGTCTCAGGGTCACTGGTTCACTGGGTCAAAGTGTCTCAGTGTCTCAGTGTCTCAGGGTCTCAGGGTCTCAGTGTCTCATGTCCCAGTATCTCAGGGTCTCAGTGTCTCAGTGTCTCAGTGTCTCAGGGTCTCAGTGCCTCAGTGTCTCAGGATCTCAAGTGCTCAGGGTCTCAGTGTCTCAGTGTCTCGTTGTCTCAGGGTCTCAGTGTCTCAGGGTCTCAGGGTCTCAGGGTCTCAGTGTCTCAGGGTCTCTGGGTCTCGGTCTCTCAGTGTCTCAGGGTCTCAGTGTCTCAGTGTCTCAGGGTCTCAGTGCCTCAGTTTCTCAGGGTCTCAGGGTCACAGGGTCTCAGAGTCTCAGTCTCTCAGTCTCTCAGTCCCTCAGTCTCTCAGGGTCTCAGGGTCTCAGTGTCTCAGTGTCTCAGGGTCTCAGTGTCTCAGTTTCTCAGGGTCTCATGGTCTCAGTGTCTCAGGGTCTCAGTGTCTCAGTGTCTCAGTGTTTCAGGGTCTCAGTGTCTCAGTGTTTCAGGGTCTCAGTGTCTCAGGGTCTCAGTGTCTAAGTGTCTCAGTGTCTCTGGGTCTAAGGATCTCAGTGTCTCAGGGTCTTAGGGTCTCAGTGTCTCAGGTCTCAGCGTCTCAGTATCTCAGGGTCTCAGTGCCTCAGGGTCTCAGTCTCTCAGTCTCTCAGTCTCTCGTTCTCTCATTGTAACAGTCTCTCAGTGTCTCAGGTTCTCAGTGTCTCAGGGTCTCAGTGTCTCAGGGTCTCAGGGTCTCAGTGTCTCAGTCTCTCTGTCTCTCAGAGTCTCAGTGTCTCAGGGTCTCAGGGTCTCAGGGTCTCAGTGTCTCAGTCTCTCAGTCTCTCAGTGTCTCAGTCCCTCAGTTTCTCAGGTCTCTCAGTGTCTCTGTGTCTCAGGGTCTCAGTGTCTCAGGGTCTCAGTGTCTTAGTTTCACAGGGTCTCAGGGCCTCAGTGTCTCAGGATCACAGGGCATTAGTCTCTCAGGCCCTTAGTTTCTCAGTCTCTCAGGGTCTCAGGGTCTCAGTGACTCAGTGTCTCAGGGTCTCAGTGTCTCTGGGTCTCTGGGTCTCGGTCTCTCTGTCTCTCAGTTTCTCAGTGTCTCAGTGTCTCAGTGTCTCAGTGTCTCAAGGTTTCAGTGTCTCAGTGTCTCAGTGTCTCAGGGTCTCAGGGTCTCAGTGTCTCAGTGTCACAGGGTCTCAGGGTTTCAGTGTCGCAGGGTCTCTGGGTCTCAGGGTCACTGGTTCACTGGGTCAAAGTGTCTCAGTGTCTCAGGGTCTCTGGGTCTCAGGGTCTCAGGGTCTCAGGGTCTCAGTGTCTCATGTCCCAGTATCTCAGGGTCTCAGTGTCTCAGTGTCTCAGTGTATCAGGGTCTCAGTGTCTCAGTGTCTCAGGATCTCAGGTGCTCAGGGTCTCAGTGTCTCAGTGTCTCGTTGTCTCAGGGTCTCAGTGTCTCAGGGTCTCAGGGTCTCAGGGTCTCAGTGTTTCAGGGTCTCTGGGTCTCGGTCTCTCAGTGTCTCAGTGTCTCAGGGTCTCAGTGTCTCAGCGTCTCAGGGTCTCAGTGTCTCAGTTTCTCAGGGTCTCAGGGTCTCAGGGTCACAGGGTCTCAGAGTCTCAGTCTCTCAGTCTCTCAGTTTCTCAGTCTCTCAGGGTCTCAGGGTCTCAATGTCTCAGTGTCTCAGGGTCTCAGTGTCTCAGTTTCTCAGGGTCTCAGGGTCTCAGTGTCTCAGGGTCTCAGTGTCTCAGTGTCTCAGTGTTTCAGGGTCTCAGTGTCTCAGTGTTTCAGGGTCTCAGTGTCTCAGGGTCTCAGTGTCTAAGTGTCTCAGTGTCTCTGGGTCTAAGGATCTCAGTGTCTCAGGGTCTCAGGGTCTCAGTGTCTCAGGTCTCAGTGTCTCAGTATCTCAGGGTCTCTTTGTCTCAGTCTCTCAGTCTCTCAGTCTCTCAGTGTCTCAGTGTCTTAGGGTCTCAGGGTCTCAGTGTCTCAGTGTCTCAGGGTCTCTGTGTCTCAGTGTCTCAGGGTCCCAGTGTCTCAGTCTCTCCATCTCTCAGTCGCTCAGTCTCTCAGACTCTCAGTCTTTCAATGTATCAGTCTCTCAGTCTCATTCTCTCAGTGTCTCAGTGTCTCAGTGTCTCAGAGTCTCAGTGTCTCAGTGTCTCAGGGTCACAGTGTCTCAGGGTTTCAGTCTCTCAGTCTCTCAGTCTCTCAGTCTCACAGTCACTCAGTCGCTCAGTCACTCAATCTCTCAGTGTATCAGTCTCTCAGTGTCTCAGGGTCTCAGTGTCTCAGGGTCTCAGTGTCTCAGGGTCTCAGTGTCTCTGGGTCTCAGTCTCTCAGTCTCTCAGTTTCTCAGTGTCTCAGTGTCGCAGTGTCTCAGGGTCTCAGTGTCTCACTGTCTCAGTATCTCAGGGTGTCAGTGCCTCAGGGTCTCAGTCTCTCAGTCTCTTATTCTCTCATTCTCTCATTCTAACAGTCTCTCAGTGTCTCAGTGTCTCAGGGTCTCAGTGCTTCAGGGTCTCTGGGTCTCAGGGTCACTGGTTCACTGGGTCTCAGTGTCTCAGTGTCTCAGGGTCTCTGGGTCTCAGGGTCTCAGGGTCTCAGTGTCTCAGTATCTCAGGGCCTTAGTCTCTCATGCCCTCAGTCTCTCAGTCTCTCTGGGACTCAGTCTCTCAGTGTCTCAGTCTCTCAGTCTCTCAGGGTCTCAGGGTCTCAGGGTCTCAGTGTCTCAGTGTCTCAGGGTCTCAGTGTCTCAGTTTCTCAGGGTCTCAGGGTCGCAGTGTCTCAGGGTCTCAGTGTCTCAGTGTTTCAGGGTCTCAGTGTCTCAGTGTTTCAGGGTCTCAGTGTCTCAGGGTATCAGTGTCTCAGTGTCTCTGGGTCTAAGGATCTCAGTGTCTCAGGGTCTCAGCGTCTCAGTGTCTCTGGTCTCAGTGTCTCAGTGTCTCAGGGTCTCAGTGTCTCAGTCTCTCAGTCTCTCAGTCTCTCAGTCTCTCAGTGTCTCAGTGTCTCAGTGTCTTAGGGTCTCAGGGTCTCAGTGTCTCAGTGTCTCAGGGTCTCAGTGTCTCAGGGTCCCAGTGTCTCAGTCTCTCCATCTCTCAGTCTCTCAGTCATCAGTCTCTCAGACTCTCAGTCTTTCAATGTATCAGTCTCTCATTCTCATTCTCTCATTGTCTCAGTGTCTCAGAGTGTCAGTGTCTCAGTGTCTCAGGGTCACAGTGTCTCAGGGTTTCAGTCTCTCAGTCTCTCAATCTCTCAGTCTCACAGTCACTCAGTCGCTCATTCGCTCAGTCTCTCAATCTCTCAGTGTATCAGTCTCTCAGTGTCTCAGGGTCTCAGTGTCTTAGGGTCTCAGTGTCTCAGTGTCTCAGGGTCTCAGTGTCTCTGGGTCTCAGTCTCTCAGTCTATCAGTTTCTCAGTGTCTCAGTGTCTCAGTGTCTCAGGGTCTCAGGGTCTCAGTGTCTCACTGTCTCAGTATCTCAGGGTCTCAGTGCCTCAGGGTCTCAGTCTCTCAGTCTCTCAGTCTCTCATTCTCTCATTGTAACAGTCTCTCAGTCTCTCAGTGTCTCAGGTTCTCAGTGTCTCAGGGTCTCAGTGTCTCAGGGTCTCAGTGTCTCAGTGTCTCAGGGTCTCAGTGTCTCTGGGTCTCAGTCTCTCAGTCTCTCAGTTTCTCAGTGTCTCAGTGTCTCAGGGTCTCAGGGTCTCAGTGTCTCAGTATCTCAGGGTCTCAGTGCCTCAGGGTCTCAGTCTCTCAGTCTCTCAGTCTCTCATTCTCTCATTGTAACAGTCTCTCAGTCTCTCAGTGTCTCTGGGTCTCAGTCTCTCAGTCTCTCAGTTTCTCAGTGTCTCAGTGTCTCAGGGTCTCAGGGTCTCAGTGTCTCAGTATCTCAGGGTCTCAGGGTCTCAGTGTCTCAGGGTCTCAGTGTCTCAGTCTCTCAGTCTCTCAGGGTCTCAGTGTCTCAGGGTCTCAGGGTCTCAGTGTCTCAGTGTCTCAGGGTCTCAGGGTCTCAGGGTCTCAGGGTCTCAGTGTCTCAGTCTCTCAGTCTCTCAGTGTCTCAGTCCCTCTGTTTCTCAGGTCTCTCAGTGTCTCAGTGTCTCTGTGTCTCAGGGTCTCAGTGTCTCAGTTTCACAGGGTCTCAGGGCCTCAGTGTCTCAGGATCACAGGGCATAGGTCTCTCAGGCCCTCAGTTTCTCAGTCTCTCAGGGTCTCAGGGTCTCAGGGTCACAGTGTCTCAGGGTTTCAGTCTCTCAGTCTCTCAATCTCTCAGTCTCACAGTCACTCAGTCGCTCAGTCGCTCAGTCTCTCAATCTCTCAGTGTATCAGTTTCTCAGTCTCTCAGTGTCTCAGGGTCTCAGTGTCTTAGGGTCTCAGTGTCTCAGTGTCTCAGGGTCTCAGTGTCTCTGGGTCTCAGTCTCTCAGTCTCTCAGTTTCTCAGTGTCTCAGTGTCTCAGTATCTCAGGGTCTCAGTGCCTCAGAGTCTCAGTCTCTCAGTCTCTCATTCTCTCATTGTAACAGTCTCTCAGTCTCTCTGTCTCTCAGTTTCTCAGTGTCTCAGTGTCTCAGTGTCTCAGTGTCTCAAGGTTTCAGGGTCTCAGTGTCTCAGTGTCTCAGGGTCTCAGGGTCTCAGTGTCTCAGTGTCACAGGGTCTCAGGGTTTCAGTGTCGCAGGGTCTCTGGGTCTCAGGGTCACTGGTTCACTGGGTCAAAGTGTCTCAGTGTCTCAGGGTCTCTGGGTCTCAGGGTCTCAGGGTCTCAGGGTCTCAGTGTCTCATGTCCCAGTATCTCAGGGTCTCAGTGTCTCAGTGTCTCAGTGTATCAGGGTCTCAGTGTCTCAGTGTCTCAGGATCTCAGGTGCTCAGGGTCTCAGTGTCTCAGTGTCTCGTTGTCTCAGGGTCTCAGTGTCTCAGGGTCTCAGGGTCTCAGGGTCTCAGTGTTTCAGGGTCTCTGGGTCTCGGTCTCTCAGTGTCTCAGTGTCTCAGGGTCTCAGTGTCTCAGCGTCTCAGGGTCTCAGTGTCTCAGTTTCTCAGGGTCTCAGGGTCTCAGGGTCACAGGGTCTCAGAGTCTCAGTCTCTCAGTCTCTCAGTCTCTCAGTTTCTCAGTCTCTCAGGGTCTCAGGGTCTCAATGTCTCAGTGTCTCAGGGTCTCAGTGTCTCAGTTTCTCAGGGTCTCAGGGTCTCAGTGTCTCAGGGTCTCAGTGTCTCAGTGTCTCAGTGTTTCAGGGTCTCAGTGTCTCAGTGTTTCAGGGTCTCAGTGTCTCAGGGTCTCAGTGTCTAAGTGTCTCAGTGTCTCTGGGTCTAAGGATCTCAGTGTCTCAGGGTCTCAGGGTCTCAGTGTCTCAGGTCTCAGTGTCTCAGTATCTCAGGGTCTCTTTGTCTCAGTCTCTCAGTCTCTCAGTCTCTCAGTGTCTCAGTGTCTTAGGGTCTCAGGGTCTCAGTGTCTCAGTGTCTCAGGGTCTCAGTGTCTCAGTGTCTCAGGGTCCCAGTGTCTCAGTCTCTCCATCTCTCAGTCGCTCAGTCTCTCAGACTCTCAGTCTTTCAATGTATCAGTCTCTCAGTCTCATTCTCTCAGTGTCTCAGTGTCTCAGAGTCTCAGTGTCTCAGTGTCTCAGGGTCACAGTGTCTCAGGGTTTCAGTCTCTCAGTCTCTCAGTCTCTCAGTCTCTCAGTCTCACAGTCACTCAGTCGCTCAGTCACTCAATCTCTCAGTGTATCAGTCTCTCAGTGTCTCAGGGTCTCAGTGTCTCAGGGTCTCAGTGTCTCAGTGTCTCAGGGTCTCAGTGTCTCTGGGTCTCAGTCTCTCAGTCTCTCAGTTTCTCAGTGTCTCAGTGTCGCAGTGTCTCAGGGTCTCAGTGTCTCACTGTCTCAGTATCTCAGGGTGTCAGTGCCTCAGGGTCTCAGTCTCTCAGTCTCTTATTCTCTCATTCTCTCATTCTAACAGTCTCTCAGTGTCTCAGTGTCTCAGGGTCTCAGTGCTTCAGGGTCTCTGGGTCTCAGGGTCACTGGTTCACTGGGTCTCAGTGTCTCAGTGTCTCAGGGTCTCTGGGTCTCAGGGTCTCAGGGTCTCAGTGTCTCAGTATCTCAGGGCCTTAGTCTCTCATGCCCTCAGTCTCTCAGTCTCTCTGGGACTCAGTCTCTCAGGGTCTCAGGGTCTCAGGGTCTCAGTGTCTCAGTGTCTCAGGGTCTCAGTGTCTCAGTTTCTCAGGGTCTCAGGGTCGCAGTGTCTCAGGGTCTCAGTGTCTCAGTGTTTCAGGGTCTCAGTGTCTCAGTGTTTCAGGGTCTCAGTGTCTCAGGGTCTCAGTGTCTCAGTGTCTCAGTGTCTCTGGGTCTAAGGATCTCAGTGTCTCAGGGTCTCAGCGTCTCAGTGTCTCTGGTCTCAGTGTCTCAGTGTCTCAGGGTCTCAGTGTCTCAGTCTGTCAGTCTCTCAGTCTCTCAGAGTCTCAGTCCCTCAGTTTCTCAGGTCTCTCAGTGTCTCAGTGTCTCAGTGTCTCTGTGTCTCAGGGTCTCAGTGTCTCAGGGTCTCAGTGTCTTAGTTTCACAGGGTCTCAGGGCCTCAGTGTCTCAGGATCACAGGGCATTAGTCTCTCAGGCCCTCAGTTTCTCAGTCTCTCAGGGTCTCAGGGTCTCAGGGTCTCAGTGACTCAGTGTCTCAGGGTCTCAGTGTCTCTGGGTCTCTGGGTCTCGGTCTCTCAGTCTCTCAGTCTCTCAGTTTCTCAGTGTCTCAGTGTCTCAGTGTCTCAGTGTCTCAGGGTCTCAGGGTCTCAGTGTCTCACTGTCTCAGTATCTCAGGGTCTCAGTGCCTCAGAGTCTCAGTCTCTCAGTGTCTCATTCTCTCATTGTAACAGTCTCTTAGTCTCTCAGTGTCTCAGGTTCTCAGTGTCTCAGGGTCTCAGTGTCTCAAGGTCTCAGGGTCTCAGTGTCTCAGTCTCTCAGTCTCTCAGGGTCTCAGTGTCTCAGGGTCTCAGGGTCTCAGTGTCTCAGTGTCTCAGGGTCTCAGGGTCTCAGGGTCTCAGTGTCTCAGTCTCTCAGTCTCTCAGTCTCTCAGTCTCTCAGTGTCTCAGTTTCTCAGGTCTCTCAGTGTCTCAGTGTCTCAGTGTCTCTGTGTCTCAGGGTCTCAGTGTCTCAGGGTCTCAGTGTCTTAGTTTCACAGGGTCTCAGGGCCTCAGTGTCTCAGGATCACAGGGCATTAGTCTCTCAGCCCCTCAGTTTCTCAGTCTCTCAGGGTCTCAGGGTCTCAGTGACTCAGTGTCTCAGGGTCTCAGTGTCTCTGGGTCTCTGGGTCTCGGTCTCTCAGTCTCTCAGTTTCTCAGTGTCTCAGTGTCTCAGTGTCTCAAGGTTTCAGGGTCTCAGTGTCTCAGTGTCTCAGGGTCACAGGGTCTCAGTGTCTCAGTGTCACAGGGTCTCAGGGTTTCAGTGTCGCAGGGTCTCTCGGTCTCAGAGACGCAGAGTCTCACAGTCTCAGTGTTTCAGGGTCTCTGGGTCTCAGGGTCACTGGTTCACTGGGTCAAAGTGTCTCAGTGTCTCAGTGTCTCAGGGTCTCAGGGTCTCAGTGTCTCATGTCCCAGTATCTCAGGGTCTCAGTGTCTCAGTGTCTCAGGGTCTCAGTGCCTCAGTGTCTCAGGATCTCAAGTGCTCAGGGTCTCAGTGTCTCAGTGTCTCGTTGTCTCAGGGTCTCAGTGTCTCAGGGTCTCAGGGTCTCAGGGTCTCAGTGTCTCAGGGTCTCTGGGTCTCGGTCTCTCAGTGTCTCAGGGTCTCAGTGTCTCAGTGTCTCAGGGTCTCAGTGCCTCAGTTTCTCAGGGTCTCAGGGTCACAGGGTCTCAGAGTCTCAGTCTCTCAGTCTCTCAGTCCCTCAGTCTCTCAGGGTCTCAGGGTCTCAGTGTCTCAGTGTCTCAGGGTCTCAGTGTCTCAGTTTCTCAGGGTCTCATGGTCTCAGTGTCTCAGGGTCTCAGTGTCTCAGTGTCTCAGTGTTTCAGGGTCTCAGTGTCTCAGTGTTTCAGGGTCTCAGTGTCTCAGGGTCTCAGTGTCTAAGTGTCTCAGTGTCTCTGGGTCTAAGGATCTCAGTGTCTCAGGGTCTTAGGGTCTCAGTGTCTCAGGTCTCAGTGTCTCAGTGTCTCAGCGTCTCAGTATCTCAGGGTCTCAGTGCCTCAGGGTCTCAGTCTCTCAGTCTCTCAGTCTCTCGTTCTCTCATTGTAACAGTCTCTCAGTGTCTCAGGTTCTCAGTGTCTCAGGGTCTCAGTGTCTCAGGGTCTCAGGGTCTCAGTGTCTCAGTCTCTCAGTCTCTCAGGGTCTCAGTGTCTCCGGGTCTCAGGGTCTCAGTGTCTCAGTGTCTCAGGGTCTCAGGGTCTCAGGGTCTCAGTGTCTCAGTCTCTCAGTCTCTCAGTGTCTCAGTCCCTCAGTTTCTCAGGTCTCTCAGTGTCTCTGTGTCTCAGGGTCTCAGTGTCTCAGGGTCTCAGTGTCTTAGTTTCACAGGGTCTCAGGGCCTCAGTGTCTCAGGATCACAGGGCATTAGTCTCTCAGGCCCTTAGTTTCTCAGTCTCTCAGGGTCTCAGGGTCTCAGTGACTCAGTGTCTCAGGGTCTCAGTGTCTCTGGGTCTCTGGGTCTCGGTCTCTCTGTCTCTCAGTTTCTCAGTGTCTCAGTGTCTCAGTGTCTCAGTGTCTCAAGGTTTCAGTGTCTCAGTGTCTCAGTGTCTCAGGGTCTCAGGGTCTCAGTGTCTCAGTGTCACAGGGTCTCAGGGTTTCAGTGTCGCAGGGTCTCTGGGTCTCAGGGTCACTGGTTCACTGGGTCAAAGTGTCTCAGTGTCTCAGGGTCTCTGGGTCTCAGGGTCTCAGGGTCTCAGGGTCTCAGTGTCTCATGTCCCAGTATCTCAGGGTCTCAGTGTCTCAGTGTCTCAGTGTATCAGGGTCTCAGTGTCTCAGTGTCTCAGGATCTCAGGTGCTCAGGGTCTCAGTGTCTCAGTGTCTCGTTGTCTCAGGGTCTCAGTGTCTCAGGGTCTCAGGGTCTCAGGGTCTCAGTGTTTCAGGGTCTCTGGGTCTCGGTCTCTCAGTGTCTCAGTGTCTCAGGGTCTCAGTGTCTCAGCGTCTCAGGGTCTCAGTGTCTCAGTTTCTCAGGGTCTCAGGGTCTCAGGGTCACAGGGTCTCAGAGTCTCAGTCTCTCAGTCTCTCAGTTTCTCAGTCTCTCAGGGTCTCAGGGTCTCAATGTCTCAGTGTCTCAGGGTCTCAGTGTCTCAGTTTCTCAGGGTCTCAGGGTCTCAGTGTCTCAGGGTCTCAGTGTCTCAGTGTCTCAGTGTTTCAGGGTCTCAGTGTCTCAGTGTTTCAGGGTCTCAGTGTCTCAGGGTCTCAGTGTCTAAGTGTCTCAGTGTCTCTGGGTCTAAGGATCTCAGTGTCTCAG
Organism: Prionace glauca; assembly: GCA_037974335.1. NCBI lineage: Eukaryota > Metazoa > Chordata > Chondrichthyes > Carcharhiniformes > Carcharhinidae > Prionace > Prionace glauca. Next base: position 20,526 of record JBBMRE010000113.1, read on the forward strand.
GGTCTCAGGGTCTCAGTGTCTCAGGTCTCAGTGTCTCAGTATCTCAGGGTCTCTTTGTCTCAGTCTCTCAGTCTCTCAGTCTCTCAGTGTCTCAGTGTCTTAGGGTCTCAGGGTCTCAGTGTCTCAGTGTCTCAGGGTCTCAGTGTCTCAGTGTCTCAGGGTCCCAGTGTCTCAGTCTCTCCATCTCTCAGTCGCTCAGTCTCTCAGACTCTCAGTCTTTCAATGTATCAGTCTCTCAGTCTCATTCTCTCAGTGTCTCAGTGTCTCAGTGTCTCAGAGTCTCAGTGTCTCAGTGTCTCAGGGTCACAGTGTCTCAGGGTTTCAGTCTCTCAGTCTCTCAGTCTCTCAGTCTCACAGTCACTCAGTCGCTCAGTCACTCAATCTCTCAGTGTATCAGTCTCTCAGTGTCTCAGGGTCTCAGTGTCTCAGGGTCTCAGTGTCTCAGTGTCTCAGGGTCTCAGTGTCTCTGGGTCTCAGTCTCTCAGTCTCTCAGTTTCTCAGTGTCTCAGTGTCGCAGTGTCTCAGGGTCTCAGTGTCTCACTGTCTCAGTATCTCAGGGTCTCAGTGCCTCAGGGTCTCAGTCTCTCAGTCTCTTATTCTCTCATTCTCTCATTCTAACAGTCTCTCAGTGTCTCAGTGTCTCAGGGTCTCAGTGCTTCAGGGTCTCTGGGTCTCAGGGTCACTGGTTCACTGGGTCTCAGTGTCTCAGTGTCTCAGGGTCTCTGGGTCTCAGGGTCTCAGGGTCTCAGTGTCTCAGTATCTCAGGGCCTTAGTCTCTCATGCCCTCAGTCTCTCAGTCTCTCTGGGACTCAGTCTCTCAGTGTCTCAGTCTCTCAGTCTCTCAGGGTCTCAGGGTCTCAGGGTCTCAGTGTCTCAGTGTCTCAGGGTCTCAGTGTCTCAGTTTCTCAGGGTCTCAGGGTCGCAGTGTCTCAGGGTCTCAGTGTCTCAGTGTTTCAGGGTCTCAGTGTCTCAGTGTTTCAGGGTCTCAGTGTCTCAGGGTATCAGTGTCTCAGTGTCTCTGGGTCTAAGGATCTCAGTGTCTCAGGGTCTCAGCGTCTCAGTGTCTCTGGTCTCAGTGTCTCAGTGTCTCAGGGTCTCAGTGTCTCAGTCTCTCAGTCTCTCAGTCTCTCAGTCTCTCAGTGTCTCAGTGTCTCAGTGTCTTAGGGTCTCAGGGTCTCAGTGTCTCAGTGTCTCAGGGTCTCAGTGTCTCAGGGTCCCAGTGTCTCAGTCTCTCCATCTCTCAGTCTCTCAGTCATCAGTCTCTCAGACTCTCAGTCTTTCAATGTATCAGTCTCTCATTCTCATTCTCTCATTGTCTCAGTGTCTCAGAGTGTCAGTGTCTCAGTGTCTCAGGGTCACAGTGTCTCAGGGTTTCAGTCTCTCAGTCTCTCAATCTCTCAGTCTCACAGTCACTCAGTCGCTCATTCGCTCAGTCTCTCAATCTCTCAGTGTATCAGTCTCTCAGTGTCTCAGGGTCTCAGTGTCTTAGGGTCTCAGTGTCTCAGTGTCTCAGGGTCTCAGTGTCTCTGGGTCTCAGTCTCTCAGTCTATCAGTTTCTCAGTGTCTCAGTGTCTCAGTGTCTCAGGGTCTCAGGGTCTCAGTGTCTCACTGTCTCAGTATCTCAGGGTCTCAGTGCCTCAGGGTCTCAGTCTCTCAGTCTCTCAGTCTCTCATTCTCTCATTGTAACAGTCTCTCAGTCTCTCAGTGTCTCAGGTTCTCAGTGTCTCAGGGTCTCAGTGTCTCAGGGTCTCAGTGTCTCAGTGTCTCAGGGTCTCAGTGTCTCTGGGTCTCAGTCTCTCAGTCTCTCAGTTTCTCAGTGTCTCAGTGTCTCAGGGTCTCAGGGTCTCAGTGTCTCAGTATCTCAGGGTCTCAGTGCCTCAGGGTCTCAGTCTCTCAGTCTCTCAGTCTCTCATTCTCTCATTGTAACAGTCTCTCAGTCTCTCAGTGTCTCTGGGTCTCAGTCTCTCAGTCTCTCAGTTTCTCAGTGTCTCAGTGTCTCAGGGTCTCAGGGTCTCAGTGTCTCAGTATCTCAGGGTCTCAGGGTCTCAGTGTCTCAGGGTCTCAGTGTCTCAGTCTCTCAGTCTCTCAGGGTCTCAGTGTCTCAGGGTCTCAGGGTCTCAGTGTCTCAGTGTCTCAGGGTCTCAGGGTCTCAGGGTCTCAGGGTCTCAGTGTCTCAGTCTCTCAGTCTCTCAGTGTCTCAGTCCCTCTGTTTCTCAGGTCTCTCAGTGTCTCAGTGTCTCTGTGTCTCAGGGTCTCAGTGTCTCAGTTTCACAGGGTCTCAGGGCCTCAGTGTCTCAGGATCACAGGGCATAGGTCTCTCAGGCCCTCAGTTTCTCAGTCTCTCAGGGTCTCAGGGTCTCAGGGTCACAGTGTCTCAGGGTTTCAGTCTCTCAGTCTCTCAATCTCTCAGTCTCACAGTCACTCAGTCGCTCAGTCGCTCAGTCTCTCAATCTCTCAGTGTATCAGTTTCTCAGTCTCTCAGTGTCTCAGGGTCTCAGTGTCTTAGGGTCTCAGTGTCTCAGTGTCTCAGGGTCTCAGTGTCTCTGGGTCTCAGTCTCTCAGTCTCTCAGTTTCTCAGTGTCTCAGTGTCTCAGTATCTCAGGGTCTCAGTGCCTCAGAGTCTCAGTCTCTCAGTCTCTCATTCTCTCATTGTAACAGTCTCTCAGTCTCTCTGTCTCTCAGTTTCTCAGTGTCTCAGTGTCTCAGTGTCTCAGTGTCTCAAGGTTTCAGGGTCTCAGTGTCTCAGTGTCTCAGGGTCTCAGGGTCTCAGTGTCTCAGTGTCACAGGGTCTCAGGGTTTCAGTGTCGCAGGGTCTCTGGGTCTCAGGGTCACTGGTTCACTGGGTCAAAGTGTCTCAGTGTCTCAGGGTCTCTGGGTCTCAGGGTCTCAGGGTCTCAGGGTCTCAGTGTCTCATGTCCCAGTATCTCAGGGTCTCAGTGTCTCAGTGTCTCAGTGTATCAGGGTCTCAGTGTCTCAGTGTCTCAGGATCTCAGGTGCTCAGGGTCTCAGTGTCTCAGTGTCTCGTTGTCTCAGGGTCTCAGTGTCTCAGGGTCTCAGGGTCTCAGGGTCTCAGTGTTTCAGGGTCTCTGGGTCTCGGTCTCTCAGTGTCTCAGTGTCTCAGGGTCTCAGTGTCTCAGCGTCTCAGGGTCTCAGTGTCTCAGTTTCTCAGGGTCTCAGGGTCTCAGGGTCACAGGGTCTCAGAGTCTCAGTCTCTCAGTCTCTCAGTCTCTCAGTTTCTCAGTCTCTCAGGGTCTCAGGGTCTCAATGTCTCAGTGTCTCAGGGTCTCAGTGTCTCAGTTTCTCAGGGTCTCAGGGTCTCAGTGTCTCAGGGTCTCAGTGTCTCAGTGTCTCAGTGTTTCAGGGTCTCAGTGTCTCAGTGTTTCAGGGTCTCAGTGTCTCAGGGTCTCAGTGTCTAAGTGTCTCAGTGTCTCTGGGTCTAAGGATCTCAGTGTCTCAGGGTCTCAGGGTCTCAGTGTCTCAGGTCTCAGTGTCTCAGTATCTCAGGGTCTCTTTGTCTCAGTCTCTCAGTCTCTCAGTCTCTCAGTGTCTCAGTGTCTTAGGGTCTCAGGGTCTCAGTGTCTCAGTGTCTCAGGGTCTCAGTGTCTCAGTGTCTCAGGGTCCCAGTGTCTCAGTCTCTCCATCTCTCAGTCGCTCAGTCTCTCAGACTCTCAGTCTTTCAATGTATCAGTCTCTCAGTCTCATTCTCTCAGTGTCTCAGTGTCTCAGAGTCTCAGTGTCTCAGTGTCTCAGGGTCACAGTGTCTCAGGGTTTCAGTCTCTCAGTCTCTCAGTCTCTCAGTCTCTCAGTCTCACAGTCACTCAGTCGCTCAGTCACTCAATCTCTCAGTGTATCAGTCTCTCAGTGTCTCAGGGTCTCAGTGTCTCAGGGTCTCAGTGTCTCAGTGTCTCAGGGTCTCAGTGTCTCTGGGTCTCAGTCTCTCAGTCTCTCAGTTTCTCAGTGTCTCAGTGTCGCAGTGTCTCAGGGTCTCAGTGTCTCACTGTCTCAGTATCTCAGGGTGTCAGTGCCTCAGGGTCTCAGTCTCTCAGTCTCTTATTCTCTCATTCTAACAGTCTCTCAGTGTCTCAGTGTCTCAGTGTCTCAGGGTCTCAGTGCTTCAGGGTCTCTGGGTCTCAGGGTCACTGGTTCACTGGGTCTCAGTGTCTCAGTGTCTCAGGGTCTCTGGGTCTCAGGGTCTCAGGGTCTCAGTGTCTCAGTATCTCAGGGCCTTAGTCTCTCATGCCCTCAGTCTCTCAGTCTCTCTGGGACTCAGTCTCTCAGTGTCTCAGTCTCTCAGTCTCTCAGGGTCTCAGGGTCTCAGGGTCTCAGTGTCTCAGTGTCTCAGGGTCTCAGTGTCTCAGTTTCTCAGGGTCTCAGGGTCGCAGTGTCTCAGGGTCTCAGTGTCTCAGTGTTTCAGGGTCTCAGTGTCTCAGTGTTTCAGGGTCTCAGTGTCTCAGGGTCTCAGTGTCTCAGTGTCTCAGTGTCTCTGGGTCTAAGGATCTCAGTGTCTCAGGGTCTCAGCGTCTCAGTGTCTCTGGTCTCAGTGTCTCAGTGTCTCAGGGTCTCAGTGTCTCAGTCTGTCAGTCTCTCAGTCTCTCAGAGTCTCAGTCCCTCAGTTTCTCAGGTCTCTCAGTGTCTCAGTGTCTCAGTGTCTCTGTGTCTCAGGGTCTCAGTGTCTCAGGGTCTCAGTGTCTTAGTTTCACAGGGTCTCAGGGCCTCAGTGTCTCAGGATCACAGGGCATTAGTCTCTCAGGCCCTCAGTTTCTCAGTCTCTCAGGGTCTCAGGGTCTCAGGGTCTCAGTGACTCAGTGTCTCAGGGTCTCAGTGTCTCTGGGTCTCTGGGTCTCGGTCTCTCAGTCTCTCAGTCTCTCAGTTTCTCAGTGTCTCAGTGTCTCAGTGTCTCAGTGTCTCAGGGTCTCAGGGTCTCAGTGTCTCACTGTCTCAGTATCTCAGGGTCTCAGTGCCTCAGAGTCTCAGTCTCTCAGTGTCTCATTCTCTCATTGTAACAGTCTCTTAGTCTCTCAGTGTCTCAGGTTCTCAGTGTCTCAGGGTCTCAGTGTCTCAAGGTCTCAGGGTCTCAGTGTCTCAGTCTCTCAGTCTCTCAGGGTCTCAGTGTCTCAGGGTCTCAGGTTCTCAGTGTCTCAGTGTCTCAGGGTCTCAGGGTCTCAGGGTCTCAGTGTCTCAGTCTCTCAGTCTCTCAGTCTCTCAGTCTCTCAGTGTCTCAGTTTCTCAGGTCTCTCAGTGTCTCAGTGTCTCAGTGTCTCTGTGTCTCAGGGTCTCAGTGTCTCAGGGTCTCAGTGTCTTAGTTTCACAGGGTCTCAGGGCCTCAGTGTCTCAGGATCACAGGGCATTAGTCTCTCAGGCCCTCAGTTTCTCAGTCTCTCAGGGTCTCAGGGTCTCAGTGACTCAGTGTCTCAGGGTCTCAGTGTCTCTGGGTCTCTGGGTCTCGGTCTCTCAGTCTCTCAGTTTCTCAGTGTCTCAGTGTCTCAGTGTCTCAAGGTTTCAGGGTCTCAGTGTCTCAGTGTCTCAGGGTCACAGGGTCTCAGTGTCTCAGTGTCACAGGGTCTCAGGGTTTCAGTGTCGCAGGGTCTCTCGGTCTCAGAGACGCAGAGTCTCATAGTCTCAGTGTTTCAGGGTCTCTGGGTCTCAGGGTCACTGGTTCACTGGGTCAAAGTGTCTCAGTGTCTCAGTGTCTCAGGGTCTCAGGGTCTCAGTGTCTCATGTCCCAGTATCTCAGGGTCTCAGTGTCTCAGTGTCTCAGTGTCTCAGGGTCTCAGTGCCTCAGTGTCTCAGGATCTCAAGTGCTCAGGGTCTCAGTGTCTCGTTGTCTCAGGGTCTCAGTGTCTCAGGGTCTCAGGGTCTCAGGGTCTCAGTGTCTCAGGGTCTCTGGGTCTCGGTCTCTCAGTGTCTCAGGGTCTCAGTGTCTCAGTGTCTCAGGGTCTCAGTGCCTCAGTTTCTCAGGGTCTCAGGGTCACAGGGTCTCAGAGTCTCAGTCTCTCAGTCTCTCAGTCCCTCAGTCTCTCAGGGTCTCAGGGTCTCAGTGTCTCAGTGTCTCAGGGTCTCAGTGTCTCAGTTTCTCAGGGTCTCATGGTCTCAGTGTCTCAGGGTCTCAGTGTCTCAGTGTCTCAGTGTTTCAGGGTCTCAGTGTCTCAGTGTTTCAGGGTCTCAGTGTCTCAGGGTCTCAGTGTCTAAGTGTCTCAGTGTCTCTGGGTCTAAGGATCTCAGTGTCTCAGGGTCTTAGGGTCTCAGTGTCTCAGGTCTCAGCGTCTCAGTATCTCAGGGTCTCAGTGCCTCAGGGTCTCAGTCTCTCAGTCTCTCAGTCTCTCGTTCTCTCATTGTAACAGTCTCTCAGTGTCTCAGGTTCTCAGTGTCTCAGGGTCTCAGTGTCTCAGGGTCTCAGGGTCTCAGTGTCTCAGTCTCTCTGTCTCTCAGAGTCTCAGTGTCTCAGGGTCTCAGGGTCTCAGGGTCTCAGTGTCTCAGTCTCTCAGTCTCTCAGTGTCTCAGTCCCTCAGTTTCTCAGGTCTCTCAGTGTCTCTGTGTCTCAGGGTCTCAGTGTCTCAGGGTCTCAGTGTCTTAGTTTCACAGGGTCTCAGGGCCTCAGTGTCTCAGGATCACAGGGCATTAGTCTCTCAGGCCCTTAGTTTCTCAGTCTATCAGGGTCTCAGGGTCTCAGTGACTCAGTGTCTCAGGGTCTCAGTGTCTCTGGGTCTCTGGGTCTCGGTCTCTCTGTCTCTCAGTTTCTCAGTGTCTCAGTGTCTCAGTGTCTCAGTGTCTCAAGGTTTCAGTGTCTCAGTGTCTCAGTGTCTCAGGGTCTCAGGGTCTCAGTGTCTCAGTGTCACAGGGTCTCAGGGTTTCAGTGTCGCAGGGTCTCTGGGTCTCAGGGTCACTGGTTCACTGGGTCAAAGTGTCTCAGTGTCTCAGGGTCTCTGGGTCTCAGGGTCTCAGGGTCTCAGGGTCTCAGTGTCTCATGTCCCAGTATCTCAGGGTCTCAGTGTCTCAGTGTCTCAGTGTATCAGGGTCTCAGTGTCTCAGTGTCTCAGGATCTCAGGTGCTCAGGGTCTCAGTGTCTCAGTGTCTCGTTGTCTCAGGGTCTCAGTGTCTCAGGGTCTCAGGGTCTCAGGGTCTCAGGGTCTCAGTGTTTCAGGGTCTCTGGGTCTCGGTCTCTCAGTGTCTCAGTGTCTCAGGGTCTCAGTGTCTCAGCGTCTCAGGGTCTCAGTGTCTCAGTTTCTCAGGGTCTCAGGGTCTCAGGGTCACAGGGTCTCAGAGTCTCAGTCTCTCAGTCTCTCAGTTTCTCAGTCTCTCAGGGTCTCAGGGTCTCAATGTCTCAGTGTCTCAGGGTCTCAGTGTCTCAGTTTCTCAGGGTCTCAGGGTCTCAGTGTCTCAGGGTCTCAGTGTCTCAGTGTCTCAGTGTTTCAGGGTCTCAGTGTCTCAGTGTTTCAGGGTCTCAGTGTCTCAGGGTCTCAGTGTCTAAGTGTCTCAGTGTCTCTGGGTCTAAGGATCTCAGTGTCTCAGGGTCTCAGGGTCTCAGTGTCTCAGGTCTCAGTGTCTCAGTATCTCAGGGTCTCTTTGTCTCAGTCTCTCAGTCTCTCAGTCTCTCAGTGTCTCAGTGTCTTAGGGTCTCAGGGTCTCAGTGTCTCAGTGTCTCAGGGTCTCTGTGTCTCAGTGTCTCAGGGTCCCAGTGTCTCAGTCTCTCCATCTCTCAGTCGCTCAGTCTCTCAGACTCTCAGTCTTTCAATGTATCAGTCTCTCAGTCTCATTCTCTCAGTGTCTCAGTGTCTCAGTGTCTCAGAGTCTCAGTGTCTCAGTGTCTCAGGGTCACAGTGTCTCAGGGTTTCAGTCTCTCAGTCTCTCAGTCTCTCAGTCTCACAGTCACTCAGTCGCTCAGTCACTCAATCTCTCAGTGTATCAGTCTCTCAGTGTCTCAGGGTCTCAGTGTCTCAGGGTCTCAGTGTCTCAGTGTCTCAGGGTCTCAGTGTCTCTGGGTCTCAGTCTCTCAGTCTCTCAGTTTCTCAGTGTCTCAGTGTCGCAGTGTCTCAGGGTCTCAGTGTCTCACTGTCTCAGTATCTCAGGGTGTCAGTGCCTCAGGGTCTCAGTCTCTCAGTCTCTTATTCTCTCATTCTCTCATTCTAACAGTCTCTCAGTGTCTCAGTGTCTCAGGGTCTCAGTGCTTCAGGGTCTCTGGGTCTCAGGGTCACTGGTTCACTGGGTCTCAGTGTCTCAGTGTCTCAGGGTCTCTGGGTCTCAGGGTCTCAGGGTCTCAGTGTCTCAGTATCTCAGGGCCTTAGTCTCTCATGCCCTCAGTCTCTCAGTCTCTCTGGGACTCAGTCTCTCAGTGTCTCAGTCTCTCAGTCTCTCAGGGTCTCAGGGTCTCAGGGTCTCAGTGTCTCAGTGTCTCAGGGTCTCAGTGTCTCAGTTTCTCAGGGTCTCAGGGTCGCAGTGTCTCAGGGTCTCAGTGTCTCAGTGTTTCAGGGTCTCAGTGTCTCAGTGTTTCAGGGTCTCAGTGTCTCAGGGTATCAGTGTCTCAGTGTCTCTGGGTCTAAGGATCTCAGTGTCTCAGGGTCTCAGCGTCTCAGTGTCTCTGGTCTCAGTGTCTCAGTGTCTCAGGGTCTCAGTGTCTCAGTCTCTCAGTCTCTCAGTCTCTCAGTCTCTCAGTGTCTCAGTGTCTCAGTGTCTTAGGGTCTCAGGGTCTCAGTGTCCCAGTGTCTCAGGGTCTCAGTGTCTCAGGGTCCCAGTGTCTCAGTCTCTCCATCTCTCAGTCTCTCAGTCATCAGTCTCTCAGACTCTCAGTCTTTCAATGTATCAGTCTCTCATTCTCATTCTCTCATTGTCTCAGTGTCTCAGAGTGTCAGTGTCTCAGTGTCTCAGGGTCACAGTGTCTCAGGGTTTCAGTCTCTCAGTCTCTCAATCTCTCAGTCTCACAGTCACTCAGTCGCTCATTCGCTCAGTCTCTCAATCTCTCAGTGTATCAGTCTCTCAGTGTCTCAGGGTCTCAGTGTCTTAGGGTCTCAGTGTCTCAGTGTCTCAGGGTCTCAGTGTCTCTGGGTCTCAGTCTCTCAGTCTATCAGTTTCTCAGTGTCTCAGTGTCTCAGTGTCTCAGGGTCTCAGGGTCTCAGTGTCTCACTGTCTCAGTATCTCAGGGTCTCAGTGCCTCAGGGTCTCAGTCTCTCAGTCTCTCAGTCTCTCATTCTCTCATTGTAACAGTCTCTCAGTCTCTCAGTGTCTCAGGTTCTCAGTGTCTCAGGGTCTCAGTGTCTCAGGGTCTCAGTGTCTCAGTGTCTCAGGGTCTCAGTGTCTCTGGGTCTCAGTCTCTCAGTCTCTCAGTTTCTCAGTGTCTCAGTGTCTCAGGGTCTCAGGGTCTCAGTGTCTCAGTATCTCAGGGTCTCAGTGCCTCAGGGTCTCAGTCTCTCAGTCTCTCAGTCTCTCATTCTCTCATTGTAACAGTCTCTCAGTCTCTCAGTGTCTCTGGGTCTCAGTCTCTCAGTCTCTCAGTTTCTCAGTGTCTCAGTGTCTCAGGGTCTCAGGGTCTCAGTGTCTCAGTATCTCAGGGTCTCAGGGTCTCAGTGTCTCAGGGTCTCAGTGTCTCAGTCTCTCAGTCTCTCAGGGTCTCAGTGTCTCAGGGTCTCAGGGTCTCAGTGTCTCAGTGTCTCAGGGTCTCAGGGTCTCAGGGTCTCAGGGTCTCAGTGTCTCAGTCTCTCAGTCTCTCAGTGTCTCAGTCCCTCTGTTTCTCAGGTCTCTCAGTGTCTCAGTGTCTCTGTGTCTCAGGGTCTCAGTGTCTCAGTTTCACAGGGTCTCAGGGCCTCAGTGTCTCAGGATCACAGGGCATAGGTCTCTCAGGCCCTCAGTTTCTCAGTCTCTCAGGGTCTCAGGGTCTCAGGGTCACAGTGTCTCAGGGTTTCAGTCTCTCAGTCTCTCAATCTCTCAGTCTCACAGTCACTCAGTCGCTCAGTCGCTCAGTCTCTCAATCTCTCAGTGTATCAGTTTCTCAGTCTCTCAGTGTCTCAGGGTCTCAGTGTCTTAGGGTCTCAGTGTCTCAGTGTCTCAGGGTCTCAGTGTCTCTGGGTCTCAGTCTCTCAGTCTCTCAGTTTCTCAGTGTCTCAGTGTCTCAGTATCTCAGGGTCTCAGTGCCTCAGAGTCTCAGTCTCTCAGTCTCTCATTCTCTCATTGTAACAGTCTCTCAGTCTCTCTGTCTCTCAGTTTCTCAGTGTCTCAGTGTCTCAGTGTCTCAGTGTCTCAAGGTTTCAGGGTCTCAGTGTCTCAGTGTCTCAGGGTCTCAGGGTCTCAGTGTCTCAGTGTCACAGGGTCTCAGGGTTTCAGTGTCGCAGGGTCTCTGGGTCTCAGGGTCACTGGTTCACTGGGTCAAAGTGTCTCAGTGTCTCAGGGTCTCTGGGTCTCAGGGTCTCAGGGTCTCAGGGTCTCAGTGTCTCATGTCCCAGTATCTCAGGGTCTCAGTGTCTCAGTGTCTCAGTGTATCAGGGTCTCAGTGTCTCAGTGTCTCAGGATCTCAGGTGCTCAGGGTCTCAGTGTCTCAGTGTCTCGTTGTCTCAGGGTCTCAGTGTCTCAGGGTCTCAGGGTCTCAGGGTCTCAGTGTTTCAGGGTCTCTGGGTCTCGGTCTCTCAGTGTCTCAGTGTCTCAGGGTCTCAGTGTCTCAGCGTCTCAGGGTCTCAGTGTCTCAGTTTCTCAGGGTCTCAGGGTCTCAGGGTCACAGGGTCTCAGAGTCTCAGTCTCTCAGTCTCTCAGTCTCTCAGTTTCTCAGTCTCTCAGGGTCTCAGGGTCTCAATGTCTCAGTGTCTCAGGGTCTCAGTGTCTCAGTTTCTCAGGGTCTCAGGGTCTCAGTGTCTCAGGGTCTCAGTGTCTCAGTGTCTCAGTGTTTCAGGGTCTCAGTGTCTCAGTGTTTCAGGGTCTCAGTGTCTCAGGGTCTCAGTGTCTAAGTGTCTCAGTGTCTCTGGGTCTAAGGATCTCAGTGTCTCAGGGTCTCAGGGTCTCAGTGTCTCAGGTCTCAGTGTCTCAGTATCTCAGGGTCTCTTTGTCTCAGTCTCTCAGTCTCTCAGTCTCTCAGTGTCTCAGTGTCTTAGGGTCTCAGGGTCTCAGTGTCTCAGTGTCTCAGGGTCTCAGTGTCTCAGTGTCTCAGGGTCCCAGTGTCTCAGTCTCTCCATCTCTCAGTCGCTCAGTCTCTCAGACTCTCAGTCTTTCAATGTATCAGTCTCTCAGTCTCATTCTCTCAGTGTCTCAGTGTCTCAGAGTCTCAGTGTCTCAGTGTCTCAGGGTCACAGTGTCTCAGGGTTTCAGTCTCTCAGTCTCTCAGTCTCTCAGTCTCTCAGTCTCACAGTCACTCAGTCGCTCAGTCACTCAATCTCTCAGTGTATCAGTCTCTCAGTGTCTCAGGGTCTCAGTGTCTCAGGGTCTCAGTGTCTCAGTGTCTCAGGGTCTCAGTGTCTCTGGGTCTCAGTCTCTCAGTCTCTCAGTTTCTCAGTGTCTCAGTGTCGCAGTGTCTCAGGGTCTCAGTGTCTCACTGTCTCAGTATCTCAGGGTGTCAGTGCCTCAGGGTCTCAGTCTCTCAGTCTCTTATTCTCTCATTCTCTCATTCTAACAGTCTCTCAGTGTCTCAGTGTCTCAGGGTCTCAGTGCTTCAGGGTCTCTGGGTCTCAGGGTCACTGGTTCACTGGGTCTCAGTGTCTCAGTGTCTCAGGGTCTCTGGGTCTCAGGGTCTCAGGGTCTCAGTGTCTCAGTATCTCAGGGCCTTAGTCTCTCATGCCCTCAGTCTCTCAGTCTCTCTGGGACTCAGTCTCTCAGGGTCTCAGGGTCTCAGGGTCTCAGTGTCTCAGTGTCTCAGGGTCTCAGTGTCTCAGTTTCTCAGGGTCTCAGGGTCGCAGTGTCTCAGGGTCTCAGTGTCTCAGTGTTTCAGGGTCTCAGTGTCTCAGTGTTTCAGGGTCTCAGTGTCTCAGGGTCTCAGTGTCTCAGTGTCTCAGTGTCTCTGGGTCTAAGGATCTCAGTGTCTCAGGGTCTCAGCGTCTCAGTGTCTCTGGTCTCAGTGTCTCAGTGTCTCAGGGTCTCAGTGTCTCAGTCTGTCAGTCTCTCAGTCTCTCAGAGTCTCAGTCCCTCAGTTTCTCAGGTCTCTCAGTGTCTCAGTGTCTCAGTGTCTCTGTGTCTCAGGGTCTCAGTGTCTCAGGGTCTCAGTGTCTTAGTTTCACAGGGTCTCAGGGCCTCAGTGTCTCAGGATCACAGGGCATTAGTCTCTCAGGCCCTCAGTTTCTCAGTCTCTCAGGGTCTCAGGGTCTCAGGGTCTCAGTGACTCAGTGTCTCAGGGTCTCAGTGTCTCTGGGTCTCTGGGTCTCGGTCTCTCAGTCTCTCAGTCTCTCAGTTTCTCAGTGTCTCAGTGTCTCAGTGTCTCAGTGTCTCAGGGTCTCAGGGTCTCAGTGTCTCACTGTCTCAGTATCTCAGGGTCTCAGTGCCTCAGAGTCTCAGTCTCTCAGTGTCTCATTCTCTCATTGTAACAGTCTCTTAGTCTCTCAGTGTCTCAGGTTCTCAGTGTCTCAGGGTCTCAGTGTCTCAAGGTCTCAGGGTCTCAGTGTCTCAGTCTCTCAGTCTCTCAGGGTCTCAGTGTCTCAGGGTCTCAGGGTCTCAGTGTCTCAGTGTCTCAGGGTCTCAGGGTCTCAGGGTCTCAGTGTCTCAGTCTCTCAGTCTCTCAGTCTCTCAGTCTCTCAGTGTCTCAGTTTCTCAGGTCTCTCAGTGTCTCAGTGTCTCAGTGTCTCTGTGTCTCAGGGTCTCAGTGTCTCAGGGTCTCAGTGTCTTAGTTTCACAGGGTCTCAGGGCCTCAGTGTCTCAGGATCACAGGGCATTAGTCTCTCAGGCCCTCAGTTTCTCAGTCTCTCAGGGTCTCAGGGTCTCAGTGACTCAGTGTCTCAGGGTCTCAGTGTCTCTGGGTCTCTGGGTCTCGGTCTCTCAGTCTCTCAGTTTCTCAGTGTCTCAGTGTCTCAGTGTCTCAAGGTTTCAGGGTCTCAGTGTCTCAGTGTCTCAGGGTCACAGGGTCTCAGTGTCTCAGTGTCACAGGGTCTCAGGGTTTCAGTGTCGCAGGGTCTCTCGGTCTCAGAGACGCAGAGTCTCACAGTCTCAGTGTTTCAGGGTCTCTGGGTCTCAGGGTCACTGGTTCACTGGGTCAAAGTGTCTCAGTGTCTCAGTGTCTCAGGGTCTCAGGGTCTCAGTGTCTCATGTCCCAGTATCTCAGGGTCTCAGTGTCTCAGTGTCTCAGTGTCTCAGGGTCTCAGTGCCTCAGTGTCTCAGGATCTCAAGTGCTCAGGGTCTCAGTGTCTCAGTGTCTCGTTGTCTCAGGGTCTCAGTGTCTCAGGGTCTCAGGGTCTCAGGGTCTCAGTGTCTCAGGGTCTCTGGGTCTCGGTCTCTCAGTGTCTCAGGGTCTCAGTGTCTCAGTGTCTCAGGGTCTCAGTGCCTCAGTTTCTCAGGGTCTCAGGGTCACAGGGTCTCAGAGTCTCAGTCTCTCAGTCTCTCAGTCCCTCAGTCTCTCAGGGTCTCAGGGTCTCAGTGTCTCAGTGTCTCAGGGTCTCAGTGTCTCAGTTTCTCAGGGTCTCATGGTCTCAGTGTCTCAGGGTCTCAGTGTCTCAGTGTCTCAGTGTTTCAGGGTCTCAGTGTCTCAGTGTTTCAGGGTCTCAGTGTCTCAGGGTCTCAGTGTCTAAGTGTCTCAGTGTCTCTGGGTCTAAGGATCTCAGTGTCTCAGGGTCTTAGGGTCTCAGTGTCTCAGGTCTCAGTGTCTCAGTGTCTCAGCGTCTCAGTATCTCAGGGTCTCAGTGTCTCAGGTCTCAGTCTCTCAGTGTCTCAGGTTCTCAGTGTCTCAGGGTCTCAGTGTCTCAGGGTCTCAGGGTCTCAGTGTCTCAGTCTCTCTGTCTCTCAGAGTCTCAGTGTCTCAGGGTCTCAGGGTCTCAGGGTCTCAGTGTCTCAGTCTCTCAGTCTCTCAGTGTCTCAGTCCCTCAGTTTCTCAGGTCTCTCAGTGTCTCTGTGTCTCAGGGTCTCAGTGTCTCAGGGTCTCAGTGTCTTAGTTTCACAGGGTCTCAGGGCCTCAGTGTCTCAGGATCACAGGGCATTAGTCTCTCAGGCCCTTAGTTTCTCAGTCTCTCAGGGTCTCAGGGTCTCAGTGACTCAGTGTCTCAGGGTCTCAGTGTCTCTGGGTCTCTGGGTCTCGGTCTCTCGGTCTCTCTGTCTCTCAGTTTCTCAGTGTCTCAGTGTCTCAGTGTCTCAGTGTCTCAAGGTTTCAGTGTCTCAGTGTCTCAGTGTCTCAGGGTCTCAGGGTCTCAGTGTCTCAGTGTCACAGGGTCTCAGGGTTTCAGTGTCGCAGGGTCTCTGGGTCTCAGGGTCACTGGTTCACTGGGTCAAAGTGTCTCAGTGTCTCAGGGTCTCTGGGTCTCAGGGTCTCAGGGTCTCAGGGTCTCAGTGTCTCATGTCCCAGTATCTCAGGGTCTCAGTGTCTCAGTGTCTCAGTGTATCAGGGTCTCAGTGTCTCAGTGTCTCAGGATCTCAGGTGCTCAGGGTCTCAGTGTCTCAGTGTCTCGTTGTCTCAGGGTCTCAGTGTCTCAGGGTCTCAGGGTCTCAGGGTCTCAGTGTTTCAGGGTCTCTGGGTCTCGGTCTCTCAGTGTCTCAGTGTCTCAGGGTCTCAGTGTCTCAGCGTCTCAGGGTCTCAGTGTCTCAGTTTCTCAGGGTCTCAGGGTCTCAGGGTCACAGGGTCTCAGAGTCTCAGTCTCTCAGTCTCTCAGTCTCTCAGTTTCTCAGTCTCTCAGGGTCTCAGGGTCTCAATGTCTCAGTGTCTCAGGGTCTCAGTGTCTCAGTTTCTCAGGGTCTCAGGGTCTCAGTGTCTCAGGGTCTCAGTGTCTCAGTGTCTCAGTGTTTCAGGGTCTCAGTGTCTCAGTGTTTCAGGGTCTCAGTGTCTCAGGGTCTCAGTGTCTAAGTGTCTCAGTGTCTCTGGGTCTAAGGATCTCAGTGTCTCAGGGTCTCAGGGTCTCAGTGTCTCAGGTCTCAGTGTCTCAGTATCTCAGGGTCTCTTTGTCTCAGTCTCTCAGTCTCTCAGTCTCTCAGTGTCTCAGTGTCTTAGGGTCTCAGGGTCTCAGTGTCTCAGTGTCTCAGGGTCTCAGTGTCTCAGTGTCTCAGGGTCCCAGTGTCTCAGTCTCTCCATCTCTCAGTCGCTCAGTCTCTCAGACTCTCAGTCTTTCAATGTATCAGTCTCTCAGTCTCATTCTCTCAGTGTCTCAGTGTCTCAGTGTCTCAGAGTCTCAGTGTCTCAGTGTCTCAGGGTCACAGTGTCTCAGGGTTTCAGTCTCTCAGTCTCTCAGTCTCTCAGTCTCACAGTCACTCAGTCGCTCAGTCACTCAATCTCTCAGTGTATCAGTCTCTCAGTGTCTCAGGGTCTCAGTGTCTCAGGGTCTCAGTGTCTCAGTGTCTCAGGGTCTCAGTGTCTCTGGGTCTCAGTCTCTCAGTCTCTCAGTTTCTCAGTGTCTCAGTGTCGCAGTGTCTCAGGGTCTCAGTGTCTCACTGTCTCAGTATCTCAGGGTGTCAGTGCCTCAGGGTCTCAGTCTCTCAGTCTCTTATTCTCTCATTCTCTCATTCTAACAGTCTCTCAGTGTCTCAGTGTCTCAGGGTCTCAGTGCTTCAGGGTCTCTGGGTCTCAGGGTCACTGGTTCACTGGGTCTCAGTGTCTCAGTGTCTCAGGGTCTCTGGGTCTCAGGGTCTCAGGGTCTCAGTGTCTCAGTATCTCAGGGCCTTAGTCTCTCATGCCCTCAGTCTCTCAGTCTCTCTGGGACTCAGTCTCTCAGTGTCTCAGTCTCTCAGTCTCTCAGGGTCTCAGGGTCTCAGGGTCTCAGTGTCTCAGTGTCTCAGGGTCTCAGTGTCTCAGTTTCTCAGGGTCTCAGGGTCGCAGTGTCTCAGGGTCTCAGTGTCTCAGTGTTTCAGGGTCTCAGTGTCTCAGTGTTTCAGGGTCTCAGTGTCTCAGGGTCTCAGTGTCTCAGTGTCTCAGTGTCTCTGGGTCTAAGGATCTCAGTGTCTCAGGGTCTCAGCGTCTCAGTGTCTCTGGTCTCAGTGTCTCAGTGTCTCAGGGTCTCAGTGTCTCAGTCTCTCAGTCTCTCAGTCTCTCAGTCTCTCAGTGTCTCAGTGTCTCAGTGTCTTAGGGTCTCAGGGTCTCAGTGTCTCAGTGTCTCAGGGTCTCAGTGTCTCAGGGTCCCAGTGTCTCAGTCTCTCCATCTCTCAGTCTCTCAGTCATCAGTCTCTCAGACTCTCAGTCTTTCAATGTATCAGTCTCTCATTCTCATTCTCTCATTGTCTCAGTGTCTCAGAGTGTCAGTGTCTCAGTGTCTCAGGGTCACAGTGTCTCAGGGTTTCAGTCTCTCAGTCTCTCAATCTCTCAGTCTCACAGTCACTCAGTCGCTCATTCGCTCAGTCTCTCAATCTCTCAGTGTATCAGTCTCTCAGTGTCTCAGGGTCTCAGTGTCTTAGGGTCTCAGTGTCTCTGGGTCTCAGTCTCTCAGTCTATCAGTTTCTCAGTGTCTCAGTGTCTCAGTGTCTCAGGGTCTCAGGGTCTCAGTGTCTCACTGTCTCAGTATCTCAGGGTCTCAGTGCCTCAGGGTCTCAGTCTCTCAGTCTCTCAGTCTCTCATTCTCTCATTGTAACAGTCTCTCAGTCTCTCAGTGTCTCAGGTTCTCAGTGTCTCAGGGTCTCAGTGTCTCAGGGTCTCAGTGTCTCAGTGTCTCAGGGTCTCAGTGTCTCTGGGTCTCAGTCTCTCAGTCTCTCAGTTTCTCAGTGTCTCAGTGTCTCAGGGTCTCAGGGTCTCAGTGTCTCAGTATCTCAGGGTCTCAGTGCCTCAGGGTCTCAGTCTCTCAGTCTCTCAGTCTCTCATTCTCTCATTGTAACAGTCTCTCAGTCTCTCAGTGTCTCTGGGTCTCAGTCTCTCAGTCTCTCAGTTTCTCAGTGTCTCAGTGTCTCAGGGTCTCAGGGTCTCAGTGTCTCAGTATCTCAGGGTCTCAGGGTCTCAGTGTCTCAGGGTCTCAGTGTCTCAGTCTCTCAGTCTCTCAGGGTCTCAGTGTCTCAGGGTCTCAGGGTCTCAGTGTCTCAGTGTCTCAGGGTCTCAGGGTCTCAGGGTCTCAGGGTCTCAGTGTCTCAGTCTCTCAGTCTCTCAGTGTCTCAGTCCCTCTGTTTCTCAGGTCTCTCAGTGTCTCAGTGTCTCTGTGTCTCAGGGTCTCAGTGTCTCAGTTTCACAGGGTCTCAGGGCCTCAGTGTCTCAGGATCACAGGGCATAGGTCTCTCAGGCCCTCAGTTTCTCAGTCTCTCAGGGTCTCAGGGTCTCAGGGTCACAGTGTCTCAGGGTTTCAGTCTCTCAGTCTCTCAATCTCTCAGTCTCACAGTCACTCAGTCGCTCAGTCGCTCAGTCTCTCAATCTCTCAGTGTATCAGTTTCTCAGTCTCTCAGTGTCTCAGGGTCTCAGTGTCTTAGGGTCTCAGTGTCTCAGTGTCTCAGGGTCTCAGTGTCTCTGGGTCTCAGTCTCTCAGTCTCTCAGTTTCTCAGTGTCTCAGTGTCTCAGTATCTCAGGGTCTCAGTGCCTCAGAGTCTCAGTCTCTCAGTCTCTCATTCTCTCATTGTAACAGTCTCTCAGTCTCTCAGTGTCTCAGGTTCTCAGTGTCTCAGGGTCTCAGTGTCTCAGGGTCTCAGGGTCTCAGTGTCTCAGTCTCGCAGTCTCTCAGGGTCTCAGTGTCTCAGGGTCTCAGGGTCTCAGTGTCTCAGTGTCTCAGGGTCTCAGGGTCTCAAGGTCTCAGTGTCTCAGTCTCTCAGTCTCTCAGTCTCTCAGTGTCTCAGTCCCTCAGTTTCTCAGGTCTCTCAGTGTCTCTGTGTCTCAGGGTCTCAGTGTCTTAGTTTCACAGGGTCTCAGGGCCTCAGTGTCTCAGGATCACAGGGCATTAGTCTCTCAGGCCCTCAGTTTCTCAGTCTCTCAGGGTCTCAGGGTCTCAGTGACTCAGTGTCTCAGGGTCTCAGTGTCTCTGGGTCTCTGGGTCTCGGTATCTCAGTCTCTCAGTTTCTCAGTGTCTCAGTGTCTCAGTGTCTCAAGGTTTCAGGGTCTCAGTGTCTCAGTGTCTCAGGGTCACAGGGTCTCAGTGTCTCAGTGTCACAGGGTCTCAGGGTTTCAGTGTCGCAGGGTCTCTCGGTCTCAGAGACGCAGAGTCTCACAGACTCAGTGTTTCAGGGTCTCTGGGTCTCAGGGTCACTGGTTCACTGGGTCAAAGTGTCTCAGTGTCTCAGGGTCTCAGGGTCTCAGTGTCTCATGTCCCAGTATCTCAGGGTCTCAGTGTCTCAGTGTCTCAGTGTCTCAGGGTCTCAGTGCCTCAGTGTCTCAGGATCTCAGGTGCTCAGGGTCTCAGTGTCTCAGTGTCTCGTTGTCTCAGGGTCTCAGTGTCTCAGGGTCTCAGGGTCTCAGGGTCTCAGTGTCTCAGGGTCTCTGGGTCTCGGTCTCTCAGTGTCTCAGGGTCTCAGTGTCTCAGTGTCTCAGGGTCTCAGTGCCTCAGTTTCTCAGGGTCTCAGGGTCACAGGGTCTCAGAGTCTCAGTCTCTCAGTCCCTCAGTCTCTCAGGGTCTCAGGGTCTCAGTGTCTCAGTGTCTCAGGGTCTCAGTGTCTCAGTTTCTCAGGGTCTCATGGTCTCAGTGTCTCAGGGTCTCAGTGTCTCAGTGTCTCAGTGTTTCAGGGTCTCAGTGTCTCAGGGTCTCAGTGTCTAAGTGTCTCAGTGTCTCTGGGTCTAAGGATCTCAGTGTCTCAGGGTCTTAGGGTCTCAGTGTCTCAGGTCTCAGTGTCTCAGTGTCTCAGTGTCTCAGGGTCTCAGTATCTCAGGGTCTCAGTGCCTCAGGGTCTCAGTCTCTCAGTCTCTCAGTCTCTCGTTCTCTCATTGTAACAGTCTCTCAGTGTCTCAGGTTCTCAGTGTCTCAGGGTCTCAGTGTCTCAGGGTCTCAGGGTCTCAGTGTCTCAGTCTCTCAGTCTCTCAGGGTCTCAGTGTCTCAGGGTCTCAGGGTCTCAGTGTCTCAGTGTCTCAGGGTCTCAGTGTCTCAGGGTCTCAGTGTCTCAGTCTCTCAGTCTCTCAGTGTCTCAGTCCCTCAGTTTCTCAGGTCTCTCAGTGTCTCAGTGTCTCAGTGTCTCAGTGTCTCAGGGTCTCAGTGTCTCAGTCCCTCAGTTTCTCAGGTCTCTCAGTGTCTCAGTGTCTCAGTGTCTCTGTGTCTCAGGGTCTCAGTGTCTTAGTTTCACAGGGTCTCAGGGCCTCAGTGTCTCAGGATCACAGGGCATTAGTCTCTCAGGCCCTCAGTTTCTCAGTCTCTCAGGGTCTCAGGGTCTCAGTGACTCAGTGTCTCAGGGTCTCAGTGTCTCTGGGTCTCTGGGTCTCGGTCTCTCGGTCTCTCTGTCTCTCAGTTTCTCAGTGTCTCAGTGTCTCAGTGTCTCAAGGTTTCAGGGTCTCAGTGTCTCAGTGTCTCAGGGTCTCAGGGTCTCAGTGTCTCAGTGTCACAGGGTCTCAGGGTTTCAGTGTCGCAGGGTCTCTGGGTCTCAGGGTCACTGGTTCACTGGGTCAAAGTGTCTCAGTGTCTCAGGGTCTCTGGGTCTCAGGGTCTCAGGGTCTCAGGGTCTCAGTGTCTCATGTCCCAGTATCTCAGGGTCTCAGTGTCTCAGTGTCTCAGTGTCTCAGTGTCTCAGGGTCTCAGTGTCTCAGTGTCTCAGGATCTCAGGTGCTCAGGGTCTCAGTGTCTCAGTGTCTCGTTATCTCAGGGTCTCAGTGTCTCAGGGTCTCAGGGTCTCAGGGTCTCAGTGTTTCAGGGTCTCTGGGTCTCGGTCTCTCAGTGTCTCAGTGTCTCAGGGTCTCAGTGTCTCAGTGTCTCAGTGTCTCAGGGTCTCAGTGTCTCAGTGTCTCGTTGTCTCAGGGTCTCAGTGTCTCAGGGTCTCAGGGTCTCAGTGTCTCAGGGTCTCTGGGTCTCGGTCTCTCAGTGTCTCAGGGTCTCAGTGTCTCAGTGTCTCAGGGTCTCAGTGCCTCAGTTTCTCAGGGTCTCAGGGTCACAGGGTCTCAGAGTCTCAGTCTCTCAGTCACTCAGTCCCTCAGTCTCTCAGGGTCTCAGGGTCTCAGTGTCTCAGTGTCTCAGGGTCTCAGTGTCTCAGTTTCTCAGGGTCTCATGGTCTCAGTGTCTCAGGGTCTCAGTGTCTCAGTGTCTCAGTGTTTCAGGGTCTCAGTGTCTCAGTGTTTCAGGGTCTCAGTGTCTCAGGGTCTCAGTGTCTAAGTGTCTCAGTGTCTCTGGGTCTAAGGATCTCAGTGTCTCAGGGTCTTAGGGTCTCAGTGTCTCAGGTCTCAGTGTCTCAGTGTCTCAGGGTCTCAGTATCTCAGGGTCTCAGTGCCTCAGGGTCTCAGTCTCTCAGTCTCTCAGTCTCTCGTTCTCTCATTGTAACAGTCTCTCAGTGTCTCAGGTTCTCAGTGTCTCAGGGTCTCAGTGTCTCAGGGTCTCAGGGTCTCAGTGTCTCAGTCTCTCAGTCTCTCAGGGTCTCAGTGTCTCAGGGTCTCAGGGTCTCAGTGTCTCAGTGTCTCAGGGTCTCAGGGTCTCAGGGTCTCAGTGTCTCAGTTTCTCAGTCTCTCAGTCTCTCAGTCTCTCAGTGTCTCAGTCCCTCAGTTTCTCAGGTCTCTCAGTGTCTCTGTGTCTCAGGGTCTCAGTGTCTCAGGGTCTCAGTGTCTTAGTTTCACAGGGTCTCAGGGCCTCAGTGTCTCAGGATCACAGGGCATTAGTCTCTCAGGCCCTTAGTTTCTCAGTCTCTCAGGGTCTCAGGGTCTCAGTGACTCAGTGTCTCAGGGTCTCAGTGTCTCTGGGTCTCTGGGTCTCGGTCTCTCTGTCTCTCAGTTTCTCAGTGTCTCAGTGTCTCAGTGTCTCAGTGTCTCAAGGTTTCAGGGTCTCAGTGTCTCAGTGTCTCAGGGTCTCAGGGTCTCAGTGTCTCAGTGTCACAGGGTCTCAGGGTTTCAGTGTCGCAGGGTCTCTGGGTCTCAGGGTCACTGGTTCACTGGGTCAAAGTGTCTCAGTGTCTCAGGGTCTCTGGGTCTCAGGGTCTCAGGGTCTCAGGGTCTCAGTGTCTCATGTCCCAGTATCTCAGGGTCTCAGTGTCTCAGTGTCTCAGTGTATCAGGGTCTCAGTGTCTCAGTGTCTCAGGATCTCAGGTGCTCAGGGTCTCAGTGTCTCAGTGTCTCGTTGTCTCAGGGTCTCAGTGTCTCAGGGTCTCAGGGTCTCAGGGTCTCAGTGTTTCAGGGTCTCTGGGTCTCGGTCTCTCAGTGTCTCAGTGTCTCAGGGTCTCAGTGTCTCAGCGTCTCAGGGTCTCAGTGTCTCAGTTTCTCAGGGTCTCAGGGTCTCAGGGTCACAGGGTCTCAGAGTCTCAGTCTCTCAGTCTCTCAGTCTCTCAGTTTCTCAGTCTCTCAGGGTCTCAGGGTCTCAATGTCTCAGTGTCTCAGGGTCTCAGTGTCTCAGTTTCTCAGGGTCTCAGGGTCTCAGTGTCTCAGGGTCTCAGTGTCTCAGTGTCTCAGTGTTTCAGGGTCTCAGTGTCTCAGTGTTTCAGGGTCTCAGTGTCTCAGGGTCTCAGTGTCTAAGTGTCTCAGTGTCTCTGGGTCTAAGGATCTCAGTGTCTCAGGGTCTCAGGGTCTCAGTGTCTCAGGTCTCAGTGTCTCAGTATCTCAGGGTCTCTTTGTCTCAGTCTCTCAGTCTCTCAGTCTCTCAGTGTCTCAGTGTCTTAGGGTCTCAGGGTCTCAGTGTCTCAGTGTCTCAGGGTCCCAGTGTCTCAGTGTCTCAGGGTCCCAGTGTCTCAGTCTCTCCATCTCTCAGTCGCTCAGTCTCTCAGACTCTCAGTCTTTCAATGTATCAGTCTCTCAGTCTCATTCTCTCAGTGTCTCAGTGTCTCAGTGTCTCAGAGTCTCAGTGTCTCAGTGTCTCAGGGTCACAGTGTCTCAGGGTTTCAGTCTCTCAGTCTCTCAGTCTCTCAGTCTCTCAGTCTCACAGTCACTCAGTCGCTCAGTCACTCAATCTCTCAGTGTATCAGTCTCTCAGTGTCTCAGGGTCTCAGTGTCTCAGGGTCTCAGTGTCTCAGTGTCTCAGGGTCTCAGTGTCTCTGGGTCTCAGTCTCTCAGTCTCTCAGTTTCTCAGTGTCTCAGTGTCGCAGTGTCTCAGGGTCTCAGTGTCTCACTGTCTCAGTATCTCAGGGTCTCAGTGCCTCAGGGTCTCAGTCTCTCAGTCTCTTATTCTCTCATTCTCTCATTCTAACAGTCTCTCAGTGTCTCAGTGTCTCAGGGTCTCAGTGCTTCAGGGTCTCTGGGTCTCAGGGTCACTGGTTCACTGGGTCTCAGTGTCTCAGTGTCTCAGGGTCTCTGGGTCTCAGGGTCTCAGGGTCTCAGTGTCTCAGTATCTCAGGGCCTTAGTCTCTCATGCCCTCAGTCTCTCAGTCTCTCTGGGACTCAGTCTCTCAGTGTCTCAGTCTCTCAGTCTCTCAGGGTCTCAGGGTCTCAGGGTCTCAGTGTCTCAGTGTCTCAGGGTCTCAGTGTCTCAGTTTCTCAGGGTCTCAGGGTCGCAGTGTCTCAGGGTCTCAGTGTCTCAGTGTTTCAGGGTCTCAGTGTCTCAGTGTTTCAGGGTCTCAGTGTCTCAGGGTCTCAGTGTCTCAGTGTCTCAGTGTCTCTGGGTCTAAGGATCTCAGTGTCTCAGGGTCTCAGCGTCTCAGTGTCTCTGGTCTCAGTGTCTCAGTGTCTCAGGGTCTCAGTGTCTCAGTCTGTCAGTCTCTCAGTCTCTCAGAGTCTCAGTCCCTCAGTTTCTCAGGTCTCTCAGTGTCTCAGTGTCTCAGTGTCTCTGTGCCTCAGGGTCTCAGTGTCTCAGGGTCTCAGTGTCTTAGTTTCACAGGGTCTCAGGGCCTCAGTGTCTCAGGATCACAGGGCATTAGTCTCTCAGGCCCTCAGTTTCTCAGTCTCTCAGGGTCTCAGGGTCTCAGGGTCTCAGTGACTCAGTGTCTCAGGGTCTCAGTGTCTCTGGGTCTCTGGGTCTCGGTCTCTCAGTCTCTCAGTCTCTCAGTTTCTCAGTGTCTCAGTGTCTCAGTGTCTCAGTGTCTCAGGGTCTCAGGGTCTCAGTGTCTCACTGTCTCAGTATCTCAGGGTCTCAGTGCCTCAGAGTCTCAGTCTCTCAGTGTCTCATTCTCTCATTGTAACAGTCTCTCAGTCTCTCAGTGTCTCAGGTTCTCAGTGTCTCAGGGTCTCAGTGTCTCAAGGTCTCAGGGTCTCAGTGTCTCAGTCTCTCAGTCTCTCAGGGTCTCAGTGTCTCAGGGTCTCAGGGTCTCAGTGTCTCAGTGTCTCAGGGTCTCAGGGTCTCAGGGTCTCAGTGTCTCAGTCTCTCAGTCTCTCAGTCTCTCAGTGTCTCAGTTTCTCTGGTCTCTCAGTGTCTCAGTGTCTCAGTGTCTCTGTGTCTCAGGGTCTCAGTGTCTCAGGGTCTCAGTGTCTTAGTTTCACAGGGTCTCAGGGCCTCAGTGTCTCAGGATCACAGGGCATTAGTCTCTCAGGCCCTCAGTTTCTCAGTCTCTCAGGGTCTCAGGGTCTCAGGGTCTCAGTGACTCAGTGTCTCAGGGTCTCAGTGTCTCTGGGTCTCTGGGTCTCGGTCTCTCAGTCTCTCAGTTTCTCAGTGTCTCAGTGTCTCAGTGTCTCAAGGTTTCAGGGTCTCAGTGTCTCAGTGTCTCAGGGTCACAGGGTCTCAGTGTCTCAGTGTCACAGGGTCTCAGGGTTTCAGTGTCGCAGGGTCTCTCGGTCTCAGAGACGCAGAGTCTCACAGTCTCAGTGTTTCAGGGTCTCTGGGTCTCAGGGTCACTGGTTCACTGGGTCAAAGTGTCTCAGTGTCTCAGTGTCTCAGGGTCTCAGGGTCTCAGTGTCTCATGTCCCAGTATCTCAGGGTCTCAGTGTCTCAGTGTCTCAGTGTCTCAGGGTCTCAGTGCCTCAGTGTCTCAGGATCTCAGGTGCTCAGGGTCTCAGTGTCTCAGTGTCTCGTTGTCTCAGGGTCTCAGTGTCTCAGGGTCTCAGGGTCTCAGGGTCTCAGTGTCTCAGGGTCTCTGGGTCTCGGTCTCTCAGTGTCTCAGGGTCTCAGTGTCTCAGTGTCTCAGGGTCTCAGTGCCTCAGTTTCTCAGGGTCTCAGGGTCACAGGGTCTCAGAGTCTCAGTCTCTCAGTCTCTCAGTCCCTCAGTCTCTCAGGGTCTCAGGGTCTCAGTGTCTCAGTGTCTCAGGGTCTCAGTGTCTCAGTTTCTCAGGGTCTCATGGTCTCAGTGTCTCAGGGTCTCAGTGTCTCAGTGTCTCAGTGTTTCAGGGTCTCAGTGTCTCAGTGTTTCAGGGTCTCAGTGTCTCAGGGTCTCAGTGTCTAAGTGTCTCAGTGTCTCTGGGTCTAAGGATCTCAGTGTCTCAGGGTCTTAGGGTCTCAGTGTCTCAGGTCTCAGTGTCTCAGTGTCTCAGCGTCTCAGTATCTCAGGGTCTCAGTGCCTCAGGGTCTCAGTGTCTCTGTGTCTCAGTCTCTCGTTCTCTCATTGTAACAGTCTCTCAGTGTCTCAGGTTCTCAGTGTCTCAGGGTCTCAGTGTCTCAGGGTCTCAGGGTCTCAGTGTCTCAGTCTCTCAGTCTCTCAGGGTCTCAGTGTCTCAGGGTCTCAGGGTCTCAGTGTCTCAGTGTCTCAGGGTCTCAGGGTCTCAGGGTCTCAGTGTCTCAGTCTCTCAGTCTCTCAGTGTCTCAGTCCCTCAGTTTCTCAGGTCTCTCAGTGTCTCTGTGTCTCAGGGTCTCAGTGTCTCAGGGTCTCAGTGTCTTAGTTTCACAGGGTCTCAGGGCCTCAGTGTCTCAGGATCACAGGGCATTAGTCTCTCAGGCCCTTAGTTTCTCAGTCTCTCAGGGTCTCAGGGTCTCAGTGACTCAGTGTCTCAGGGTCTCAGTGTCTCTGGGTCTCTGGGTCTCGGTCTCTCTGTCTCTCAGTTTCTCAGTGTCTCAGTGTCTCAGTGTCTCAGTGTCTCAGGGTCTCAGGGTCTCAGTGTCTCAGTGTCACAGGGTCTCAGGGTTTCAGTGTCGCAGGGTCTCTGGGTCTCAGGGTCACTGGTTCACTGGGTCAAAGTGTCTCAGTGTCTCAGGGTCTCTGGGTCTCAGGGTCTCAGGGTCTCAGGGTCTCAGTGTCTCATGTCCCAGTATCTCAGGGTCTCAGTGTCTCAGTGTCTCAGTGTATCAGGGTCTCAGTGTCTCAGTGTCTCAGGATCTCAGGTGCTCAGGGTCTCAGTGTCTCAGTGTCTCGTTGTCTCAGGGTCTCAGTGTCTCAGGGTCTCAGGGTCTCAGGGTCTCAGTGTTTCAGGGTCTCTGGGTCTCGGTCTCTCAGTGTCTCAGTGTCTCAGGGTCTCAGTGTCTCAGCGTCTCAGGGTCTCAGTGTCTCAGTTTCTCAGGGTCTCAGGGTCTCAGGGTCACAGGGTCTCAGAGTCTCAGTCTCTCAGTCTCTCAGTTTCTCAGTCTCTCAGGGTCTCAGGGTCTCAATGTCTCAGTGTCTCAGGGTCTCAGTGTCTCAGTTTCTCAGGGTCTCAGGGTCTCAGTGTCTCAGGGTCTCAGTGTCTCAGTGTCTCAGTGTTTCAGGGTCTCAGTGTCTCAGTGTTTCAGGGTCTCAGTGTCTCAGGGTCTCAGTGTCTAAGTGTCTCAGTGTCTCTGGGTCTAAGGATCTCAGTGTCTCAGGGTCTCAGGGTCTCAGTGTCTCAGGTCTCAGTGTCTCAGTATCTCAGGGTCTCTTTGTCTCAGTCTCTCAGTCTCTCAGTCTCTCAGTGTCTCAGTGTCTTAGGGTCTCAGGGTCTCAGTGTCTCAGTGTCTCAGGGTCTCAGTGTCTCAGTGTCTCAGGGTCCCAGTGTCTCAGTCTCTCCATCTCTCAGTCGCTCAGTCTCTCAGACTCTCAGTCTTTCAATGTATCAGTCTCTCAGTCTCATTCTCTCAGTGTCTCAGTGTCTCAGTGTCTCAGAGTCTCAGTGTCTCAGTGTCTCAGGGTCACAGTGTCTCAGGGTTTCAGTCTCTCAGTCTCTCAGTCTCTCAGTCTCACAGTCACTCAGTCGCTCAGTCACTCAATCTCTCAGTGTATCAGTCTCTCAGTGTCTCAGGGTCTCAGTGTCTCAGGGTCTCAGTGTCTCAGTGTCTCAGGGTCTCAGTGTCTCTGGGTCTCAGTCTCTCAGTCTCTCAGTTTCTCAGTGTCTCAGTGTCGCAGTGTCTCAGGGTCTCAGTGTCTCACTGTCTCAGTATCTCAGGGTGTCAGTGCCTCAGGGTCTCAGTCTCTCAGTCTCTTATTCTCTCATTCTCTCATTCTAACAGTCTCTCAGTGTCTCAGTGTCTCAGGGTCTCAGTGCTTCAGGGTCTCTGGGTCTCAGGGTCACTGGTTCACTGGGTCTCAGTGTCTCAGTGTCTCAGGGTCTCTGGGTCTCAGGGTCTCAGGGTCTCAGTGTCTCAGTATCTCAGGGCCTTAGTCTCTCATGCCCTCAGTCTCTCAGTCTCTCTGGGACTCAGTCTCTCAGTGTCTCAGTCTCTCAGTCTCTCAGGGTCTCAGGGTCTCAGGGTCTCAGTGTCTCAGTGTCTCAGGGTCTCAGTGTCTCAGTTTCTCAGGGTCTCAGGGTCGCAGTGTCTCAGGGTCTCAGTGTCTCAGTGTTTCAGGGTCTCAGTGTCTCAGTGTTTCAGGGTCTCAGTGTCTCAGGGTCTCAGTGTCTCAGTGTCTCAGTGTCTCTGGGTCTAAGGATCTCAGTGTCTCAGGGTCTCAGCGTCTCAGTGTCTCTGGTCTCAGTGTCTCAGTGTCTCAGGGTCTCAGTGTCTCAGTCTCTCAGTCTCTCAGTCTCTCAGTCTCTCAGTGTCTCAGTGTCTCAGTGTCTTAGGGTCTCAGGGTCTCAGTGTCTCAGTGTCTCAGGGTCTCAGTGTCTCAGGGTCCCAGTGTCTCAGTCTCTCCATCTCTCAGTCTCTCAGTCATCAGTCTCTCAGACTCTCAGTCTTTCAATGTATCAGTCTCTCATTCTCATTCTCTCATTGTCTCAGTGTCTCAGAGTGTCAGTGTCTCAGTGTCTCAGGGTCACAGTGTCTCAGGGTTTCAGTCTCTCAGTCTCTCAATCTCTCAGTCTCACAGTCACTCAGTCGCTCATTCGCTCAGTCTCTCAATCTCTCAGTGTATCAGTCTCTCAGTGTCTCAGGGTCTCAGTGTCTTAGGGTCTCAGTGTCTCAGTGTCTCAGGGTCTCAGTGTCTCTGGGTCTCAGTCTCTCAGTCTATCAGTTTCTCAGTGTCTCAGTGTCTCAGTGTCTCAGGGTCTCAGGGTCTCAGTGTCTCACTGTCTCAGTATCTCAGGGTCTCAGTGCCTCAGGGTCTCAGTCTCTCAGTCTCTCAGTCTCTCATTCTCTCATTGTAACAGTCTCTCAGTCTCTCAGTGTCTCAGGTTCTCAGTGTCTCAGGGTCTCAGTGTCTCAGGGTCTCAGTGTCTCAGTGTCTCAGGGTCTCAGTGTCTCTGGGTCTCAGTCTCTCAGTCTCTCAGTTTCTCAGTGTCTCAGTGTCTCAGGGTCTCAGGGTCTCAGTGTCTCAGTATCTCAGGGTCTCAGTGCCTCAGGGTCTCAGTCTCTCAGTCTCTCAGTCTCTCATTCTCTCATTGTAACAGTCTCTCAGTCTCTCAGTGTCTCTGGGTCTCAGTCTCTCAGTCTCTCAGTTTCTCAGTGTCTCAGTGTCTCAGGGTCTCAGGGTCTCAGTGTCTCAGTATCTCAGGGTCTCAGGGTCTCAGTGTCTCAGGGTCTCAGTGTCTCAGTCTCTCAGTCTCTCAGGGTCTCAGTGTCTCAGGGTCTCAGGGTCTCAGTGTCTCAGTGTCTCAGGGTCTCAGGGTCTCAGGGTCTCAGGGTCTCAGTGTCTCAGTCTCTCAGTCTCTCAGTGTCTCAGTCCCTCTGTTTCTCAGGTCTCTCAGTGTCTCAGTGTCTCTGTGTCTCAGGGTCTCAGTGTCTCAGTTTCACAGGGTCTCAGGGCCTCAGTGTCTCAGGATCACAGGGCATAGGTCTCTCAGGCCCTCAGTTTCTCAGTCTCTCAGGGTCTCAGGGTCTCAGGGTCACAGTGTCTCAGGGTTTCAGTCTCTCAGTCTCTCAATCTCTCAGTCTCACAGTCACTCAGTCGCTCAGTCGCTCAGTCTCTCAATCTCTCAGTGTATCAGTTTCTCAGTCTCTCAGTGTCTCAGGGTCTCAGTGTCTTAGGGTCTCAGTGTCTCAGTGTCTCAGGGTCTCAGTGTCTCTGGGTCTCAGTCTCTCAGTCTCTCAGTTTCTCAGTGTCTCAGTGTCTCAGTATCTCAGGGTCTCAGTGCCTCAGAGTCTCAGTCTCTCAGTCTCTCATTCTCTCATTGTAACAGTCTCTCAGTCTCTCAGTGTCTCAGGTTCTCAGTGTCTCAGGGTCTCAGTGTCTCAGGGTCTCAGGGTCTCAGTGTCTCAGTCTCGCAGTCTCTCAGGGTCTCAGTGTCTCAGGGTCTCAGGGTCTCAGTGTCTCAGTGTCTCAGGGTCTCAGGGTCTCAAGGTCTCAGTGTCTCAGTCTCTCAGTCTCTCAGTCTCTCAGTGTCTCAGTCCCTCAGTTTCTCAGGTCTCTCAGTGTCTCTGTGTCTCAGGGTCTCAGTGTCTTAGTTTCACAGGGTCTCAGGGCCTCAGTGTCTCAGGATCACAGGGCATTAGTCTCTCAGGCCCTCAGTTTCTCAGTCTCTCAGGGTCTCAGGGTCTCAGTGACTCAGTGTCTCAGGGTCTCAGTGTCTCTGGGTCTCTGGGTCTCGGTATCTCAGTCTCTCAGTTTCTCAGTGTCTCAGTGTCTCAGTGTCTCAAGGTTTCAGGGTCTCAGTGTCTCAGTGTCTCAGGGTCACAGGGTCTCAGTGTCTCAGTGTCACAGGGTCTCAGGGTTTCAGTGTCGCAGGGTCTCTCGGTCTCAGAGACGCAGAGTCTCACAGACTCAGTGTTTCAGGGTCTCTGGGTCTCAGGGTCACTGGTTCACTGGGTCAAAGTGT
Organism: Prionace glauca; assembly: GCA_037974335.1. Lineage (NCBI taxonomy): Eukaryota > Metazoa > Chordata > Chondrichthyes > Carcharhiniformes > Carcharhinidae > Prionace > Prionace glauca. The sequence continues at coordinate 49,570 of JBBMRE010000113.1, forward strand.
CTCAGTGTCTCAGGGTCTCAGGGTCTCAGTGTCTCATGTCCCAGTATCTCAGGGTCTCAGTGTCTCAGTGTCTCAGTGTCTCAGGGTCTCAGTGCCTCAGTGTCTCAGGATCTCAGGTGCTCAGGGTCTCAGTGTCTCAGTGTCTCGTTGTCTCAGGGTCTCAGTGTCTCAGGGTCTCAGGGTCTCAGGGTCTCAGTGTCTCAGGGTCTCTGGGTCTCGGTCTCTCAGTGTCTCAGGGTCTCAGTGTCTCAGTGTCTCAGGGTCTCAGTGCCTCAGTTTCTCAGGGTCTCAGGGTCACAGGGTCTCAGAGTCTCAGTCTCTCAGTCCCTCAGTCTCTCAGGGTCTCAGGGTCTCAGTGTCTCAGTGTCTCAGGGTCTCAGTGTCTCAGTTTCTCAGGGTCTCATGGTCTCAGTGTCTCAGGGTCTCAGTGTCTCAGTGTCTCAGTGTTTCAGGGTCTCAGTGTCTCAGGGTCTCAGTGTCTAAGTGTCTCAGTGTCTCTGGGTCTAAGGATCTCAGTGTCTCAGGGTCTTAGGGTCTCAGTGTCTCAGGTCTCAGTGTCTCAGTGTCTCAGTGTCTCAGAGTCTCAGTATCTCAGGGTCTCAGTGCCTCAGGGTCTCAGTCTCTCAGTCTCTCAGTCTCTCGTTCTCTCATTGTAACAGTCTCTCAGTGTCTCAGGTTCTCAGTGTCTCAGGGTCTCAGTGTCTCAGGGTCTCAGGGTCTCAGTGTCTCAGTCTCTCAGTCTCTCAGGGTCTCAGTGTCTCAGGGTCTCAGGGTCTCAGTGTCTCAGTGTCTCAGGGTCTCAGTGTCTCAGGGTCTCAGTGTCTCAGTCTCTCAGTCTCTCAGTGTCTCAGTCCCTCAGTTTCTCAGGTCTCTCAGTGTCTCAGTGTCTCAGTGTCTCAGGGTCTCAGTGTCTCAGTCCCTCAGTTTCTCAGGTCTCTCAGTGTCTCAGTGTCTCAGTGTCTCTGTGTCTCAGGGTCTCAGTGTCTTAGTTTCACAGGGTCTCAGGGCCTCAGTGTCTCAGGATCACAGGGCATTAGTCTCTCAGGCCCTCAGTTTCTCAGTCTCTCAGGGTCTCAGGGTCTCAGTGACTCAGTGTCTCAGGGTCTCAGTGTCTCTGGGTCTCTGGGTCTCGGTCTCTCGGTCTCTCTGTCTCTCAGTTTCTCAGTGTCTCAGTGTCTCAGTGTCTCAAGGTTTCAGGGTCTCAGTGTCTCAGTGTCTCAGGGTCTCAGGGTCTCAGTGTCTCAGTGTCACAGGGTCTCAGGGTTTCAGTGTCGCAGGGTCTCTGGGTCTCAGGGTCACTGGTTCACTGGGTCAAAGTGTCTCAGTGTCTCAGGGTCTCTGGGTCTCAGGGTCTCAGGGTCTCAGGGTCTCAGTGTCTCATGTCCCAGTATCTCAGGGTCTCAGTGTCTCAGTGTCTCAGTGTCTCAGTGTCTCAGGGTCTCAGTGTCTCAGTGTCTCAGGATCTCAGGTGCTCAGGGTCTCAGTGTCTCAGTGTCTCGTTATCTCAGGGTCTCAGTGTCTCAGGGTCTCAGGGTCTCAGTGTTTCAGGGTCTCTGGGTCTCGGTCTCTCAGTGTCTCAGTGTCTCAGGGTCTCAGTGTCTCAGTGTCTCAGTGTCTCAGGGTCTCAGTGTCTCAGTGTCTCGTTGTCTCAGGGTCTCAGTGTCTCAGGGTCTCAGGGTCTCAGTGTCTCAGGGTCTCTGGGTCTCGGTCTCTCAGTGTCTCAGGGTCTCAGTGTCTCAGTGTCTCAGGGTCTCAGTGCCTCAGTTTCTCAGGGTCTCAGGGTCACAGGGTCTCAGAGTCTCAGTCTCTCAGTCACTCAGTCCCTCAGTCTCTCAGGGTCTCAGGGTCTCAGTGTCTCAGTGTCTCAGGGTCTCAGTATCTCAGTTTCTCAGGGTCTCATGGTCTCAGTGTCTCAGGGTCTCAGTGTCTCAGTGTCTCAGTGTTTCAGGGTCTCAGTGTCTCAGTGTTTCAGGGTCTCAGTGTCTCAGGGTCTCAGTGTCTAAGTGTCTCAGTGTCTCTGGGTCTAAGGATCTCAGTGTCTCAGGGTCTTAGGGTCTCAGTGTCTCAGGTCTCAGTGTCTCAGTGTCTCAGGGTCTCAGTATCTCAGGGTCTCAGTGCCTCAGGGTCTCAGTCTCTCAGTCTCTCAGTCTCTCGTTCTCTCATTGTAACAGTCTCTCAGTGTCTCAGGTTCTCAGTGTCTCAGGGTCTCAGTGTCTCAGGGTCTCAGGGTCTCAGTGTCTCAGTCTCTCAGTCTCTCAGGGTCTCAGTGTCTCAGGGTCTCAGGGTCTCAGTGTCTCAGTGTCTCAGGGTCTCAGGGTCTCAGGGTCTCAGTGTCTCAGTTTCTCAGTCTCTCAGTCTCTCAGTCTCTCAGTCTCTCAGTGTCTCAGTCCCTCAGTTTCTCAGGTCTCTCAGTGTCTCTGTGTCTCAGGGTCTCAGTGTCTCAGGGTCTCAGTGTCTTAGTTTCACAGGGTCTCAGGGCCTCAGTGTCTCAGGATCACAGGGCATTAGTCTCTCAGGCCCTTAGTTTCTCAGTCTCTCAGGGTCTCAGGGTCTCAGTGACTCAGTGTCTCAGGGTCTCAGTGTCTCTGGGTCTCTGGGTCTCGGTCTCTCTGTCTCTCAGTTTCTCAGTGTCTCAGTGTCTCAGTGTCTCAGTGTCTCAAGGTTTCAGGGTCTCAGTGTCTCAGTGTCTCAGGGTCTCAGGGTCTCAGTGTCTCAGTGTCACAGGGTCTCAGGGTTTCAGTGTCGCAGGGTCTCTGGGTCTCAGGGTCACTGGTTCACTGGGTCAAAGTGTCTCAGTGTCTCAGGGTCTCTGGGTCTCAGGGTCTCAGGGTCTCAGGGTCTCAGTGTCTCATGTCCCAGTATCTCAGGGTCTCAGTGTCTCAGTGTCTCAGTGTATCAGGGTCTCAGTGTCTCAGTGTCTCAGGATCTCAGGTGCTCAGGGTCTCAGTGTCTCAGTGTCTCGTTGTCTCAGGGTCTCAGTGTCTCAGGGTCTCAGGGTCTCAGGGTCTCAGTGTTTCAGGGTCTCTGGGTCTCGGTCTCTCAGTGTCTCAGTGTCTCAGGGTCTCAGTGTCTCAGCGTCTCAGGGTCTCAGTGTCTCAGTTTCTCAGGGTCTCAGGGTCTCAGGGTCACAGGGTCTCAGAGTCTCAGTCTCTCAGTCTCTCAGTCTCTCAGTTTCTCAGTCTCTCAGGGTCTCAGGGTCTCAATGTCTCAGTGTCTCAGGGTCTCAGTGTCTCAGTTTCTCAGGGTCTCAGGGTCTCAGTGTCTCAGGGTCTCAGTGTCTCAGTGTCTCAGTGTTTCAGGGTCTCAGTGTCTCAGTGTTTCAGGGTCTCAGTGTCTCAGGGTCTCAGTGTCTAAGTGTCTCAGTGTCTCTGGGTCTAAGGATCTCAGTGTCTCAGGGTCTCAGGGTCTCAGTGTCTCAGGTCTCAGTGTCTCAGTATCTCAGGGTCTCTTTGTCTCAGTCTCTCAGTCTCTCAGTCTCTCAGTGTCTCAGTGTCTTAGGGTCTCAGGGTCTCAGTGTCTCAGTGTCTCAGGGTCCCAGTGTCTCAGTGTCTCAGGGTCCCAGTGTCTCAGTCTCTCCATCTCTCAGTCGCTCAGTCTCTCAGACTCTCAGTCTTTCAATGTATCAGTCTCTCAGTCTCATTCTCTCAGTGTCTCAGTGTCTCAGTGTCTCAGAGTCTCAGTGTCTCAGTGTCTCAGGGTCACAGTGTCTCAGGGTTTCAGTCTCTCAGTCTCTCAGTCTCTCAGTCTCTCAGTCTCACAGTCACTCAGTCGCTCAGTCACTCAATCTCTCAGTGTATCAGTCTCTCAGTGTCTCAGGGTCTCAGTGTCTCAGGGTCTCAGTGTCTCAGTGTCTCAGGGTCTCAGTGTCTCTGGGTCTCAGTCTCTCAGTCTCTCAGTTTCTCAGTGTCTCAGTGTCGCAGTGTCTCAGGGTCTCAGTGTCTCACTGTCTCAGTATCTCAGGGTCTCAGTGCCTCAGGGTCTCAGTCTCTCAGTCTCTTATTCTCTCATTCTCTCATTCTAACAGTCTCTCAGTGTCTCAGTGTCTCAGGGTCTCAGTGCTTCAGGGTCTCTGGGTCTCAGGGTCACTGGTTCACTGGGTCTCAGTGTCTCAGTGTCTCAGGGTCTCTGGGTCTCAGGGTCTCAGGGTCTCAGTGTCTCAGTATCTCAGGGCCTTAGTCTCTCATGCCCTCAGTCTCTCAGTCTCTCTGGGACTCAGTCTCTCAGTGTCTCAGTCTCTCAGTCTCTCAGGGTCTCAGGGTCTCAGGGTCTCAGTGTCTCAGTGTCTCAGGGTCTCAGTGTCTCAGTTTCTCAGGGTCTCAGGGTCGCAGTGTCTCAGGGTCTCAGTGTCTCAGTGTTTCAGGGTCTCAGTGTCTCAGTGTTTCAGGGTCTCAGTGTCTCAGGGTCTCAGTGTCTCAGTGTCTCAGTGTCTCTGGGTCTAAGGATCTCAGTGTCTCAGGGTCTCAGCGTCTCAGTGTCTCTGGTCTCAGTGTCTCAGTGTCTCAGGGTCTCAGTGTCTCAGTCTGTCAGTCTCTCAGTCTCTCAGAGTCTCAGTCCCTCAGTTTCTCAGGTCTCTCAGTGTCTCAGTGTCTCTGTGCCTCAGGGTCTCAGTGTCTCAGGGTCTCAGTGTCTTAGTTTCACAGGGTCTCAGGGCCTCAGTGTCTCAGGATCACAGGGCATTAGTCTCTCAGGCCCTCAGTTTCTCAGTCTCTCAGGGTCTCAGGGTCTCAGGGTCTCAGTGACTCAGTGTCTCAGGGTCTCAGTGTCTCTGGGTCTCTGGGTCTCGGTCTCTCAGTCTCTCAGTCTCTCAGTTTCTCAGTGTCTCAGTGTCTCAGTGTCTCAGTGTCTCAGGGTCTCAGGGTCTCAGTGTCTCACTGTCTCAGTATCTCAGGGTCTCAGTGCCTCAGAGTCTCAGTCTCTCAGTGTCTCATTCTCTCATTGTAACAGTCTCTCAGTCTCTCAGTGTCTCAGGTTCTCAGTGTCTCAGGGTCTCAGTGTCTCAAGGTCTCAGGGTCTCAGTGTCTCAGTCTCTCAGTCTCTCAGGGTCTCAGTGTCTCAGGGTCTCAGGGTCTCAGTGTCTCAGTGTCTCAGGGTCTCAGGGTCTCAGGGTCTCAGTGTCTCAGTCTCTCAGTCTCTCAGTCTCTCAGTCTCTCAGTGTCTCAGTTTCTCTGGTCTCTCAGTGTCTCAGTGTCTCAGTGTCTCTGTGTCTCAGGGTCTCAGTGTCTCAGGGTCTCAGTGTCTTAGTTTCACAGGGTCTCAGGGCCTCAGTGTCTCAGGATCACAGGGCATTAGTCTCTCAGGCCCTCAGTTTCTCAGTCTCTCAGGGTCTCAGGGTCTCAGGGTCTCAGTGACTCAGTGTCTCAGGGTCTCAGTGTCTCTGGGTCTCTGGGTCTCGGTCTCTCAGTCTCTCAGTTTCTCAGTGTCTCAGTGTCTCAGTGTCTCAAGGTTTCAGGGTCTCAGTGTCTCAGTGTCTCAGGGTCACAGGGTCTCAGTGTCTCAGTGTCACAGGGTCTCAGGGTTTCAGTGTCGCAGGGTCTCTCGGTCTCAGAGACGCAGAGTCTCACAGTCTCAGTGTTTCAGGGTCTCTGGGTCTCAGGGTCACTGGTTCACTGGGTCAAAGTGTCTCAGTGTCTCAGTGTCTCAGGGTCTCAGGGTCTCAGTGTCTCATGTCCCAGTATCTCAGGGTCTCAGTGTCTCAGTGTCTCAGTGTCTCAGGGTCTCAGTGCCTCAGTGTCTCAGGATCTCAGGTGCTCAGGGTCTCAGTGTCTCAGTGTCTCGTTGTCTCAGGGTCTCAGTGTCTCAGGGTCTCAGGGTCTCAGGGTCTCAGTGTCTCAGGGTCTCTGGGTCTCGGTCTCTCAGTGTCTCAGGGTCTCAGTGTCTCAGTGTCTCAGGGTCTCAGTGCCTCAGTTTCTCAGGGTCTCAGGGTCACAGGGTCTCAGAGTCTCAGTCTCTCAGTCTCTCAGTCCCTCAGTCTCTCAGGGTCTCAGGGTCTCAGTGTCTCAGTGTCTCAGGGTCTCAGTGTCTCAGTTTCTCAGGGTCTCATGGTCTCAGTGTCTCAGGGTCTCAGTGTCTCAGTGTCTCAGTGTTTCAGGGTCTCAGTGTCTCAGTGTTTCAGGGTCTCAGTGTCTCAGGGTCTCAGTGTCTAAGTGTCTCAGTGTCTCTGGGTCTAAGGATCTCAGTGTCTCAGGGTCTTAGGGTCTCAGTGTCTCAGGTCTCAGTGTCTCAGTGTCTCAGCGTCTCAGTATCTCAGGGTCTCAGTGCCTCAGGGTCTCAGTGTCTCTGTGTCTCAGTCTCTCGTTCTCTCATTGTAACAGTCTCTCAGTGTCTCAGGTTCTCAGTGTCTCAGGGTCTCAGTGTCTCAGGGTCTCAGGGTCTCAGTGTCTCAGTCTCTCAGTCTCTCAGGGTCTCAGTGTCTCAGGGTCTCAGGGTCTCAGTGTCTCAGTGTCTCAGGGTCTCAGGGTCTCAGGGTCTCAGTGTCTCAGTCTCTCAGTCTCTCAGTGTCTCAGTCCCTCAGTTTCTCAGGTCTCTCAGTGTCTCTGTGTCTCAGGGTCTCAGTGTCTCAGGGTCTCAGTGTCTTAGTTTCACAGGGTCTCAGGGCCTCAGTGTCTCAGGATCACAGGGCATTAGTCTCTCAGGCCCTTAGTTTCTCAGTCTCTCAGGGTCTCAGGGTCTCAGTGACTCAGTGTCTCAGGGTCTCAGTGTCTCTGGGTCTCTGGGTCTCGGTCTCTCTGTCTCTCAGTTTCTCAGTGTCTCAGTGTCTCAGTGTCTCAGTGTCTCAGGGTCTCAGGGTCTCAGTGTCTCAGTGTCACAGGGTCTCAGGGTTTCAGTGTCGCAGGGTCTCTGGGTCTCAGGGTCACTGGTTCACTGGGTCAAAGTGTCTCAGTGTCTCAGGGTCTCTGGGTCTCAGGGTCTCAGGGTCTCAGGGTCTCAGTGTCTCATGTCCCAGTATCTCAGGGTCTCAGTGTCTCAGTGTCTCAGTGTATCAGGGTCTCAGTGTCTCAGTGTCTCAGGATCTCAGGTGCTCAGGGTCTCAGTGTCTCAGTGTCTCGTTGTCTCAGGGTCTCAGTGTCTCAGGGTCTCAGGGTCTCAGGGTCTCAGTGTTTCAGGGTCTCTGGGTCTCGGTCTCTCAGTGTCTCAGTGTCTCAGGGTCTCAGTGTCTCAGCGTCTCAGGGTCTCAGTGTCTCAGTTTCTCAGGGTCTCAGGGTCTCAGGGTCACAGGGTCTCAGAGTCTCAGTCTCTCAGTCTCTCAGTTTCTCAGTCTCTCAGGGTCTCAGGGTCTCAATGTCTCAGTGTCTCAGGGTCTCAGTGTCTCAGTTTCTCAGGGTCTCAGGGTCTCAGTGTCTCAGGGTCTCAGTGTCTCAGTGTCTCAGTGTTTCAGGGTCTCAGTGTCTCAGTGTTTCAGGGTCTCAGTGTCTCAGGGTCTCAGTGTCTAAGTGTCTCAGTGTCTCTGGGTCTAAGGATCTCAGTGTCTCAGGGTCTCAGGGTCTCAGTGTCTCAGGTCTCAGTGTCTCAGTATCTCAGGGTCTCTTTGTCTCAGTCTCTCAGTCTCTCAGTCTCTCAGTGTCTCAGTGTCTTAGGGTCTCAGGGTCTCAGTGTCTCAGTGTCTCAGGGTCTCAGTGTCTCAGTGTCTCAGGGTCCCAGTGTCTCAGTCTCTCCATCTCTCAGTCGCTCAGTCTCTCAGACTCTCAGTCTTTCAATGTATCAGTCTCTCAGTCTCATTCTCTCAGTGTCTCAGTGTCTCAGTGTCTCAGAGTCTCAGTGTCTCAGTGTCTCAGGGTCACAGTGTCTCAGGGTTTCAGTCTCTCAGTCTCTCAGTCTCTCAGTCTCACAGTCACTCAGTCGCTCAGTCACTCAATCTCTCAGTGTATCAGTCTCTCAGTGTCTCAGGGTCTCAGTGTCTCAGGGTCTCAGTGTCTCAGTGTCTCAGGGTCTCAGTGTCTCTGGGTCTCAGTCTCTCAGTCTCTCAGTTTCTCAGTGTCTCAGTGTCGCAGTGTCTCAGGGTCTCAGTGTCTCACTGTCTCAGTATCTCAGGGTCTCAGTGCCTCAGGGTCTCAGTCTCTCAGTCTCTTATTCTCTCATTCTCTCATTCTAACAGTCTCTCAGTGTCTCAGTGTCTCAGGGTCTCAGTGCTTCAGGGTCTCTGGGTCTCAGGGTCACTGGTTCACTGGGTCTCAGTGTCTCAGTGTCTCAGGGTCTCTGGGTCTCAGGGTCTCAGGGTCTCAGTGTCTCAGTATCTCAGGGCCTTAGTCTCTCATGCCCTCAGTCTCTCAGTCTCTCTGGGACTCAGTCTCTCAGTGTCTCAGTCTCTCAGTCTCTCAGGGTCTCAGGGTCTCAGGGTCTCAGTGTCTCAGTGTCTCAGGGTCTCAGTGTCTCAGTTTCTCAGGGTCTCAGGGTCGCAGTGTCTCAGGGTCTCAGTGTCTCAGTGTTTCAGGGTCTCAGTGTCTCAGTGTTTCAGGGTCTCAGTGTCTCAGGGTATCAGTGTCTCAGTGTCTCAGTGTCTCTGGGTCTAAGGATCTCAGTGTCTCAGTGTCTCAGCGTCTCAGTGTCTCTGGTCTCAGTGTCTCAGTGTCTCAGGGTCTCAGTGTCTCAGTCTCTCAGTCTCTCAGTCTCTCAGTCTCTCAGTGTCTCAGTGTCTCAGTGTCTTAGGGTCTCAGGGTCTCAGTGTCTCAGTGTCTCAGGGTCTCAGTGTCTCAGGGTCCCAGTGTCTCAGTCTCTCCATCTCTCAGTCTCTCAGTCATCAGTCTCTCAGACTCTCAGTCTTTCAATGTATCAGTCTCTCATTCTCATTCTCTCATTGTCTCAGTGTCTCAGAGTGTCAGTGTCTCAGTGTCTCAGGGTCACAGTGTCTCAGGGTTTCAGTCTCTCAGTCTCTCAATCTCTCAGTCTCACAGTCACTCAGTCGCTCATTCGCTCAGTCTCTCAATCTCTCAGTGTATCAGTCTCTCAGTGTCTCAGGGTCTCAGTGTCTTAGGGTCTCAGTGTCTCAGTGTCTCAGGGTCTCAGTGTCTCTGGGTCTCAGTCTCTCAGTCTATCAGTTTCTCAGTGTCTCAGTGTCTCAGTGTCTCAGGGTCTCAGGGTCTCAGTGTCTCACTGTCTCAGTATCTCAGGGTCTCAGTGCCTCAGGGTCTCAGTCTCTCAGTCTCTCAGTCTCTCATTCTCTCATTGTAACAGTCTCTCAGTCTCTCAGTGTCTCAGGTTCTCAGTGTCTCAGGGTCTCAGTGTCTCAGGGTCTCAGTGTCTCAGTGTCTCAGGGTCTCAGTGTCTCTGGGTCTCAGTCTCTCAGTCTCTCAGTTTCTCAGTGTCTCAGTGTCTCAGGGTCTCAGGGTCTCAGTGTCTCAGTATCTCAGGGTCTCAGTGCCTCAGGGTCTCAGTCTCTCAGTCTCTCAGTCTCTCATTCTCTCATTGTAACAGTCTCTCAGTCTCTCAGTGTCTCTGGGTCTCAGTCTCTCAGTCTCTCAGTTTCTCAGTGTCTCAGTGTCTCAGGGTCTCAGGGTCTCAGTGTCTCAGTATCTCAGGGTCTCAGGGTCTCAGTGTCTCAGGGTCTCAGTGTCTCAGTCTCTCAGTCTCTCAGGGTCTCAGTGTCTCAGGGTCTCAGGGTCTCAGTGTCTCAGTGTCTCAGGGTCTCAGGGTCTCAGGGTCTCAGGGTCTCAGTGTCTCAGTCTCTCAGTCTCTCAGTGTCTCAGTCCCTCTGTTTCTCAGGTCTCTCAGTGTCTCAGTGTCTCTGTGTCTCAGGGTCTCAGTGTCTCAGTTTCACAGGGTCTCAGGGCCTCAGTGTCTCAGGATCACAGGGCATAGGTCTCTCAGGCCCTCAGTTTCTCAGTCTCTCAGGGTCTCAGGGTCTCAGGGTCACAGTGTCTCAGGGTTTCAGTCTCTCAGTCTCTCAATCTCTCAGTCTCACAGTCACTCAGTCGCTCAGTCGCTCAGTCTCTCAATCTCTCAGTGTATCAGTTTCTCAGTCTCTCAGTGTCTCAGGGTCTCAGTGTCTTAGGGTCTCAGTGTCTCAGTGTCTCAGGGTCTCAGTGTCTCTGGGTCTCAGTCTCTCAGTCTCTCAGTTTCTCAGTGTCTCAGTGTCTCAGTATCTCAGGGTCTCAGTGCCTCAGAGTCTCAGTCTCTCAGTCTCTCATTCTCTCATTGTAACAGTCTCTCAGTCTCTCTGTCTCTCAGTTTCTCAGTGTCTCAGTGTCTCAGTGTCTCAGTGTCTCAAGGTTTCAGGGTCTCAGTGTCTCAGTGTCTCAGGGTCTCAGGGTCTCAGTGTCTCAGTGTCACAGGGTCTCAGGGTTTCAGTGTCGCAGGGTCTCTGGGTCTCAGGGTCACTGGTTCACTGGGTCAAAGTGTCTCAGTGTCTCAGGGTCTCTGGGTCTCAGGGTCTCAGGGTCTCAGGGTCTCAGTGTCTCATGTCCCAGTATCTCAGGGTCTCAGTGTCTCAGTGTCTCAGTGTATCAGGGTCTCAGTGTCTCAGTGTCTCAGGATCTCAGGTGCTCAGGGTCTCAGTGTCTCAGTGTCTCGTTGTCTCAGGGTCTCAGTGTCTCAGGGTCTCAGGGTCTCAGGGTCTCAGTGTTTCAGGGTCTCTGGGTCTCGGTCTCTCAGTGTCTCAGTGTCTCAGGGTCTCAGTGTCTCAGCGTCTCAGGGTCTCAGTGTCTCAGTTTCTCAGGGTCTCAGGGTCTCAGGGTCACAGGGTCTCAGAGTCTCAGTCTCTCAGTCTCTCAGTCTCTCAGTTTCTCAGTCTCTCAGGGTCTCAGGGTCTCAATGTCTCAGTGTCTCAGGGTCTCAGTGTCTCAGTTTCTCAGGGTCTCAGGGTCTCAGTGTCTCAGGGTCTCAGTGTCTCAGTGTCTCAGTGTTTCAGGGTCTCAGTGTCTCAGTGTTTCAGGGTCTCAGTGTCTCAGGGTCTCAGTGTCTAAGTGTCTCAGTGTCTCTGGGTCTAAGGATCTCAGTGTCTCAGGGTCTCAGGGTCTCAGTGTCTCAGGTCTCAGTGTCTCAGTATCTCAGGGTCTCTTTGTCTCAGTCTCTCAGTCTCTCAGTCTCTCAGTGTCTCAGTGTCTTAGGGTCTCAGGGTCTCAGTGTCTCAGTGTCTCAGGGTCTCAGTGTCTCAGTGTCTCAGGGTCCCAGTGTCTCAGTCTCTCCATCTCTCAGTCGCTCAGTCTCTCAGACTCTCAGTCTTTCAATGTATCAGTCTCTCAGTCTCATTCTCTCAGTGTCTCAGTGTCTCAGAGTCTCAGTGTCTCAGTGTCTCAGGGTCACAGTGTCTCAGGGTTTCAGTCTCTCAGTCTCTCAGTCTCTCAGTCTCTCAGTCTCACAGTCACTCAGTCGCTCAGTCACTCAATCTCTCAGTGTATCAGTCTCTCAGTGTCTCAGGGTCTCAGTGTCTCAGGGTCTCAGTGTCTCAGTGTCTCAGGGTCTCAGTGTCTCTGGGTCTCAGTCTCTCAGTCTCTCAGTTTCTCAGTGTCTCAGTGTCGCAGTGTCTCAGGGTCTCAGTGTCTCACTGTCTCAGTATCTCAGGGTGTCAGTGCCTCAGGGTCTCAGTCTCTCAGTCTCTTATTCTCTCATTCTCTCATTCTAACAGTCTCTCAGTGTCTCAGTGTCTCAGGGTCTCAGTGCTTCAGGGTCTCTGGGTCTCAGGGTCACTGGTTCACTGGGTCTCAGTGTCTCAGTGTCTCAGGGTCTCTGGGTCTCAGGGTCTCAGGGTCTCAGTGTCTCAGTATCTCAGGGCCTTAGTCTCTCATGCCCTCAGTCTCTCAGTCTCTCTGGGACTCAGTCTCTCAGTGTCTCAGTCTCTCAGTCTCTCAGGGTCTCAGGGTCTCAGGGTCTCAGTGTCTCAGTGTCTCAGGGTCTCAGTGTCTCAGTTTCTCAGGGTCTCAGGGTCGCAGTGTCTCAGGGTCTCAGTGTCTCAGTGTTTCAGGGTCTCAGTGTCTCAGTGTTTCAGGGTCTCAGTGTCTCAGGGTCTCAGTGTCTCAGTGTCTCAGTGTCTCTGGGTCTAAGGATCTCAGTGTCTCAGGGTCTCAGCGTCTCAGTGTCTCTGGTCTCAGTGTCTCAGTGTCTCAGGGTCTCAGTGTCTCAGTCTCTCAGTCTCTCAGAGTCTCAGTCCCTCAGTTTCTCAGGTCTCTCAGTGTCTCAGTGTCTCAGTGTCTCTGTGTCTCAGGGTCTCAGTGTCTCAGGGTCTCAGTGTCTTAGTTTCACAGGGTCTCAGGGCCTCAGTGTCTCAGGATCACAGGGCATTAGTCTCTCAGGCCCTCAGTTTCTCAGTCTCTCAGGGTCTCAGGGTCTCAGGGTCTCAGTGACTCAGTGTCTCAGGGTCTCAGTGTCTCTGGGTCTCTGGGTCTCGGTCTCTCAGTCTCTCAGTCTCTCAGTTTCTCAGTGTCTCAGTGTCTCAGTGTCTCAGTGTCTCAGGGTCTCAGGGTCTCAGTGTCTCACTGTCTCAGTATCTCAGGGTCTCAGTGCCTCAGAGTCTCAGTCTCTCAGTGTCTCATTCTCTCATTGTAACAGTCTCTCAGTCTCTCAGTGTCTCAGGTTCTCAGTGTCTCAGGGTCTCAGTGTCTCAAGGTCTCAGGGTCTCAGTGTCTCAGTCTCTCAGTCTCTCAGGGTCTCAGTGTCTCAGGGTCTCAGGGTCTCAGTGTCTCAGTGTCTCAGGGTCTCAGGGTCTCAGGGTCTCAGTGTCTCAGTCTCTCAGTCTCTCAGTCTCTCAGTGTCTCAGTTTCTCAGGTCTCTCAGTGTCTCAGTGTCTCAGTGTCTCTGTGTCTCAGGGTCTCAGTGTCTCAGGGTCTCAGTGTCTTAGTTTCACAGGGTCTCAGGGCCTCAGTGTCTCAGGATCACAGGGCATTAGTCTCTCAGGCCCTCAGTTTCTCAGTCTCTCAGGGTCTCAGGGTCTCAGTGACTCAGTGTCTCAGGGTCTCAGTGTCTCTGGGTCTCTGGGTCTCGGTCTCTCAGTCTCTCAGTTTCTCAGTGTCTCAGTGTCTCAGTGTCTCAAGGTTTCAGGGTCTCAGTGTCTCAGGGTCACAGGGTCTCAGTGTCTCAGTGTCACAGGGTCTCAGGGTTTCAGTGTCGCAGGGTCTCTCGGTCTCAGAGACGCAGAGTCTCACAGTCTCAGTGTTTCAGGGTCTCTGGGTCTCAGGGTCACTGGTTCACTGGGTCAAAGTGTCTCAGTGTCTCAGTGTCTCAGGGTCTCAGGGTCTCAGTGTCTCATGTCCCAGTATCTCAGGGTCTCAGTGTCTCAGTGTCTCAGTGTCTCAGGGTCTCAGTGCCTCAGTGTCTCAGGATCTCAAGTGCTCAGGGTCTCAGTGTCTCAGTGTCTCGTTGTCTCAGGGTCTCAGTGTCTCAGGGTCTCAGGGTCTCAGGGTCTCAGTGTCTCAGGGTCTCTGGGTCTCGGTCTCTCAGTGTCTCAGGGTCTCAGTGTCTCAGTGTCTCAGGGTCTCAGTGCCTCAGTTTCTCAGGGTCTCAGGGTCACAGGGTCTCAGAGTCTCAGTCTCTCAGTCTCTCAGTCCCTCAGTCTCTCAGGGTCTCAGGGTCTCAGTGTCTCAGTGTCTCAGGGTCTCAGTGTCTCAGTTTCTCAGGGTCTCATGGTCTCAGTGTCTCAGGGTCTCAGTGTCTCAGTGTCTCAGTGTTTCAGGGTCTCAGTGTCTCAGTGTTTCAGGGTCTCAGTGTCTCAGGGTCTCAGTGTCTAAGTGTCTCAGTGTCTCTGGGTCTAAGGATCTCAGTGTCTCAGGGTCTTAGGGTCTCAGTGTCTCAGGTCTCAGTGTCTCAGTGTCTCAGCGTCTCAGTATCTCAGGGTCTCAGTGCCTCAGGGTCTCAGTCTCTCAGTCTCTCAGTCTCTCGTTCTCTCATTGTAACAGTCTCTCAGTGTCTCAGGTTCTCAGTGTCTCAGGGTCTCAGTGTCTCAGGGTCTCAGGGTCTCAGTGTCTCAGTCTCTCTGTCTCTCAGGGTCTCAGTGTCTCAGGGTCTCAGGGTCTCAGTGTCTCAGTGTCTCAGGGTCTCAGGGTCTCAGGGTCTCAGTGTCTCAGTCTCTCAGTCTCTCAGTGTCTCAGTCCCTCAGTTTCTCAGGTCTCTCAGTGTCTCTGTGTCTCAGGGTCTCAGTGTCTCAGGGTCTCAGTGTCTTAGTTTCACAGGGTCTCAGGGCCTCAGTGTCTCAGGATCACAGGGCATTAGTCTCTCAGGCCCTTAGTTTCTCAGTCTCTCAGGGTCTCAGGGTCTCAGTGACTCAGTGTCTCAGGGTCTCAGTGTCTCTGGGTCTCTGGGTCTCGGTCTCTCTGACTCTCAGTTTCTCAGTGTCTCAGTGTCTCAGTGTCTCAAGGTTTCAGTGTCTCAGTGTCTCAGTGTCTCAGGGTCTCAGGGTCTCAGTGTCTCAGTGTCACAGGGTCTCAGGGTTTCAGTGTCGCAGGGTCTCTGGGTCTCAGGGTCACTGGTTCACTGGGTCAAAGTGTCTCAGTGTCTCAGGGTCTCTGGGTCTCAGGGTCTCAGGGTCTCAGGGTCTCAGTGTCTCATGTCCCAATATCTCAGGGTCTCAGTGTCTCAGTGTCTCAGTGTATCAGGGTCTCAGTGTCTCAGTGTCTCAGGATCTCAGGTGCTCAGGGTCTCAGTGTCTCAGTGTCTCGTTGTCTCAGGGTCTCAGTGTCTCAGGGTCTCAGGGTCTCAGGGTCTCAGTGTTTCAGGGTCTCTGGGTCTCGGTCTCTCAGTGTCTCAGTGTCTCAGGGTCTCAGTGTCTCAGCGTTTTAGGGTCTCAGTGTCTCAGTTTCTCAGGGTCTCAGGGTCTCAGGGTCACAGGGTCTCAGAGTCTCAGTCTCTCAGTCTCTCAGTCTCTCAGTTTCTCAGTCTCTCAGGGTCTCAGGGTCTCAATGTCTCAGTGTCTCAGGGTCTCAGTGTCTCAGTTTCTCAGGGTCTCAGGGTCTCAGTGTCTCAGGGTCTCAGTGTCTCAGTGTCTCAGTGTTTCAGGGTCTCAGTGTCTCAGTGTTTCAGGGTCTCAGTGTCTCAGGGTCTCAGTGTCTAAGTGTCTCAGTGTCTCTGGGTCTAAGGATCTCAGTGTCTCAGGGTCTCAGGGTCTCAGTGTCTCAGGTCTCAGTGTCTCAGTATCTCAGGGTCTCTTTGTCTCAGTCTCTCAGTCTCTCAGTCTCTCAGTGTCTCAGTGTCTTAGGGTCTCAGGGTCTCAGTGTCTCAGTGTCTCAGGGTCTCAGTGTCTCAGTGTCTCAGGGTCCCAGTGTCTCAGTCTCTCCATCTCTCAGTCGCTCAGTCTCTCAGACTCTCAGTCTTTCAATGTATCAGTCTCTCAGTCTCATTCTCTCAGTGTCTCAGTGTCTCAGTGTCTCAGAGTCTCAGTGTCTCAGTGTCTCAGGGTCACAGTGTCTCAGGGTTTCAGTCTCTCAGTCTCTCAGTCTCTCAGTCTCACAGTCACTCAGTCGCTCAGTCACTCAATCTCTCAGTGTATCAGTCTCTCAGTGTCTCAGGGTCTCAGTGTCTCAGGGTCTCAGTGTCTCAGTGTCTCAGTGTCTCAGGGTCTCAGTGTCTCTGGGTCTCAGTCTCTCAGTCTCTCAGTTTCTCAGTGTCTCAGTGTCGCAGTGTCTCAGGGTCTCAGTGTCTCACTGTCTCAGTATCTCAGAGTCTCAGTGCCTCAGGGTCTCAGTCTCTCAGTCTCTTATTCTCTCATTCTCTCATTCTAACAGTCTCTCAGTGTCTCAGGGTCTCAGTGCTTCAGGGTCTCTGGGTCTCAGGGTCACTGGTTCACTGGGTCTCAGTGTCTCAGTGTCTCAGGGTCTCTGGGTCTCAGGGTCTCAGGGTCTCAGTGTCTCAGTATCTCAGGGCCTTAGTCTCTCATGCCCTCAGTCTCTCAGTCTCTCTGGGACTCAGTCTCTCAGTGTCTCAGTCTCTCAGTCTCTCAGGGTCTCAGGGTCTCAGGGTCTCAGTGTCTCAGTGTCTCAGGGTCTCAGTGTCTCAGTTTCTCAGGGTCTCAGGGTCGCAGTGTCTCAGGGTCTCAGTGTCTCAGTGTTTCAGGGTCTCAGTGTCTCAGTGTTTCAGGGTCTCAGTGTCTCAGGGTATCAGTGTCTCAGTGTCTCAGTGTCTCTGGGTCTAAGGATCTCAGTGTCTCAGGGTCTCAGCGTCTCAGTGTCTCTGGTCTCAGTGTCTCAGTGTCTCAGGGTCTCAGTGTCTCAGTCTCTCAGTCTCTCAGTCTCTCAGTCTCTCAGTGTCTCAGTGTCTCAGTGTCTTAGGGTCTCAGGGTCTCAGTGTCTCAGTGTCTCAGGGTCTCAGTGTCTCAGGGTCCCAGTGTCTCAGTCTCTCCATCTCTCAGTCTCTCAGTCATCAGTCTCTCAGACTCTCAGTCTTTCAATGTATCAGTCTCTCATTCTCATTCTCTCATTGTCTCAGTGTCTCAGAGTGTCAGTGTCTCAGTGTCTCAGGGTCACAGTGTCTCAGGGTTTCAGTCTCTCAGTCTCTCAATCTCTCAGTCTCACAGTCACTCAGTCGCTCATTCGCTCAGTCTCTCAATCTCTCAGTGTATCAGTCTCTCAGTGTCTCAGGGTCTCAGTGTCTTAGGGTCTCAGTGTCTCAGTGTCTCAGGGTCTCAGTGTCTCTGGGTCTCAGTCTCTCAGTCTATCAGTTTCTCAGTGTCTCAGTGTCTCAGTGTCTCAGGGTCTCAGGGTCTCAGTGTCTCACTGTCTCAGTATCTCAGGGTCTCAGTGCCTCAGGGTCTCAGTCTCTCAGTCTCTCAGTCTCTCATTCTCTCATTGTAACAGTCTCTCAGTCTCTCAGTGTCTCAGGTTCTCAGTGTCTCAGGGTCTCAGTGTCTCAGGGTCTCAGTGTCTCAGTGTCTCAGGGTCTCAGTGTCTCTGGGTCTCAGTCTCTCAGTCTCTCAGTTTCTCAGTGTCTCAGTGTCTCAGGGTCTCAGGGTCTCAGTGTCTCAGTATCTCAGGGTCTCAGTGCCTCAGGGTCTCAGTCTCTCAGTCTCTCAGTCTCTCATTCTCTCATTGTAACAGTCTCTCAGTCTCTCAGTGTCTCTGGGTCTCAGTCTCTCAGTCTCTCAGTTTCTCAGTGTCTCAGTGTCTCAGGGTCTCAGGGTCTCAGTGTCTCAGTATCTCAGGGTCTCAGGGTCTCAGTGTCTCAGGGTCTCAGTGTCTCAGTCTCTCAGTCTCTCAGGGTCTCAGTGTCTCAGGGTCTCAGTGTCTCAGTGTCTCAGGGTCTCAGGGTCTCAGGGTCTCAGGGTCTCAGTGTCTCAGTCTCTCAGTCTCTCAGTGTCTCAGTCCCTCTGTTTCTCAGGTCTCTCAGTGTCTCAGTGTCTCTGTGTCTCAGGGTCTCAGTGTCTCAGGGTCTCAGTGTCTCAGTTTCACAGGGTCTCAGGGCCTCAGTGTCTCAGGATCACAGGGCATAGGTCTCTCAGGCCCTCAGTTTCTCAGTCTCTCAGGGTCTCAGGGTCTCAGGGTCACAGTGTCTCAGGGTTTCAGTCTCTCAGTCTCTCAATCTCTCAGTCTCACAGTCACTCAGTCGCTCAGTCGCTCAGTCTCTCAATCTCTCAGTGTATCAGTTTCTCAGTCTCTCAGTGTCTCAGGGTCTCAGTGTCTTAGGGTCTCAGTGTCTCAGTGTCTCAGGGTCTCAGTGTCTCTGGGTCTCAGTCTCTCAGTCTCTCAGTTTCTCAGTGTCTCAGTGTCTCAGTATCTCAGGGTCTCAGTGCCTCAGAGTCTCAGTCTCTCAGTCTCTCATTCTCTCATTGTAACAGTCTCTCAGTCTCTCAGTGTCTCAGGTTCTCAGTGTCTCAGGGTCTCAGTGTCTCAGGGTCTCAGGGTCTCAGTGTCTCAGTCTCGCAGTCTCTCAGGGTCTCAGTGTCTCAGGGTCTCAGGGTCTCAGTGTCTCAGTGTCTCAGGGTCTCAGGGTCTCAAGGTCTCAGTGTCTCAGTCTCTCAGTCTCTCAGTGTCTCAGGGTCTCAGTCCCTCAGTTTCTCAGGTCTCTCAGTGTCTCAGTGTCTCAGTGTCTCTGTGTCTCAGGGTCTCAGTGTCTTAGTTTCACAGGGTCTCAGGGCCTCAGTGTCTCAGGATCACAGGGCATTAGTCTCTCAGGCCCTCAGTTTCTCAGTCTCTCAGGGTCTCAGGGTCTCAGTGACTCAGTGTCTCAGGGTCTCAGTGTCTCTGGGTCTCTGGGTCTCGGTATCTCAGTCTCTCAGTTTCTCAGTGTCTCAGTGTCTCAGTGTCTCAAGGTTTCAGGGTCTCAGTGTCTCAGTGTCTCAGGGTCACAGGGTCTCAGTGTCTCAGTGTCACAGGGTCTCAGGGTTTCAGTGTCGCAGGGTCTCTCGGTCTCAGAGACGCAGAGTCTCACAGACTCAGTGTTTCAGGGTCTCTGGGTCTCAGGGTCACTGGTTCACTGGGTCAAAGTGTCTCAGTGTCTCAGGGTCTCAGGGTCTCAGTGTCTCATGTCCCAGTATCTCAGGGTCTCAGTGTCTCAGTGTCTCAGTGTCTCAGTGTCTCAGTGTCTCAGGGTCTCAGTGCCTCAGTGTCTCAGGATCTCAGGTGCTCAGGGTCTCAGTGTCTCAGTGTCTCGTTGTCTCAGGGTCTCAGTGTCTCAGGGTCTCAGGGTCTCAGGGTCTCAGTGTCTCAGGGTCTCTGGGTCTCGGTCTCTCAGTGTCTCAGGGTCTCAGTGTCTCAGTGTCTCAGGGTCTCAGTGCCTCAGTTTCTCAGGGTCTCAGGGTCACAGGGTCTCAGAGTCTCAGTCTCTCAGTCCCTCAGTCTCTCAGGGTCTCAGGGTCTCAGTGTCTCAGTGTCTCAGGGTCTCAGTGTCTCAGTTTCTCAGGGTCTCATGGTCTCAGTGTCTCAGGGTCTCAGTGTCTCAGTGTCTCAGTGTTTCAGGGTCTCAGTGTCTCAGGGTCTCAGTGTCTAAGTGTCTCAGTGTCTCTGGGTCTAAGGATCTCAGTGTCTCAGGGTCTTAGGGTCTCAGTGTCTCAGGTCTCAGTGTCTCAGTGTCTCAGTGTCTCAGGGTCTCAGTATCTCAGGGTCTCAGTGCCTCAGGGTCTCAGTCTCTCAGTCTCTCAGTCTCTCGTTCTCTCATTGTAACAGTCTCTCAGTGTCTCAGGTTCTCAGTGTCTCAGGGTCTCAGTGTCTCAGGGTCTCAGGGTCTCAGTGTCTCAGTCTCTCAGTCTCTCAGGGTCTCAGTGTCTCAGGGTCTCAGGGTCTCAGTGTCTCAGTGTCTCAGGGTCTCAGGGTCTCAGTGTCTCAGTCTCTCAGTCTCTCAGTGTCTCAGTCCCTCAGTTTCTCAGGTCTCTCAGTGTCTCAGTGTCTCAGTGTCTCTGTGTCTCAGGGTCTCAGTGTCTCAGGGTCTCAGTGTCTTAGTTTCACAGGGTCTCAGGGCCTCAGTGTCTCAGGATCACAGGGCATTAGTCTCTCAGGCCCTCAGTTTCTCAGTCTCTCAGGGTCTCAGGGTCTCAGTGACTCAGTGTCTCAGGGTCTCAGTGTCTCTGGGTCTCTGGGTCTCGGTCTCTCGGTCTCTCTGTCTCTCAGTTTCTCAGTGTCTCAGTGTCTCAGTGTCTCAAGGTTTCAGGGTCTCAGTGTCTCAGGGTCTCAGGGTCTCAGTGTCTCAGTGGCACAGGGTCTCAGGGTTTCAGTGTCGCAGGGTCTCTGGGTCTCAGGGTCACTGGTTCACTGGGTCAAAGTGTCTCAGTGTCTCAGGGTCTCTGGGTCTCAGGGTCTCAGGGTCTCAGGGTCTCAGTGTCTCATGTCCCAGTATCTCAGGGTCTCAGTGTCTCAGTGTCTCAGTGTCTCAGTGTCTCAGGGTCTCAGTGTCTCAGTGTCTCAGGATCTCAGGTGCTCAGGGTCTCAGTGTCTCAGTGTCTCGTTATCTCAGGGTCTCAGTGTCTCAGGGTCTCAGGGTCTCAGGGTCTCAGTGTTTCAGGGTCTCTGGGTCTCGGTCTCTCAGTGTCTCAGTGTCTCAGGGTCTCAGTGTCTCAGTGTCTCAGTGTCTCAGTTTCTCAGGGTCTCAGGGTCTCAGGGTCACAGGGTCTCAGAGTCTCAGTCTCTCAGTCTCTCAGTCTCTCAGTCTCTCAGGGTCTCAGGGTCTCAATATCTCAGTGTCTCAGGGTCTCAGTGTCTCAGTTTCTCAGGGTCTCAGGGTCTCAGTGTCTTAGGGTCTCAGTGTCTCAGTGTCTCAGTGTTTCAGGGTCTCAGTGTCTCAGTGTCTCTGGGTCTATGGATCTCAGTGTCTCAGGGTCTCAGTGTCTCAGGTCTCAGTGTCTCAGTGTCTCAGGGTCTCTTTGTCTCAGTCTCTCAGTCTCTCAGTCTCTCAGTGTCTCAGTGTCTTAAGGTCTCAGGGTCTCAGTGTCTCAGTGTCTCAGGGTCTCAGTGTCTCAGTGTCTCAGGGTCCCAGTGTCTCAGTCTCTCCATCTCTCAGTCGCTCAGTCTCTCAGACTCTCAGTCTTTCAATGTATCAGTCTCTCAGTCTCATTCTCTCAGTGTCTCAGTGTCTCTGTGTCTCAGGGTCTCAGTGTCTCAGTGTCTCAGTGTCTCAGTGTCTTAGTTTCACAGGGTCTCAGGGCCTCAGTGTCTCAGGATCACAGGGCATAGGTCTCTCAGGCCCTCAGTTTCTCAGTCTCTCAGGGTCTCAGGGTCACAGTGTCTCAGGGTTTCAGTCTCTCAGTCTCTCAATCTCTCAGTCTCACATTCACTCAGTCGCTCAGTCACTCAATCTCTCAGTGTATCAGTTTCTCAGTCTCTCAGTGTCTCAGGGTCTCAGTGTCTTAGGGTCTCAGTGTCTCAGTGTCTCAGGGTCTCAGTGTCTCTGGGTCTCAGTCTCTCAGTCTCTCAGTTTCTCAGTGTCTCAGTGTCTCAGTATCTCAGGGTCTCAGTGCCTCAGAGTCTCAGTCTCTCAGTCTCTCATTCTCTCATTGTAACAGTCTCTCAGTCTCTCAGTGTCTCAGGTTCTCAGTGTCTCAGGGTCTCAGTGTCTCAGGGTCTCAGGGTCTCAGTGTCTCAGTCTCTCAGTCTCTCAGGGTCTCAGTGTCTCAGGGTCTCAGAGTCTCAGTGTCTCAGTGTCTCAGGGTCTCAGGGTCTCAGGGTCTCAGTGTCTCAGTCTCTCAGTCTCTCAGTGTCTCAGTGTTTCAGTGTCTCTGTGTCTCAGGGTCTCAGTGTCTCAGGGTCTCAGTGTCTAAGTTTCACAGGGTCTCAGGGCCTCAGTGTCTCAGGATCACAGGGCATTAGTCTCTCAGGCCCTCAGTTTCTCAGTCTCTCAGGGTCTCAGGGTCTCAGTGACTCAGTGTCTCAGGGTCTCAGTGTCTCTGGGTCTCTGAGTCTCGGTATCTCAGTCTCTCAGTTTCTCAGTGTCTCAGTGTCTCAAGGTTTCAGGGTCTCAGTGTCTCAGTGTCTCAGGGTCACAGGGTCTCAGTGTCTCAGTGTCACAGGGTCTCAGGGTTTCAGTGTCGCAGGGTCTCTCGGTCTCAGAGACGCAGACTCTCACAGTCTCAGTGTTTCAGGGTCTCTGGGTCTCAGGGTCACTGGTTCACTGGGTCAAAGTGTCTCAGTGTCTCAGGGTCTCAGGGTCTCAGTGTCTCATGTCCCAGTTTCTCAGGGTCTCAGTGTCTCAGTGTCTCAGTGTCTCAGGGTCTCAGTGCCTCAGTGTCTCAGGATCTCAGGTGCTCAGGGTCTCAGTGTCTCAGTGTCTCGTTGTCTCAGGGTCTCAGTGTCTCAGGGTCTCAGGGTCTCAGTGTCTCAGGGTCTCTGGGTCTCGGTCTCTCAGTGTCTCAGGGTCTCAGTGTCTCAGTGTCTCAGTGCCTCAGTTTCTCAGGGTCTCAGGGTCACAGGGTCTCAGAGTCTCAGTCTCTCAGTCTCTCAGTCCCTCAGTCTCTCAGGGTCTCAGGGTCTCAGTGTCTCAGTGTCTCAGGGTCTCAGTGTCTCAGTTTCTCAGGGTCTCATGGTCTCAGTGTCTCAGGGTCTCAGTGTCTCAGTGTTTCAGGGTCTCAGTGTCTCAGTGTTTCAGGGTCTCAGTGTCTCAGGGTCTCAGTGTCTCAGTGTCTCAGTGTTTCAGGGTCTCAGTGTCTCAGTGTTTCAGGGTCTCAGTGTCTCAGGGTCTCAGTGTCTAAGTGTCTCAGTGTCTCTGGGTCTAAGGATCTCAGTGTCTCAGGGTCTTAGGGTCTCAGTGTCTCAGGTCTCAGTGTCTCAGTGTCTCAGTGTCTCAGGGTCTCAGTATCTCAGGGTCTCAGTGCCTCAGGGTCTCAGTCTCTCAGTCTCTCAGTCTCTCGTTCTCTCATTGTAACAGTCTCTCAGTGTCTCAGGTTCTCAGTGTCTCAGGGTCTCAGTGTCTCAGGGTCTCAGGGTCTCAGTGTCTCAGTCTCTCAGTCTCTCAGGGTCTCAGTGTCTCAGGGTCTCAGGGTCTCAGTGTCTCAGTGTCTCAGGGTCTCAGGGTCTCAGGGTCTCAGTGTCTCAGTCTCTCAGTCTCTCAGTGTCTCAGTCCCTCAGTTTCTCAGGTCTCTCAGTGTCTCAGTGTCTCAGTGTCTCTGTGTCTCAGGGTCTCAGTGTCTCAGGGTCTCAGTGACTCAGTGTCTCAGGGTCTCAGTGTCTCTGGGTCTCTGGGTCTCGGTCTCTCTGTCTCTCAGTTTCTCAGTGTCTCAGTGTCTCAAGGTTTCAGGGTCTCAGTGTCTCAGTGTCTCAGTGTCTCAGGGTCTCAGTGTCTCAGTGTCACAGGGTCTCAGGGTTTCAGTGTCTCAGGGTCTCTGGGTCTCAGGGTCTCAGGGTCTCAGTGTCTCATGTCCCAGTATCTCAGGGTCTCAGTGTCTCAGTGTCTCATTGTCTCAGGGTCTCAGTGTCTCAGTGTCTCAGGATCTCAGGTGCTCAGGGTCTCAGTGTCTCAGTGTCTCGTTGTCTCAGGGTCTCAGTGTCTCAGGGTCTCAGGGTCTCAGGGTCTCAGTGTTTCAGGGTCTCTGGGTCTCGGTCTCTCAGTGTCTCAGTGTCTCAGGGTCTCAGTGTCTCAGTGTCTCAGGGTCTCAGTGTCTCAGTTTCTCAGGGTCTCAGGGTCTCAGGGTCACAGGGTCTCAGAGTCTCAGTCTCTCAGTCTCTCAGTCTCTCAGTCTCTCAGTCTCTCAGTCTCTCAGTTTCTCAGTCTCTCAGGGTCTCAGGGTCTCAATGTCTCAGTGTCTCAGGGTCTCAGTGTCTCAGTTTCTCAGGGTCTCAGGGTCTCAGTGCCTCAGGGTCTCAGTGTCTCAGTGTCTCAGTGTTTCAGGGTCTCAGTGTCTCAGTGTTTCAGGGTCTCAGTGTCTCAGGGTCTCAGTGTCTAAGTGTCTCAGTGTCTCTGGGTCTAAGGATCTCAGTGTCTCAGGGTCTCAGGGTCTCAGTGTCTCAGGTCTCAGTGTCTCAGTGTCTCAGGGTCTCTTTGTCTCAGTCTCTCAGTCTATCAGTGTCTCAGTGTCTTAGGGTCTCAGGGTCTCAGTGTCTCAGTTTCTCAGGGTCTCAGGGTCTCAGTGCCTCAGGGTCTCAGTGTCTCAGTGTCTCAGTGTTTCAGGGTCTCAGTGTCTCAGTGTTTCAGGGTCTCAGTGTCTCAGGGTCTCAGTGTCTAATTGTCTCAGTGTCTCTGGGTCTAAGGATCTCAGTGTCTCAGGGTCTCAGGGTCTCAGTGTCTCAGGTCTCAGTCTCTCAGGGTCTCAGGGTCTCAGTGACTCAGTGTCTCAGGGTCTCAGTGTCTCTGGGTCTCTGGGTCTCGGTCTCTCTGTCTCTCAGTTTCTCAGTGTCTCAGTGTCTCAGTGTCTCAAGGTTTCAGGGTCTCAGTGTCTCAGTGTCTCAGGGTCTCAGGGTCTCAATGTCTCAGTGTCACAGGGTCTCAGGGTTTCAGTGTCTCAGGGTCTCTGGGTCTCAGGGTCTCAGGGTCTCAGGGTCTCAGTGTCTCATGTCCCAGTATCTCAGGGTCTCAGTGTCTCAGTGTCTCAGTGTCTCAGGGTCTCAGTGTCTCAGTGTCTCAGGATCTCAGGTGCTCAGGGTCTCAGTGTCTCAGTGTCTCATTGTCTCAGGGTCTCAGTGTCTCAGGGTCTCAGGGTCTCAGGGTCTCAGTGTTTCAGGGTCTCTGGGTCTCGGTCTCTCAGTGTCTCAGTGTCTCAGGGTCCCAGTGTCTCAGTGTCTCAGGGTCTCAGTGTTTCAGGGTCTCAGTGTCTCAGTGTTTCAGGGTCTCAGTGTCTCAGGGTCTCAGTGTCTAAGTGTCTCAGTGTCTCTGGGTCTAAGGATCTCAGTGTCTCAGGGTCTCAGGGTCTCAGTGTCTCAGGTCTCAGTGTCTCAGTGTCTCAGGGTCTCTTTGTCTCAGTCTCTCAGTCTATCAGTGTCTCAGTGTCTTAGGGTCTCAGGGTCTCAGTGTCTCAGTGTCTCAGGATCTCAGTGTCTCAGTGTCTCAGGGTCCCAGTGTCTCAGTCTCTCCATCTCTCAGTCGCTCAGTCTCTCAGACTCTCAGTCTTTCAATGTATCAGTCTCTCAGTCTCATTCTCTCAGTGTCTCAGTGTCTCAGTGTCTCAGAGTCTCAGTGTCTCAGTGTCTCAGGGTCACAGTGTCTCAGGGTTTCAGTCTCTCAGTCTCTCAGTCTCTCAGTCTCACAGTCACTCAGTCGCTCAGTCGCTCAGTCACTCAATCTCTCAGTGTATCAGTCTCTCAGTGTCTCAGGGTCTCAGTGTCTCAGGGTCTCAGTGTCTCAGTGTCTCAGGGTCTCAGTGTCTCTGGGTCTCAGTCTCTCAGTCTCTCAGTTTCTCAGTGTCTCAGTGTCTCAGGGTCTCAGTGTCTCACTGTCTCAGTATCTCAGGGTCTCAGTGCCTCAGGGTCTCAGTCTCTCAGTCTCTTATTCTCTCATTCTCTCATTGTAACAGTCTCTCAGTGTCTCAGTGTCTCAGGGTCTCAGTGCTTCAGGGTCTCTGGGTCTCAGGGTCACTGGTTCACTGGGTCTCAGTGTCTCAGTGTCTCAGGGTCTCTGGGTCTCAGGGTCTCAGGGTCTCAGTGTCTCAGTATCTCAGGGCCTTAGTCTCTCATGCCCTCAGTCTCTCAGTCTCTCTGGGACTCAGTCTCTCAGTGTCTCAGTCTCTCAGTCTCTCAGGGTCTCAGGGTCTCAGTGTCTCAGTGTCTCAGGGTCTCAGTGTCTCAGTTTCTCAGGGTCTCAGGGTCTCAGTGTCTCAGGGTCTCAGTGTCTCAGTGTTTCAGGGTCTCAGTGTCTCAGTGTTTCAGGGTCTCAGTGTCTCAGGGTCTCAGTGTCTCAGTGTCTCTGGGTCTAAGGATCTCAGTGTCTCAGGGTCTCAGCGTCTCAGTGTCTCTGGTCTCAGTGTCTCAGTGTCTCAGGGTCTCAGTGTCTCAGTCTCTCAGTCTCTCAGTCTCTCAGACTCTCAGTCTCTCAGTGTCTCAGTGTCTTAGGGTCTCAGGGTCTCAGTGTCTCAGTGTCTCAGGGTCTCAGTGTCTCAGGGTCCCAGTGTCTCAGTCTCTCCATCTCTCAGTCTCTCAGTCATCAGTCTCTCAGACTCTCAGTCTTTCAATGTATCAGTCTCTCAGTCTCATTCTCTCATTGTCTCAGTGTCTCAGAGTCTCAGTGTCTCAGTGTCTCAGGGTCACAGTGTCTCAGGGTTTCAGTCTCTCAGTCTCTCAATCTCTCAGTCTCACAGTCACTCAGTCGCTCAGTCGCTCAGTCTCTCAATCTCTCAGTGTATCAGTCTCTCAGTGTCTCAGTGTCTCAGTGTCTTAGGGTCTCAGTGTCTCAGTGTCTCAGGGTCTCAGTGTCTCTGGGTCTCAGTCTCTCAGTCTCTCAGTTTCTCAGTGTCTCAGTGTCTCAGTGTCTCAGGGTCTCAGGGTCTCAGTGTCTCACTGTCTCAGTATCTCAGGGTCTCAGTGCCTCAGGGTCTCAGTCTCTCAGTCTCTCAGTCTCTCATTCTCTCATTGTAACAGTCTCTCAGTCTCTCAGTGTCTCAGGTTCTCAGTGTCTCAGGGTCTCAGTGTCTCAGGGTCTCAGTGTCTCAGTGTCTCAGGGTCTCAGTGTCTCTGGGTCTCAGTCTCTCAGTCTCTCGGTTTCTCAGTGTCTCAGTGTCTCAGGGTCTCAGGGTCTCAGTGTCTCACTGTCTCAGTATCTCAGGGTCTCAGTGCCTCAGGGTCTCAGTCTCTCAGTCTCTCATTCTCTCATTGTAACAGTCTCTCAGTCTCTCAGTGTCTCAGGTTCTCAGTGTCTCAGGGTCTCAGTGTCTCAGGGTCTCAGGGTCTCAGTGTCTCAGTGTCTCAGGGACTCAGGGTCTCAGGGTCTCACGGTCTCAGTGTCTCAGTCTCTCAGTCTCTCAGTCTCTCAGTGTCTCAGTCCCTCAGTTTCTCAGGTCTCTCAGTGTCTCAGTGTCTCAGTGTCTCTGTGTCTCAGGGTCTCAGTGTCTCAGTGTCTTAGTTTCACAGGGTCTCAGGGCCTCAGTGTCTCAGGATCACAGGGCATAGGCCTCTCAGGCCCTCAGTTTCTCAGTCTCTCAGGGTCTCAGGGTCTCAGTGACTCAGTGTCTCAGGGACTCAGTGTCTCTGGATCTCTGGGTCTCGGTCTCTCAGTCTCTCAGTTTCTCAGTGTCTCAGTGTCTCAAGGTTTCAGGGTCTCAGTGTCTCAGGGTCTCAGGATCTCAGTGTCTCAGTGTCACAGGGTCTCAGGGTTTCAGTGTCGCAGGGTCTCTGGGTCTCAGAGACGCAGAGTCTCACAGTCTCAGTGTTTCAGGGTCTCTGGGTCTCAGGGTCACTGGTTCACTGGGTCAAAGTGTCTCAGTGTCTCAGGGTCTCTGGGTCTCAGGGTCTCAGGGTCTCAGTGACTCATGTCCCAGTATCTCAGGGTCTCAGTGTCTCAGTGTCTCAGTGTCTCAGTGTCTCAGTGTCTCAGGGTCTCAGTGTCTCAGTGTCTCAGGATCTCAGGTGCTCAGGGTCTCAGTGTCTCAGTGTCTCGTTGTCTCAGGGTCTCAGTGTCTCATTGTCTCGTTGTCTCAGGGTCTCAGTGTCTCAGGGTCTCAGGGTCTCAGTGTCTCAGGGTCTCTGGGTCTCGGTCTCTCAGTGTCTCAGTGTCTCAGGGTCTCAGTGTCTCAGTGTCTCAGGGTCTCAGTGTCTCAGTTTCTCAGGGTCTCAGTGTCTCAAGGTCACTGGGTCTCAGAGTCTCAGTCTCTCAGTCTCTCAGTCTCTCAGTCTCTTAGTCTCTCAGTGTCTCAGTGTCTTAGGGTCTCAGGGTCTCAGTGTCTCAGTGTCTCAGTGTCTCAGGGTCTCAGTGTCTCAGGGTCCCAGTGTCTCAGTCTCTCCATCTCTCAGTGTCTCAGTCGCACAGTCTCTCAGACTCTCAGTCTTTCAATGTATTAGTCTCTCAGTCTCATTTTCTCAGTGTCTCAGTGTCTCAGCGTCTCAGAGTCTCAGTGTCTCAGGGTCACAGTGTCTCAGGGTTTCAGTCTCTCAGTATCTCAGTCTCTCAGTCTCACAGTCACTCAGTCGCTCAGTCTCTCAATCTCTCAGTGAATCAGTCTCTCAGTCTCTCAATGTCTCAGTGTGTCAGTATCTCAGGGTCTCAGTGTCTCAGTGTCTCAGGGTCTCAGTGTCTCTGGGTCTCAGTCTCTCAGTTTCTCAGTGTCTCTGTGTCTCAGGGTCTCAGTGTCTCAGGGTCTCAGTGTCTCTGTGTCTCAGGGTCTCAGTGTCTCAGGGTCTCAGTGTCTTAGTTTCACAGGGTCTCAGGGCCTCAGTGTCTCAGGATCACAGGGCATTAGACTCTCAGGCCCTCAGTTTCTCAGTCTCTCAGGGTCTCAGGGTCTCAGGGTCTCAGTGTCTCAGTGTCTCATGGTCTCAGGGTCTCAGGGTCTCAGTGTCTCAGTCCCTCAGTTTCTCAGGTCTCTCAGTGTCTCAGTGTCTCTGTGTCTCAGGGTCTCAGTGTTTCAGGGTCTCAGGGTCTCAGGGCCTCAGTGTCTCAGTCTCTCAGTCTCTCAGTCTCTCAGTCTCTCAGTCCCTCAGTTTCTCAGGTCTCTCAGTGTCTCAGTGTCTCTGTGTCTCAGGGTCTCAGTGTCTCAGGGTCTCAGTGTCTTAGTTTCACAGGGTCTCAGGGCCTCAGTGTCTCAGGATCACAGGGCATTAGTCTCTCAGGCCCTCAGTTTCTCAGTCTCTCAGGGTCTCAGGGTCTCAGGGTCTCAGTGACTCAGTGTCTCATGGTCGCAGTGTCTCTGGGTCTCTGGGTCTCGGTCTCTCAGTCTCTCAGTTTCTCAGTGTCTCAGTGTCTCAAGGTTTCAGGGTCTCAGTGTCTCAGTGTCTCAGTGTCTCAGGGTCTCAGTGTCTCAGTGTCACAGGGTCTCAGGGTTTCAGTGTCGCAGGGTCTCTGGGTCTCAGAGACGCAGAGTCTCACAGTCTCAGTGTTTCAGGGTCTCTGGGTCTCAGGGTCACTGGTTCACTGGGTCAAAGTGTCTCAGTGTTTCAAGGTCTCTGGGTCTCAGTGTCTCAGGGTCTCAGGGTCTCATGTCCCAGTATCTCAGGGTCTCAGTGTCTCAGTGTCTCAGTGTCTCAGTGTCTCAATGTCTCAGTGTCTCAGTGTCTCAGGGTCTCAGTGTCTCAGTGTCTCAGGATCTCAGGTGCTCAGGATCTCAGTGTCTCAGTGTCTCGTTGTCTCAGGGTCTCAGTGTCTCAGGGTCTCAGTGTCTCAGGGTCTCTGGGTCTCGGTCTCTCAGTGTCTCAGTGTCTCAGTGTCTCAGGGTCTCAGTGTCTCAGTGTCTCAGGGTCTCAGTGCCTCAGTTTCTCAGGGTCTCAGGGTCTCAGGGTCACAGGGTCTCAGAGTCTCAGTCTCTCAGTCTCTCAGTCTCTCAGGGTCTCAGGGTCTCAGTGTCTCAGTGTCTCAGGGTCTCAGTGTCTCAGTTTCTCAGGGTCTCAGGGTCTCAGTGTCTCAGGGTCTCAGTGTCTCAGCGTCTCAGTGTTTCAGGGTCTCAGTTTCTCAGTGTTTCAGGGTCTCAGTGTCTCAGGGTCTCAGTGTCTAAGTGTCTCAGTGTCTCTGGGTCTAAGGATCTCAGTGTCTCAGGGTCTCAGGGTCTCAGTGTCTCAGGTCTTAGTGTCTCAGTGTCTCAGGGTCTCAGGGTCTCAGTGTCTCAGTCTCTCAGTCTCTCAGTCTCTCAGTCTCTCAGTGTCTCAGTGTCTTGGGGTCTCAGGGTCTCAGTGTCTCAGGGTCTCAGTGTCTCAGGGTCCCAGTGTCACAGTCTCTCCATCTCTCAGTCTCTCAGTCGCTCAGTCTCTCAGACTCTCAGTCTTTCAATGTATCAGTCTCTCAGTCTCATTCTCTCAGTGTCTCAGTGTCTCAGTATCTCAGGGTCTCAGTGCCTCAGGGTCTCAGTCTCTCAGTCTCTCAGTCTCTCATTCTCTCATTGTAAGAGTCTCTCAGTCTCTCAGTGTCTCAGGTTCTCAGTGTCTCAGGGTCTCAGTGTCTCAGGGTCTCAGGGTCTCAGTGTCTCAGTCTCTCAGTCTCTCAGGGTCTCAGTGTCTCAGGGTCTCAGGGTCTCAGTGACTCAGGGTCTCAGGGTCTCAGGGTCTCAGGGTCTCAGTGCCTCAGGGTCTCAGTCTCTCAGTCTCTCAGTCTCTCATTCTCTCATTGTAACAGTCTCTCAGTCTCTCAGTGTCTCAGGTTCTCAGTGTCTCAGGGTCTCAGTGTCTCAGGGTCTCAGGGTCTCAGTGTCTCAGTCTCTCAGTCTCTCAGGGTCTCAGTGTCTCAGGGTCTCAGGGTCTCAGTGTCTCACTGTCTCAGTATCTCAGGGTCTCAGTGCCTCAGGGTCTCAGTCTCTCAGTCTCTCATTCTCTCATTGTTACAGTCTCTCAGTCTCTCAGTGTCTCAGGTTCTCAGTGTCTCAGGGTCTCAGTGTCTCAGCGTCTCAGGGTCTCAGTGTCTCAGTCTCTCAGTCTCTCAGGGTCTCAGTGTCTCAGGGTCTCAGTGTCTCAGGGTCTCAGGGTCTCAGGGTCTCAGGGTCTCAGTGTCTCAGTCTGCCAGTCTCTCAGTCTCTCAGTGTCTCAGTCCCTCAGTTTCTCAGGTCTCTCAGTGTCTCAGGGTCTCTGTGTCTCTGTGTCTCAGGGTCTCAGTGTCTCAGGGTCTCAGTGTCTTAGTTTCACAGGGTCTCAGGGCCTCAGTGTCTCAGGATCACAGGGCATTAGTCTCTCAGGCCCTCAGTTTCTCAGTCTCTCAGGGTCTCAGGGTCTCAGGGTCTCAGTGTCTCAGTGTCTCATGGTCTCAGGGTCTCAGGGTCTCAGGGTCTCAGTGTCTCAGTCCCTCAGTTTCTCAGGTCTCTCAGTGTCTCAGTGTCTCAGGGTCTCAGGGTCTCAGGGTCTCAGTGACTCAGTGTCTCAGGGTCTCAGTGTCTCTGGGTCTCTGGGTCTCGGTCTCTCAGTCTCTCAGTCTCTCAGTTTCTCAGTGTCTCAGTGTCTCAGTGTCTCAGGGTCTCAGGGTCTCAGTGTCTCACTGTCTCAGTATCTCAGGGTCTCAGTGCCTCAGAGTCTCAGTCTCTCAGTCTCTCATTCTCTCATTGTAATAGTCTCTCAGTCTCTCAGTGTCTCAGGTTCTCAGTGTCTCACGGTCTCAGTATCTCAGGGTCTCAGGGTCTCAGTGTCTCAGTCTCTCAGTCTCTCAGGGTCTCAGTGTCTCAGGGTCTCAGGGTCTCAGTGTCTCAGGGTCTCAGGGTCTCAGTCTCTCAGTCTCTCAGTCTCTCAGTGTCTCAGTCCCTCAGTTTCTCAGGTCTCTCAGTGTCTCAGTGTCTCTGTGTCTCAGGGTCTCAGTGTCTCAGGGTCTCAGTGTCTTAGTTTCACAGGGTCTCAGGGCCTCAGTGTCTCAGGATCACAGGGCATTAGTCTCTCAGGCCCTCAGTTTCTCAGTCTCTCAGGGTCTCAGGGTCTCAGTGACTCAGTGTCTCAGGGTCTCAGTGTCTCTGGGTCTCTGGGTCTCGGTCTCTCAGTCTCTCAGTTTCTCAGTGTCTCAGTGTCTCAGTGTCTCAAGGTTTCAGGGTCTCAGTGTCTCAGGGTCTCAGGGTCTCAGTGTCTCAGTGTCACAGGGTCTCAGGGTTTCAGTGTCGCAGGGTCTCTGGGTCTCAGAGACGCAGAGTCTCACAGTCTCAGTGTTTCAGGGTCTCTGGGTCTCAGGGTCACTGGTTCACTGGGTCAAAGTGTCTCAGTGTCTCAGGGTCTCAGGGTCTCAGGGTCTCAGTGTCTCATGTCCCAGTATCTCAGGGTCTCAGTGTCTCAGTGTCTCAAGGTTTCAGGGTCTCAGTGTCTCAGGGTCTCAGGGTCTCAGTGTCTCAGTGTCACAGGGTCTCAGGGTTTCAGTGTCGCAGGGTCTCTGGGTCTCAGAGACGCAGAGTCTCACAGTCTCAGTGTTTCAGGGTCTCTGGGTCTCAGGGTCACTGGTTCACTGGGTCAAAGTGTCTCAGTGTCTCAGGGTCACAGGGTCTCAGTGTCTCAGTGTCACAGGGTCTCAGGGTTTCAGTGTCGCAGGGGCTCTCGGTCTCAGAGACGCAGAGTCTCACAGTCTCAGTGTTTCAGGGTCTCTGGGTCTCAGGGTCACTGGTTCACTGGGTCAAAGTGTCTCAGTGTCTCAGGGTCTCAGGGTCTCAGGGTCTCAGTGTCTCATGTCCCAGTATCTCAGGGTCTCAGTGTCTCAGTGTCTCAGTGTCTCAGGGTCTCAGTGCCTCAGTGTCTCAGGATCTCAGGTGCTCAGGGTCTCAGTGTCTCAGTGTCTCGTTGTCTCAGGGTCTCAGTGTCTCAGGGTCTCAGGGTCTCAGGGTCTCAGTGTCTCAGGGTCTCTGGGTCTCGGTCTCTCAGTGTCTCAGGGTCTCAGTGTCTCAGTCTCTCAGTCTCTCAGTCCCTCAGTCTCTCAGGGTCTCAGGGTCTCAGTGTCTCAGTGTCTCAGGGTCTCAGTATCTCAGTTTCTCAGGGTCTCATGGACGCAGTGTCTCAGGGTCTCAGTGTCTCAGTGTCTCAGTGTTTCAGGGTCTCAGTGTCTCAGTGTTTCAGGGTCTCAGTGTCTCAGGGTCTCAGTGTCTAAGTGTCTCAGTGTCTCTGGGTCTAAGGATCTCAGTGTCTCAGGGTCTTAGGGTCTCAGTGTCTCAGGTCTCAGTGTCTCAGTGTCTCAGTGTCTCAGGGTCTCAGTATCTCAGGGTCTCAGTGCCTCAGGGTCTCAGTCTCTCAGTCTCTCAGTCTCTCGTTCTCTCATTGTAACAGTCTCTCAGTGTCTCAGGTTCTCAGTGTCTCAGGGTCTCAGTGTCTCAGGGTCTCAGTGTCTCAGGGTCTCAGTGTCTCAGTCTCTCAGTCTCTCAGGGTCTCAGTGTCTCAGGGTCTCAGGGTCTCAGTGTCTCAGGGTCTCAGGGTCTCAGTGTCTCAGTCTCACAGTCTCTCAGTCTCTCAGTGTCTCAGTCCCTCAGTTTCTCAGGTCTCTCAGTGTCTCAGTGTCTCAGTGTCTCAGGGTCTCAGTGTCTCAGTGTCTCAGGATCTCAGGTGCTCAGGGTCTCAGTGTCTCAGTGTCTCGTTGTCTCAGGGTCTCAGCGTCTCAGGGTCTCAGGGTCTCAGTGTTTCAGGGTCTCTGGGTCTCGGTCTCTCAGTGTCTCAGTGTCTCTGTGTCTCAGTGTCTCAGTGTCTCAGGGTCTCAGTGTCTCAGTTTCTCAGGGTCTCAGGGTCTCAGGGTCACAGGGTCTCAGAGTCTCAGTCTCTCATTCTCTCAGTCTCTCAGTCTCTCAGTTTCTCAGTCTCTCAGGGTCTCAGGGTCTCAATGTCTCAGTGTCTCAGGGTCTCAGTGTCTCAGTTTCTCAGGGTCTCAGGGTCTCAGTGCCTCAGGGTCTCAGTGTCTCAGTGTCTCAGTGTTTCAGGGTCTCAGTGTCTCAGTGTTTCAGGGTCTCAGTGTCTCAGGGTCTCAGTGTCTAAGTGTCTCAGTGTCTCTGGGTCTCAGGGTCTCAGTATCTCAGGTCTCAGTGTCTCAGTGTCTCAGGGTCTCTTTGTCTCAGTCTCTCAGTGTCTCAGGGTCCCAGTGTCTCAGTCTCTCCATCTCTCAGTCGCTCAGTCTCTCAGACTCTCAGTCTTTCAATGTATCAGTCTCTCAGTCTCATTCTCTCAGTGTCTCAGTGTCTCAGTGTCTCAGAGTCTCAGTGTCTCAGTGTCTCAGGGTCACAGTGTCTCAGGGTTTCAGTCTCTCAGTCTCTCAGTCTCTCAGTCTCACAGTCACTCAGTCGCTCAGTCGCTCAGTCACTCAATCTCTCAGTGTATCAGTCTCTCAGGGTCTCAGTGTCTCAGGGTCTCAGTGTCTCAGTGTCTCAGGGTCTCAGTGTCTCTGGGTCTCAGTCTCTCAGTCTCTCAGTTTCTCAGTGTCTCAGTGTCTCAGGGTCTCAGTGTCTCACTGTCTCAGTATCTCAGGGTCTCAGTGCCTCAGGGTCTCAGTCTCTCAGTCTCTTATTCTCTCATTGTAACAGTCTCTCAGTGTCTCAGTGTTTCAGTGCCTCAGTCTCTCAGTCTCTTATTCTCTCATTCTCTCATTGTAACAGTCTCTCAGTGTCTCAGTGTCTCAGTGTCTCAGGGTCTCAGTGCTTCAGGGTCTCTGGGTCTCAGGGTCACTGGGTCTCAGTGTCTCAGTGTCTCAGGGTCTCTGGGCCTCAGGGTCTCAGGGTCTCAGGGTCTCAGTGTCTCAGTATCTCAGGGCCTTAGTCTCTCATGCCCTCAGTCTCTCAGTCTCTCTGGGACTCAGTCTCTCAGTGTCTCAGTCTCTCAGTCTCTCAGTCTCTCAGGGTCTCAGGGTCTCAGTGTCTCAGTGTCTCAGGGTCTCAGTGTCTCAGTTTCTCAGGGTCTCAGGGTCTCAGTGTCTCAGGGTCTCAGTGTCTCAGTGTTTCAGGGTCTCAGTGTCTCAGTGTTTCAGGGTCTCAGTGTCTCAGGGTCTCAGCGTCTCAGTGTCTCTGGTCTCAGTGTCTCAGTGTCTCAGGGTCTCAGTGTCTCAGTCTCTCAGTCTCTCAGTCTCTCAGTCTCTCAGACTCTCAGTCTCTCAGTGTCTCAGTGTCTTAGGGTCTCAGGGTCTCAGTGTCTCAGTGTCTCAGGGTCTCAGTGTCTCAGGGTCCCAGTGTCTCAGTCTCTCCATCTCTCAGTCATCAGTCTCTCAGACTCTCAGTCTTTCAATGTATCAGTCTCTCAGTCTCATTCTCTCATTGTCTCAGTGTCTCAGAGTCTCAGTGTCTCAGTGTCTCAGGGTCACAGTGTCTCAGGGTTTCAGTCTCTCAGTCTCTCAATCTCTCAGTGTATCAGTCTCTCAGTGTCTCAGTGTCTCAGTGTCTTAGGGTCTCAGTGTCTCAGTGTCTCAGGGTCTCAGTGTCTCTGGGTCTCAGTCTCTCAGTCTCTCAGTTTCTCAGTGTCTCAGTGTCTCAGTGTCTCTGGGTCTCAGGGTCTCAGTGTCTCACTGTCTCAGTATCTCAGGGTCTCAGTGCCTCAAGGTCTCAGTCTCTCAGTCTCTCAGTCTCTCATTCTCTCATTGTAACAGTCTCTCAGTCTCTCAGTGTCTCAGGTTCTCAGTGTCTCAGGGACTCAGTGTCTCAGTGTCTCAGGGTCTCAGTGTCTCAGTGTCTCAGGGTCTCAGTGTCTCTGGGTCTCAGTCTCTCAGTCTCTCGGTTTCTCAGTGTCTCAGTGTCTCAGGGTCTCAGGGTCTCAGTGTCTCACTGTCTCAGTATCTCAGGGTCTCAGTGCCTCAGGGTCTCAGTCTCTCAGTCTCTCAGTCTCTCAGTGTCTCAGGTTCTCAGTGTCTCAGGGTCTCAGTGTCTCAGGGTCTCAGGGTCTCAGTGTCTCAGTGTCTCAGGGTCTCAGGGTCTCAGGGTCTCACGGTCTCAGTGTCTCAGTCTCTCAGTCTCTCATTGTCTCAGTCCCTCAGTTTCTCAGGTCTCTCAGTGTCTCAGGGTCTCAGTGTCTCAGTTTCTCAGGGTCTCAGGGTCTCAGGGTCTCAGGGTCTCAGTGTCTCAGTCTCTCAGTCTCTCAGTGTCTCAGTCCCTCAGTTTCTCAGGTCTCTCAGTGTCTCAGTGTCTCAGTGTCTCTGTGTCTCAGGGTCTCAGTGTCTCAGGGTCTCAGTGTCTTAGTTTCACAGGGTCTCAGGGCCTCAGTGTCTCAGGATCACAGGGCATTAGTCTCTCAGGCCCTCAGTTTCTCAGTCTCTCAGGGTCTCAGGGTCTCAGTGACTCAGTGTCTCAGGGTCTCAGTGTCTCTGGGTCTCTGGGTCTCGGTCTCTCTGTCTCTCAGTTTCTCAGTGTCTCAGTGTCTCAGTGTCTCAAGGTTTCAGGGTCTCAGTGTCTCAGTGTCTCAGGGTCTCAGGGTCTCAGTGTCTCAGTGTCACAGGGTCTCAGGGTTTCAGTGTCTCAGGGTCTCTGGGTCTCAGGGTCTCAGGGTCTCAGGGTCTCAGTGTCTCATGTCCCAGTATCTCAGGGTCTCAGTGTCTCAGTGTCTCAGTGTCTCAGGGTCTCAGTGTCTCAGTGTCTCAGGATCTCAGGTGCTCAGGGTCTCAGTGTCTCAGTGTCTCGTTGTCTCAGGGTCTCAGTGTCTCAGGGTCTCAGTGTTTCAGGGTCTCTGGGTCTCGGTCTCTCAGTGTCTCAGTGTCTCAGGGTCTCAGTGTCTCAGTGTCTCAGGGTCTCAGTGTCTCAGTTTCTCAGGGTCTCAGGGTCACAGGGTCTCAGAGTCTCAGTCTCTCAGTCTCTCAGTCTCTCAGTTTCTCAGTCTCTCAGGGTCTCAGGGTCTCAATGTCTCAGTGTCTCAGGGTCTCAGTGTCTCAGTTTCTCAGGGTCTCAGGGTCTCAGTGCCTCAGGGTCTCAGTGTCTCAGTGTCTCAGTGTTTCAGGGTCTCAGTGTCTCAGTGTTTCAGGGTCTCAGTGTCTCAGGGTCTCAGTGTCTAAGTGTCTCAGTGTCTCTGGGTCTAAGGATCTCAGTGTCTCAGGGTCTCAGGGTCTCAGTGTCTCAGGTCTCAGTGTCTCAGTGTCTCAGGGTCTCTTTGTCTCAGTCTCTCAGTCTATCAGTGTCTCAGTGTCTTAGGGTCTCAGGGTCTCAGTGTCTCAGTGTCTCAGGGTCTCAGTGTCTCAGGTTCCCAGTGTCTCAGTCTCTCCATCTCTCAGTCGCTCAGTCTCTCAGACTCTCAGTCTTTCAATGTATCAGTCTCTCAGTCTCATTCTCTCAGTGTCTCAGTGTCTCAGTGTCTCAGAGTCTCAGTGTCTCAGTGTCTCAGGGTCACAGTGTCTCAGGGTTTCAGTCTCTCAGTCTCTCAGTCTCTCAGTCTCACAGTCACTCAGTCGCTCAGTCGCTCAGTCACTCAATCTCTCAGTGTATCAGTCTCTCAGTGTCTCAGGGTCTCAGTGTCTCAGGGTCTCAGTGTCTCAGTGTCTCAGGGTCTCAGTGTCTCTGGGTCTCAGTCTCTCAGTCTCTCAGTTTCTCAGTGTCTCAGTGTCTCAGGGTCTCAGTGTCTCACTGTCTCAGTATCTCAGGGTCTCAGTGCCTCAGGGTCTCAGTCTCTCAGTCTCTTATTCTCTCATTCTCTCATTGTAACAGTCTCTCAGTGTCTCAGTGTCTCAGGGTCTCAGTGCTTCAGGGTCTCTGGGTCTCAGGGTCACTGGTTCACTGGGTCTCAGTGTCTCAGTGTCTCAGGGTCTCTGGGTCTCAGGGTCTCAGGGTCTCAGTGTCTCAGTATCTCAGGGCCTTAGTCTCTCATGCCCTCAGTCTCTCAGTCTCTCTGGGACTCAGTCTCTCAGTGTCTCAGTCTCTCAGTCTCTCAGTCTCTCAGGGTCTCAGGGTCTCAGTGTCTCAGTGTCTCAGGGTCTCAGTGTCTCAGTTTCTCAGGGTCTCAGGGTCTCAGTGTCTCAGGGTCTCAGTGTCTCAGTGTTTCAGGGTCTCAGTGTCTCAGTGTTTCAGGGTCTCAGTGTCTCAGGGTCTCAGTGTCTCAGTGTCTCTGGGTCTAAGGATCTCAGTGTCTCAGGGTCTCAGCGTCTCAGTGTCTCTGGTCTCAGTGTCTCAGTGTCTCAGGGTCTCAGTGTCTCAGTCTCTCAGTCTCTCAGTCTCTCAGTCTCTCAGACTCTCAGTCTCTCAGTGTCTCAGTGTCGTAGGGTCTCAGGGTCTCAGTGTCTCAGTGTCTCAGGGTCTCAGTGTCTCAGGGTCCCAGTGTCTCAGTATCTCCATCTCTCAGTCTCTCAGTCATCAGTCTCTCAGACTCTCAGTCTTTCAATGTATCAGTCTCTCAGTCTCATTCTCTCATTGTCTCAGTGTCTCAGAGTCTCAGTGTCTCAGTGTCTCAGGGTCACAGTGTCTCAGGGTTTCAGTCTCTCAGTCTCTCAATCTCTCAGTCTCACAGTCACTCAGTCGCTCAGTCGCTCAGTCTCTCAATCTCTCAGTGTATCAGTCTCTCAGTGTCTCAGTGTCTTAGGGTCTCAGTGTCTCAGTGTCTCAGGGTCTCAGTGTCTCTGGGTCTCAGTCTCTCAGTCTCTCAGTTTCTCAGTGTCTCAGTGTCTCAGTGTCTCAGGGTCTCAGGGTCTCAGTGTCTCACTGTCTCAGTATCTCAGGGTCTCAGTGCCTCAGGGTCTCAGTCTCTCAGTCTCTCAGTCTCTCATTCTCTCATTGTAACAGTCTCTCAGTCTCTCAGTGTCTCAGGTTCTCAGTGTCTCAGGGTCTCAGTGTCTCAGGGTCTCAGTGTCTCAGTGTCTCAGGGTCTCAGTGTCTCTGGGTCTCAGTCTCTCAGTCTCTCGGTTTCTCAGTGTCTCAGTGTCTCAGGGTCTCAGGGTCTCAGTGTCTCACTGTCTCAGTATCTCAGGGTCTCAGTGCCTCAGGGTCTCAGTCTCTCAGTCTCTCATTCTCTCATTGTAACAGTCTCTCAGTCTCTCAGTGTCTCAGGTTCTCAGTGTCTCAGGGTCTCAGTGTCTCAGGGTCTCAGGGTCTCAGTGTCTCAGTGTCTCAGGGTCTCAGGGTCTCAGGGTCTCACGGTCTCAGTGTCTCAGTCTCTCAGTCTCTCAGTCTCTCAGTCTCTCAGTGTCTCAGTCCCTCAGTTTCTCAGGTCTCTCAGTGTCTCAGTGTCTCAGTGTCTCTGTGTCTCAGGGTCTCAGTGTCTCAGTGTCTCAGTGTCTTAGTTTCACAGGGTCTCAGGGCCTCAGTGTCTCAGGATCACAGGGCATAGGCCTCTCAGGCCCTCAGTTTCTCAGTCTCTCAGGGTCTCAGGGTCTCAGGGTCTCAGTGACTCAGTGTCTCAGGGACTCAGTGTCTCTGGATCTCTGGGTCTCGGTCTCTCAGTCTCTCAGTTTCTCAGTGTCTCAGTGTCTCAGTGTCTCAAGGTTTCAGGGTCTCAGTGTCTCAGGGTCTCAGGATCTCAGTGTCTCAGTGTCACAGGGTCTCAGGGTTTCAGTGTCGCAGGGTCTCTGGGTCTCAGAGACGCAGAGTCTCACAGTCTCAGTGTTTCAGGGTCTCTGGGTCTCAGGGTCACTGGTTCACTGGGTCAAAGTGTCTCAGTGTCTCAGGGTCTCTGGGTCTCAGGGTCTCAGGGTCTCAGTGACTCATGTCCCAGTATCTCAGGGTCTCAGTGTCTCAGTGTCTCAGTGTCTCAGTGTCTCAGGGTCTCAGTGTCTCAGTGTCTCAGGATCTCAGGTGCTCAGGGTGTCAGTGTCTCAGTGTCTCGTTGTCTCAGGGTCTCAGTGTCTCATTGTCTCGTTGTCTCAGGGTCTCAGTGTCTCAGGGTCTCAGGGTCTCAGTGTCTCAGGGTCTCTGGGTCTCGGTCTCTCAGTGTCTCAGTGTCTCAGGGTCTCAGTGTCTCAGTGTCTCAGGGTCTCAGTGTCTCAGTTTCTCAGGGTCTCAGGGTCTCAAGGTCACTGGGTCTCAGAGTCTCTGTCTCTCAGTCTCTCAGTCTCTCAGTCTCTCAGTCTCTTAGTCTCTCAGTGTCTCAGTGTCTTAGGGTCTCAGGGTCTCAGTGTCTCAGTGTCTCAGTGTCTCAGGGTCTCAGTGTCTCAGGGTCCCAGTGTCTCAGTCTCTCCATCTCTCAGTGTCTCAGTCGCACAGTCTCTCAGACTCTCAGTCTTTCAATGTATTAGTCTCTCAGTCTCATTCTCTCAGTGTCTCAGTGTCTCAGCGTCTCAGAGTCTCAGTGTCTCAGGGTCACAGTGTCTCAGGGTTTCAGTCTCTCAGTATCTCAGTCTCTCAGTCTCACAGTCACTCAGTCGCTCAGTCGCTCAGTCTCTCAATCTCTCAGTGAATCAGTCTCTCAGTCTCTCAGTGTCTCAGTGTGTCAGTGTCTCAGGGTCTCAGTGTCTCAGTGTCTCAGGGTCTCAGTGTCTCTGGGTCTCAGTCTCTCAGTTTCTCAGTGTCTCAGTGTCTCAGGGTCTCAGTGTCTCAGGGTCTCAGGGTCTCAGTGTCTCAGTCTCTCAGTCTCTCAGTGTCTCAGTGTGTCAGTGTCTCAGGGTCTCAGTGTCTCAGTGTCTCAGGGTCTCAGTGTCTCTGGGTCTCAGTCTCTCAGTTTCTCAGTGTCTCAGTGTCTCAGGGTCTCAGTGTCTCTGTGTCTCAGGGTCTCAGTGTCTCAGGGTCTCAGTGTCTTAGTTTCACAGGGTCTCAGGCCCTCAGTTTCTCAGTCTCTCAGGGTCTCAGGGTCTCAGGGTCTCAGTGTCTCAGTGTCTCATGGTCTCAGGGTCTCAGTCTCTCAGTCTCTCAGTCTCTCATTGTCTCAGTCCCTCAGTTTCTCAGGTCTCTCAGTGTCTCAGTGTCTCAGTGTCTCTGTGTCTCAGGGTCTCAGTGTTTCAGGGTCTCAGTGTCTTAGTTTCACAGGGTCTCAGGGCCTCAGTGTCTCAGGATCACAGGGCATTAGTCTCTCAGGCCCTCAGTCTCTCAGTCTCTCAGTGTCTCAGTCCCTCAGTTTCTCAGGTCTCTCAGGGTCTCAGGGTCTCAGTGTCTCAGGGTCTCAGGGTCTCAGTGTCTCAGGGTCTCAGTGTCTCTGTGTCTCAGGGTCTCAGTGTCTCAGGGTCTCAGTGTCTTAGTTTCACAGGGTCTCAGGGCCTCAGTGTCTCAGGATCACAGGGCATTAGTCTCTCAGGCCCTCAGTTTCTCAGTCTCTCAGGGTCTCAGGGTCTCAGTGACTCAGTGTCTCAGGGTCTCAGTGTCTCTGGGTCTCTGGGTCTCGGTCTCTCAGTCTCTCAGTTTCTCAGTGTCTCAGTGTCTCAGTGTCTCAAGGTTTCAGGGTCTCAGTGTCTCAGGGTCTCAGGGTCTCAGTGTCTCAGTGTCACAGGGTCTCAGGGTTTCAGTGTCGCAGGGTCTCTGGGTCTCAGAGACGCAGAGTCTCACAGTCTCAGTGTTTCAGGGTCTCTGGGTCTCAGGGTCACTGGTTCACTGGGTCAAAGTGTCTCAGTGTCTCAGGGTCTCAGGGTCTCAGGGTCTCAGTGTCTCATGTCCCAGTATCTCAGGGTCTCAGTGTCTCAGTGTCTCAAGGTTTCAGGGTCTCAGTGTCTCAGGGTCTCAGGGTCTCAGTGTCTCAGTGTCACAGGGTCTCAGGGTTTCAGTGTCGCAGGGTCTCTGGGTCTCAGAGACGCAGAGTCTCACAGTCTCAGTGTTTCAGGGTCTCTGGGTCTCAGGGTCACTGGTTCACTCGGTCAAAGTGTCTCAGTGTCTCAGGGTCACAGGGTCTCAGTGTCTCAGTGTCACAGGGTCTCAGGGTTTCAGTGTCGCAGGGGCTCTCGGTCTCAGAGACGCAGAGTCTCACAGTCTCAGTGTTTCAGGTTCTCTGGGTCTCAGGGTCACTGGTTCACTGGGTCAAAGTGTCTCAGTGTCTCAGGGTCTCAGGGTCTCAGTGTCTCATGTCCCAGTATCTCAGGGTCTCAGTGTCTCAGTGTCTCAGTGTCTCAGGGTCTCAGTGCCTCAGTGTCTCAGGATCTCAGGTGCTCAGGGTCTCAGTGTCTCAGTGTCTCGTTGTCTCAGGGTCTCAGTGTCTCAGGGTCTCAGGGTCTCAGGGTCTCAGTGTCTCAGGGTCTCTGGGTCTCGGTCTCTCAGTGTCTCAGGGTCTCAGTGTCTCAGTCTCTCAGTCTCTCAGTCCCTCAGTCTCTCAGGGTCTCAGGGTCTCAGTGTCTCAGTGTCTCAGGGTCTCAGTATCTCAGTTTCTCAGGGTCTCATGGACGCAGTGTCTCAGGGTCTCAGTGTCTCAGTGTCTCAGTGTTTCAGGGTCTCAGTGTCTCAGTGTTTCAGGGTCTCAGTGTCTCAGGGTCTCAGTGTCTAAGTGTCTCAGTGTCTCTGGGTCTAAGGATCTCAGTGTCTCAGGGTCTTAGGGTCTCAGTGTCTCAGGTCTCAGTGTCTCAGTGTCTCAGTGTCTCAGGGTCTCAGTATCTCAGGGTCTCAGTGCCTCAGGGTCTCAGTCTCTCAGTCTCTCAGTCTCTCGTTCTCTCATTGTAACAGTCTCTCAGTGTCTCAGGTTCTCAGTGTCTCAGGGTCTCAGTGTCTCAGGGTCTCAGTGTCTCAGGGTCTCAGTGTCTCAGTCTCTCAGTCTCTCAGGGTCTCAGTGTCTCAGGGTCTCAGGGTCTCAGTGTCTCAGGGTCTCAGGGTCTCAGTGTCTCAGTCTCACAGTCTCTCAGTCTCTCAGTGTCTCAGTCCCTCAGTTTCTCAGGTCTCTCAGTGTCTCAGTGTCTCAGTGTCTCAGGGTCTCAGTGTCTCAGTGTCTCAGGATCTCAGGTGCTCAGGGTCTCAGTGTCTCAGTGTCTCGTTGTCTCAGGGTCTCAGCGTCTCAGGGTCTCAGGGTCTCAGTGTTTCAGGGTCTCTGGGTCTCGGTCTCTCAGTGTCTCAGTGTCTCTGGGTCTCAGTGTCTCAGTGTCTCAGGGTCTCAGTGTCTCAGTTTCTCAGGGTCTCAGGGTCTCAGGGTCACAGGGTCTCAGAGTCTCAGTCTCTCATTCTCTCAGTCTCTCAGTTTCTCAGTCTCTCAGGGTCTCAGGGTCTCAATGTCTCAGTGTCTCAGGGTCTCAGTGTCTCAGTTTCTCAGGGTCTCAGGGTCTCAGTGCCTCAGGGTCTCAGTGTCTCAGTGTCTCAGTGTTTCAGGGTCTCAGTGTCTCAGTGTTTCAGGGTCTCAGTGTCTCAGGGTCTCAGTGTCTAAGTGTCTCAGTGTCTCTGGGTCTAAGGATCTCAGTGTCTCAGGGTCTCAGGGTCTCAGTATCTCAGGTCTCAGTGTCTCAGTGTCTCAGGGTCTCTTTGTCTCAGTCTCTCAGTCTATCAGTGTCTCAGTGTCTTAGGGTCTCAGGGTCTCAGTGTCTCAGTGTCTCAGGGTCTCAGTGTCTCAGTGTCTCAGGGTCCCAGTGTCTCAGTCTCTCCATCTCTCAGTCGCTCAGTCTCGCAGACTCTCAGTCTTTCAATGTATCAGTCTCTCAGTCTCATTCTCTCAGTGTCTCAGTGTCTCAGTGTCTCAGAGTCTCAGTGTCTCAGTGTCTCAGGGTCACAGTGTCTCAGGGTTTCAGTCTCTCAGTCTCTCAGTCTCTCAGTCTCACAGTCACTCAGTCGCTCAGTCGCTCAGTCACTCAATCTCTCAGTGTATCAGTCTCTCAGGGTCTCAGTGTCTCAGGGTCTCAGTGTCTCAGTGTCTCAGGGTCTCAGTGTCTCTGGGTCTCAGTCTCTCAGTCTCTCAGTATCTCAGGGTCTCAGTGCCTCAGGGTCTCAGTCTCTCAGTCTCTTATTCTCTCATTCTCTCATTGTAACAGTCTCTCAGTGTCTCAGTGTCTCAGTGTCTCAGGGTCTCAGTGCTTCAGGGTCTCTGGGTCTCAGGGTCACTGGTTCACTGGGTCTCAGTGTCTCAGTGTCTCAGGGTCTCTGGGTCTCAGGGTCTCAGGGTCTCAGGGTCTCAGTGTCTCAGTATCTCAGGGCCTTAGTCTCTCATGCCCTCAGTCTCTCAGTCTCTCTGGGAC
This sequence comes from Prionace glauca, assembly GCA_037974335.1. Classification (NCBI taxonomy): domain Eukaryota; kingdom Metazoa; phylum Chordata; class Chondrichthyes; order Carcharhiniformes; family Carcharhinidae; genus Prionace; species Prionace glauca. The sequence continues at coordinate 92,359 of JBBMRE010000113.1, forward strand.
TCAGTCTCTCAGTGTCTCAGTCTCTCAGTCTCTCAGGGTCTCAGGGTCTCAGTGTCTCAGTGTCTCAGGGTCTCAGTGTCTCAGTTTCTCAGGGTCTCAGGGTCTCAGTGTCTCAGGGTCTCAGTGTTTCAGGGTCTCAGTGTCTCAGTGTTTCAGGGTCTCAGTGTCTCAGGGTCTCAGCGTCTCAGTGTCTCTGGTCTCAGTGTCTCAGTGTCTCAGTGTCTCAGGGTCTCAGTGTCTCAGTCTCTCAGTCTCTCAGTCTCTCAGTCTCTCAGACTCTCAGTCTCTCAGTGTCTCAGTGTCTTAGGGTCTCAGGGTCTCAGTGTCTCAGTGTCTCAGGGTCTCAGTGTCTCAGGGTCCCAGTGTCTCAGTCTCTCCATCTCTCAGTCATCAGTCTCTCAGACTCTCAGTCTTTCAATGTATCAGTCTCTCAGTCTCATTCTCTCATTGTCTCAGTGTCTCAGAGTCTCAGTGTCTCAGTGTCTCAGGGTCACAGTGTCTCAGGGTTTCAGTCTCTCAGTCTCTCAATCTCTCAGTCTCACAGTCACTCAGTCGCTCAGTCGCTCAGTCTCTCAGTCTCTCAATCTCTCAGTGTATCAGTCTCTCAGTGTCTCAGTGTCTCAGTGTCTTAGGGTCTCAGTGTCTCAGTGTCTCAGGGTCTCAGTGTCTCTGGGTCTCAGTCTCTCAGTCTCTCAGTTTCTCAGTGTCTCAGTGTCTCAGTGTCTCAGGGTCTCAGGGTCTCAGTGTCTCACTGTCTCAGTATCTCAGGGTCTCAGTGCCTCAAGGTCTCAGTCTCTCAGTCTCTCAGTCTCTCATTCTCTCATTGTAACAGTCTCTCAGTCTCTCAGTGTCTCAGGTTCTCAGTGTCTCAGGGACTCAGTGTCTCAGGGTCTCAGTGTCTCAGTGTCTCAGGGTCTCAGTGTCTCTGGGTCTCAGTCTCTCAGTCTCTCGGTTTCTCAGTGTCTCAGTGTCTCAGGGTCTCAGGGTCTCAGTGTCTCACTGTCTCAGTATCTCAGGGTCTCAGTGCCTCAGGGTCTCAGTCTCTCAGTCTCTCATTCTCTCATTGTAACAGTCTCTCAGTCTCTCAGTGTCTCAGGTTCTCAGTGTCTCAGGGTCTCAGTGTCTCAGGGTCTCAGGGTCTCAGTGTCTCAGTGTCTCAGGGTCTCAGGGTCTCAGGGTCTCACGGTCTCAGTGTCTCAGTCTCTCAGTCTCTCAGTCTCTCATTGTCTCAGTCCCTCAGTTTCTCAGGTCTCTCAGTGTCTCAGTGTCTCAGTGTCTCAGTGTCTCAGTGTCTCTGTGTCTCAGTCTCTCAGTGTCTCAGTCCCTCAGTTTCTCAGGTCTCTCAGTGTCTCAGTGTCTCAGTGTCTCTGTGTCTCAGGGTCTCAGTGTCTCAGGGTCTCAGTGTCTTAGTTTCACAGGGTCTCAGGGCCTCAGTGTCTCAGGATCACAGGGCATTAGTCTCTCAGGCCCTCAGTTTCTCAGTCTCTCAGGGTCTCAGGGTCTCAGTGACTCAGTGTCTCAGGGTCTCAGTGTCTCTGGGTCTCTGGGTCTCGGTCTCTCTGTCTCTCAGTTTCTCAGTGTCTCAGTGTCTCAGTGTCTCAAGGTTTCAGGGTCTCAGTGTCTCAGTGTCTCAGGGTCTCAGGGTCTCAGTGTCTCAGTGTCACAGGGTCTCAGGGTTTCAGTGTCTCAGGGTCTCTGGGTCTCAGGGTCTCAGGGTCTCAGGGTCTCAGTGTCTCATGTCCCAGTATCTCAGGGTCTCAGTGTCTCAGTGTCTCAGTGTCTCAGGGTCTCAGTGTCTCAGTGTCTCAGGATCTCAGGTGCTCAGGGTCTCAGTGTCTCAGTGTCTCGTTGTCTCAGGGTCTCAGTGTCTCAGGGTCTCAGGGTCTCAGTGTTTCAGGGTCTCTGGGTCTCGGTCTCTCAGTGTCTCAGTGTCTCAGGGTCTCAGTGTCTCAGTGTCTCAGGGTCTCAGTGTCTCAGTTTCTCAGGGTCTCAGGGTCACAGGGTCTCAGAGTCTCAGTCTCTCAGTCTCTCAGTCTCTCAGTTTCTCAGTCTCTCAGGGTCTCAGGGTCTCAATGTCTCAGTGTCTCAGGGTCTCAGTGTCTCAGTTTCTCAGGGTCTCAGGGTCTCAGTGCCTCAGGGTCTCAGTGTCTCAGTGTCTCAGTGTTTCAGGGTCTCAGTGTCTCAGTGTTTCAGGGTCTCAGTGTCTCAGGGTCTCAGTGTCTAAGTGTCTCAGTGTCTCTGGGTCTAAGGATCTCAGTGTCTCAGGGTCTCAGGGTCTCAGTGTCTCAGGTCTCAGTGTCTCAGTGTCTCAGGGTCTCTTTGTCTCAGTCTCTCAGTCTATCAGTGTCTCAGTGTCTTAGGGTCTCAGGGTCTCAGTGTCTCAGTGTCTCAGGGTCTCAGTGTCTCAGGTTCCCAGTGTCTCAGTCTCTCCATCTCTCAGTCGCTCAGTCTCTCAGACTCTCAGTCTTTCAATGTATCAGTCTCTCAGTCTCATTCTCTCAGTGTCTCAGTGTCTCAGTGTCTCAGAGTCTCAGTGTCTCAGTGTCTCAGGGTCACAGTGTCTCAGGGTTTCAGTCTCTCAGTCTCTCAGTCTCTCAGTCTCTCAGTCTCACAGTCACTCAGTCGCTCAGTCGCTCAGTCACTCAATCTCTCAGTGTATCAGTCTCTCAGTGTCTCAGGGTCTCAGTGTCTCAGGGTCTCAGTGTCTCAGGGTCTCAGTGTCTCTGGGTCTCAGTCTCTCAGTCTCTCAGTTTCTCAGTGTCTCAGTGTCTCAGGGTCTCAGTGTCTCACTGTCTCAGTATCTCAGGGTCTCAGTGCCTCAGGGTCTCAGTCTCTCAGTCTCTTATTCTCTCATTCTCTCATTGTAACAGTCTCTCAGTGTCTCAGTGTCTCAGGGTCTCAGTGCTTCAGGGTCTCTGGGTCTCAGGGTCACTGGTTCACTGGGTCTCAGTGTCTCAGTGTCTCAGGGTCTCTGGGTCTCAGGGTCTCAGGGTCTCAGTGTCTCAGTATCTCAGGGCCTTAGTCTCTCATGCCCTCAGTCTCTCAGTCTCTCTGGGACTCAGTCTCTCAGTGTCTCAGTCTCTCAGTCTCTCAGTCTCTCAGGGTCTCAGGGTCTCAGTGTCTCAGTGTCTCAGGGTCTCAGTGTCTCAGTTTCTCAGGGTCTCAGGGTCTCAGTGTCTCAGGGTCTCAGTGTCTCAGTGTTTCAGGGTCTCAGTGTCTCAGTGTTTCAGGGTCTCAGTGTCTCAGGGTCTCAGTGTCTCAGTGTCTCTGGGTCTAAGGATCTCAGTGTCTCAGGGTCTCAGCGTCTCAGTGTCTCTGGTCTCAGTGTCTCAGTGTCTCAGGGTCTCAGTGTCTCAGTCTCTCAGTCTCTCAGTCTCTCAGTCTCTCAGACTCTCAGTCTCTCAGTGTCTCAGTGTCGTAGGGTCCCAGGGTCTCAGTGTCTCAGTGTCTCAGGGTCTCAGTGTCTCAGGGTCCCAGTGTCTCAGTATCTCCATCTCTCAGTCTCTCAGTCATCAGTCTCTCAGACTCTCAGTCTTTCAATGTATCAGTCTCTCAGTCTCATTCTCTCATTGTCTCAGTGTCTCAGAGTCTCAGTGTCTCAGTGTCTCAGGGTCACAGTGTCTCAGGGTTTCAGTCTCTCAGTCTCACAGTCACTCAGTCGCTCAGTCGCTCAGTCTCTCAATCTCTCAGTGTATCAGTCTCTCAGTGTCTCAGTGTCTTAGGGTCTCAGTGTCTCAGTGTCTCAAGGTCTCAGTGTCTCTGGGTCTCAGTCTCTCAGTCTCTCAGTTTCTCAGTGTCTCAGTGTCTCAGTGTCTCAGGGTCTCAGGGTCTCAGTGTCTCACTGTCTCAGTATCTCAGGGTCTCAGTGCCTCAGGGTCTCAGTCTCTCAGTCTCTCAGTCTCTCATTCTCTCATTGTAACAGTCTCTCAGTCTCTCAGTGTCTCAGGTTCTCAGTGTCTCAGGGTCTCAGTGTCTCAGGGTCTCAGTGTCTCAGTGTCTCAGGGTCTCAGTGTCTCTGGGTCTCAGTCTCTCAGTCTCTCGGTTTCTCAGTGTCTCAGTGTCTCAGGGTCTCAGGGTCTCAGTGTCTCACTGTCTCAGTATCTCAGGGTCTCAGTGCCTCAGGGTCTCAGTCTCTCAGTCTCTCATTCTCTCATTGTAACAGTCTCTCAGTCTCTCAGTGTCTCAGGTTCTCAGTGTCTCAGGGTCTCAGTGTCTCAGGGTCTCAGGGTCTCAGTGTCTCAGTGTCTCAGGGTCTCAGGGTCTCAGGGTCTCACGGTCTCAGTGTCTCAGTCTCTCAGTCTCTCAGTCTCTCAGTGTCTCAGTCCCTCAGTTTCTCAGGTCTCTCAGTGTCTCAGTGTCTCAGTGTCTCTGTGTCTCAGGGTCTCAGTGTCTCAGTGTCTCAGTGTCTTAGTTTCACAGGGTCTCAGGGCCTCAGTGTCTCAGGATCACAGGGCATAGGCCTCTCAGGCCCTCAGTTTCTCAGTCTCTCAGGGTCTCAGGGTCTCAGGGTCTCAGTGACTCAGTGTCTCAGGGACTCAGTGTCTCTGGATCTCTGGGTCTCGGTCTCTCAGTCTCTCAGTTTCTCAGTGTCTCAGTGTCTCAGTGTCTCAGTGTCTCAAGGTTTCAGGGTCTCAGTGTCTCAGGGTCTCAGGATCTCAGTGTCTCAGTGTCACAGGGTCTCAGGGTTTCAGTGTCGCAGGGTCTCTGGGTCTCAGAGACGCAGAGTCTCACAGTCTCAGTGTTTCAGGGTCTCTGGGTCTCAGGGTCACTGGTTCACTGGGTCAAAGTGTCTCAGTGTCTCAGGGTCTCTGGGTCTCAGGGTCTCAGGGTCTCAGTGACTCATGTCCCAGTATCTCAGGGTCTCAGTGTCTCAGTGTCTCAGTGTCTCAGTGTCTCAGGGTCTCAGTGTCTCAGTGTCTCAGGATCTCAGGTGCTCAGGGTGTCAGTGTCTCAGTGTCTCGTTGTCTCAGGGTCTCAGTGTCTCATTGTCTCGTTGTCTCAGGGTCTCAGTGTCTCAGGGTCTCAGGGTCTCAGTGTCTCAGGGTCTCTGGGTCTCGGTCTCTCAGTGTCTCAGTGTCTCAGGGTCTCAGTGTCTCAGTGTCTCAGGGTCTCAGTGTCTCAGTTTCTCAGGGTCTCAGGGTCTCAAGGTCACTGGGTCTCAGAGTCTCTGTCTCTCAGTCTCTCAGTCTCTCAGTCTCTCAGTCTCTTAGTCTCTCAGTGTCTCAGTGTCTTAGGGTCTCAGGGTCTCAGTGTCTCAGTGTCTCAGTGTCTCAGGGTCTCAGTGTCTCAGGGTCCCAGTGTCTCAGTCTCTCCATCTCTCAGTGTCTCAGTCGCACAGTCTCTCAGACTCTCAGTCTTTCAATGTATTAGTCTCTCAGTCTCATTCTCTCAGTGTCTCAGTGTCTCAGCGTCTCAGAGTCTCAGTGTCTCAGGGTCACAGTGTCTCAGGGTTTCAGTCTCTCAGTATCTCAGTCTCTCAGTCTCACAGTCACTCAGTCGCTCAGTCGCTCAGTCTCTCAATCTCTCAGTGAATCAGTCTCTCAGTCTCTCAGTGTCTCAGTGTGTCAGTGTCTCAGGGTCTCAGTGTCTCAGTGTCTCAGGGTCTCAGTGTCTCTGGGTCTCAGTCTCTCAGTTTCTCAGTGTCTCAGTGTCTCAGGGTCTCAGTGTCTCAGGGTCTCAGGGTCTCAGTGTCTCAGTCTCTCAGTCTCTCTGGGTCTCAGTGTCTCTGTGTCTCAGGGTCTCAGTGTCTCAGGGTCTCAGTGTCTTAGTTTCACAGGGTCTCAGGCCCTCAGTTTCTCAGTCTCTCAGTGTCTCATGGTCTCAGGGTCTCAGGGTCTCAGTGTCTCAGTCCCTCAGTTTCTCAGGTCTCTCAGTGTCTCAGTGTCTCAGTGTCTCTGTGTCTCAGGGTCTCAGTGTCTCAGTGTCTCAGGGTCTCAGTGTCTCTGTGTCTCAGGGTCTCAGTGTTTCAGGGTCTCAGTGTCTTAGTTTCACAGGGTCTCAGGGCCTCAGTGTCTCAGGATCACAGGGCATTAGTCTCTCAGGCCCTCAGTTTCTCAGTCTCTCAGTGTCTCAGGGTCTCAGTGTCTCAGTCTGTCAGTCTCTCAGTCTCTCAGTGTCTCAGTCCCTCAGTTTCTCAGGTCTCTCAGTGTCTCAGTGTCTCAGTGTCTCAGGGTCTCAGTGTCTCAGGGTCTCAGTGTCTTAGTTTCACAGGGTCTCAGGGCCTCAGTGTCTCAGGATCACAGGGCATTAGTCTCTCAGGCCCTCAGTTTCTCAGTCTCTCAGGGTCTCAGGGTCTCAGTGACTCAGTGTCTCAGGGTCACAGTGTCTCTGGGTCTCTGGGTCTCGGTCTCTCAGTCTCTCAGTTTCTCAGTGTCTCAGTGTCTCAAGGTTTCAGGGTCTCAGTGTCTCAGTGTCTCAGGGTCTCAGGGTCTCAGTGTCTCAGTGTCACAGGGTCTCAGGGTTTCAGTGTCGCAGGGTCTCTGGGTCTCAGAGACGCAGAGTCTCACAGTCTCAGTGTTTCAGGGTCTCTGGGTCTCAGGGTCACTGGTTCACTGGGTCAAAGTGTCTCAGTGTTTCAGGGTCTCTGGGTCTCAGGGTCTCAGGGTCTCATGTCCCAGTATCTCAGGGTCTCAGTGTCTCAGTGTCTCAGTGTCTCAGTGTCTCAATGTCTGAGTGTCTCAGTGTCTCAGGGTCTCAGTGTCTCAGTGTCTCAGGATCTCAGGTGCTCAGGATCTCAGTGTCTCAGTGTCTCGTTGTCTCAGGGTCTCAGTGTCTCAGCGTCTCAGGGTCTCAGGGTCTCAGTGTCTCAGGGTCTCTGGGTCTCGGTCTCTCAGTGTCTCAGTGTCTCAGGGTCTCAGTGTCTCAGTGTCTCAGGGTCTCAGTGCCTCAGATTCTCAGGGTCTCAGGGTCTCAGGGTCACAGGGTCTCAGAGTCTCAGTCTCTCAGTCTCTCAGTCTCTCAGTCTCTCAGGGTCTCAGGGTCTCAGTGTCTCAGTGTCTCAGGGTCTCAGTGTCTCAGTTTCTCAGGGTCTCAGGGTCTCAGGGTCTCAGTGTCTCAGGGTCTCAGTGTCTCAGCGTCTCAGTGTTTCAGGGTCTCAGTGTCTCAGTGTTTCAGGGTCTCAGTGTCTCAGGGTCTCAGTGTCTAAGTGTCTCAGTGTCTCTGGGTCTAAGGATCTCAGTGTCTCAGGGTCTCAGGGTCTCAGTGTCTCAGGTCTTAGTGTCTCAGTGTCTCAGGGTCTCAGTGTCTCAGTCTCTCAGTCTCTCAGTCTCTCAGTGTCTCAGTGTCTTGGGGTCTCAGGGTCCCAGTGTCTCAGGGTCTCAGTGTCTCAGGGTCCCAGTGTCACAGTCTCTCCATCTCTCAGTCTCTCAGTCGCTCAGTCTCTCAGACTCTCAGTCTTTCAATGTATCAGTCTCTCAGTCTCATTCTCTCAGTGTCTCAGTGTCTCAGTATCTCAGGGTCTCAGTGCCTCAGGGTCTCAGTCTCTCAGTCTCTCATTCTCTCATTGTAACAGTCTCTCAGTCTCTCAGTGTCTCAGGTTCTCAGTGTCTCAGGGTCTCAGTGTCTCAGGGTCTCAGGGTCTCAGTGTCTCAGTCTCTCAGTCTCTCAGGGTCTCAGTGTCTCAGGGTCTCAGGGTCTCAGTGTCTCAGGGTCTCAGGGTCTCAGGGTCTCAGGGTCTCAGTGCCTCAGGGTCTCAGTCTCTCAGTCTCTCATTCTCTCATTGTAACAGTCTCTCAGTCTCTCAGTGTCTCAGGTTCTCAGTGTCTCAGGGTCTCAGTGTCTCAGTGTCTCAGGGTCTCAGTGTCTCAGTCTCTCAGTCTCTCAGGGTCTCAGTGTCTCAGGGTCTCAGGGTCTCAGTGTCTCACTGTCTCAGTATCTCAGGGTCTCAGTGCCTCAGGGTCTCAGTCTCTCAGTCTCTCATTCTCTCATTGTTACAGTCTCTCAGTCTCTCAGTGTCTCAGGTTCTCAGTGTCTCAGGGTCTCAGTGTCTCAGCGTCTCAGGGTCTCAGTGTCTCAGTCTCTCAGTCTCTCAGGGTCTCAGTGTCTCAGGGTCTCAGGGTCTCAGTGTCTCAGGGTCTCAGGGTCTCAGGGTCTCAGGGTCTCAGGGTCTCAGGGTCTCAGTGTCTCAGTCTGCCAGTCTCTCAGTCTCTCAGTGTCTCAGTGTCTCAGTCCCTCAGTTTCTCAGGTCTCTCAGTGTCTCAGTGTCTCTGTGTCTCAGGGTCTCAGTGTCTCAGGGTCTCAGTGTCTTAGTTTCACAGGGTCTCAGGGCCTTAGTGTCTCATAATCACAGGGCATTAGTCTCTCAGGCCCTCAGTTTCTCAGTCTCTCAGGGTCTCAGGGTCTCAGGGTCTCAGTGTCTCAGTGTCTCATGGTCTCAGGGTCTTAGGGTCTCAGGGTCTCAGTGTCTCAGTCCCTCAGTTTCTCAGGTCTCTCAGTGTCTCAGTGTCTCAGGGTCTCAGGGTCTCAGGGTCTCAGTGACTCAGTGTCTCAGGGTCTCAGTGTCTCTGGGTCTCTGGGTCTCGGTCTCTCAGTCTCTCAGTCTCTCAGTTTCTCAGTGTCTCAGTGTCTCAGTGTCTCAGTGTCTCAGGGTCTCAGGGTCTCAGTGTCTCACTGTCTCAGAATCTCAGGGTCTCAGTGCCTCAGTCTCTCAGTCTCTCAGTCTCTCATTCTCTCATTGTAATAGTCTCTCAGTCTCTCAGTGTCTCAGGTTCTCAGTGTCTCAGGGTCTCAGTATCTCAGGGTCTCAGGGTCTCAGTTTCTCAGTCTCTCAGTCTCTCAGGGTCTCAGTGTCTCAGGGTCTCAGGGTCTCAGTGTCTCAGGGTCTCAGGGTCTCAGTGTCTCAGTCTGTCAGTCTCTCAGTCTCTCAGTGTCTCAGTCCCTCAGTTTCTCAGGTCTCTCAGTGTCTCAGTGTCTCTGTGTCTCAGGGTCTCAGTGTCTCAGGGTCTCAGTGTCTTAGTTTCACAGGGTCTCAGGGCCTCAGTGACTCAGGATCACAGGGCATTAGTCTCTCAGGCCCTCAGTTTCTCAGTCTCTCAGGGTCTCAGGGTCTCAGTGACTCAGTGTCTCAGGGTCTCAGTGTCTCTGGGTCTCTGGGTCTCGGTCTCTCAGTCTCTCAGTTTCTCAGTGTCTCAGTGTCTCAGTGTCTCAGTGTCTCAAGGGTTCAGGGTCTCAGTGTCTCAGGGTCTCAGGGTCTCAGTGTCTCAGTGTCACAGGGTCTCAGGGTTTCAGTGTCGCAGGGTCTCTGGGTCTCAGAGACGCAGAGTCTCACAGTCTCAGTGTTTCAGGGTCTCTGGGTCTCAGGGTCACTGGTTCACTGGGTCAAAGTGTCTCAGTGTCTCAGGGTCTCAGGGTCTCAGGGTCTCAGTGTCTCATGTCCCAGTATCTCAGGGTCTCAGTGTCTCAGTGTCTCAGTGTCTCAAGGTTTCAGGGTCTCAGTGTCTCAGGGTCTCAGGGTCTCAGTGTCTCAGTGACACAGGGTCTCAGGGTTTCAGTGTCGCAGGGTCTCTGGGTCTCAGAGACGCAGAGTCTCACAGTCTCAGTGTTTCAGGGTCTCTGGGTCTCAGGGTCACTGGTTCACTGGGTCAAAGTGTCTCAGTGTCTCAGGGTCACAGGGTCTCAGTGTCTCAGTGTCACAGGGTCTCAGGGTTTCAGTGTCGCAGGGTCTCTCGGTCTCAGAGACGCAGAGTCTCACAGTCTCAGTGTTTCAGGGTCTCTGGGTCTCAGGGTCACTGGTTCACTGGGTCAAAGTGTCTCAGTGTCTCAGGGTCTCAGGGTCTCAGGGTCTCAGTGTCTCATGTCCCAGTATCTCAGGGTCTCAGTGTCTCAGTGTCTCAGTGTCTCAGGGTCTCAGTGCCTCAGTGTCTCAGGATCTCAGGTGCTCAGGGTCTCAGTGTCTCAGTGTCTCGTTGTCTCAGGGTCTCAGTGTCTCAGGGTCTCAGGGTCTCAGGGTCTCAGTGTCTCAGGGTCTCTGGGTCTCGGCCTCTCAGTGTCTCAGGGTCTCAGTGTCTCAGTCTCTCAGTCTCTCAGTCCCTCAGTCTCTCAGGGTCTCAGGGTCTCAGTGTCTCAGTGTCTCAGGGTCTCAGTGTCTCAGTTTCTCAGGGTCTCATGGTCGCAGTGTCTCAGGGTCTCAGTGTCTCAGTGTCTCAGTGTTTCAGGGTCTCAGTGTCTCAGTGTTTCAGGGTCTCAGTGTCTCAGGGTCTCAGTGTCTAAGTGTCTCAGTGTCTCTGGGTCTAAGGATCTCAGTGTCTCAGGGTCTTAGGGTCTCAGTGTCTCAGGTCTCAGTGTCTCAGTGTCTCAGTGTCTCAGGGTCTCAGTATCTCAGGGTCTCAGTGCCTCAGGGTCTCAGTCTCTCAGTCTCTCGTTCTCTCATTGTAACAGTCTCTCAGTGTCTCAGGTTCTCAGTGTCTCAGGGTCTCAGTGTCTCAGGGTCTCAGTGTCTCAGGGTCTCAGTGTCTCAGTCTCTCAGTCTCTCAGGGTCTCAGTGTCTCAGGGTCTCAGGGTCTCAGTGTCTCAGGGTCTCAGGGTCTCAGTGTCTCAGTCTCACAGTCTCTCAGTCTCTCAGTGTCTCAGTCCCTCAGTTTCTCAGGTCTCTCAGTGTCTCAGGGTCTCAGTGTCTCAGTGTCTCAGGATCTCAGGTGCTCAGGGTCTCAGTGTCTCAGTGTCTCGTTGTCTCAGGGTCTCAGTGTCTCAGGGTCTCAGGGTCTCAGTGTTTCAGGGTCTCTGGGTCTCGGTCTCTCAGTGTCTCAGTGTCTCAGGGTCTCAGTGTCTCAGTGTCTCAGGGTCTCAGTGTCTCAGTTTCTCAGGGTCTCAGGGTCTCAGGGTCACAGGGTCTCAGAGTCTCAGTCTCTCATTCTCTCAGTCTCTCAGTCTCTCAGTTTCTCAGTCTCTCAGGGTCTCAGGGTCTCAATGTCTCAGTGTCTCAGGGTCTCAGTGTCTCAGTTTCTCAGGGTCTCAGGGTCTCAGTGCCTCAGGGTCTCAGTGTCTCAGTGTCTCAGTGTTTCAGGGTCTCAGTGTCTCAGTGTTTCAGGGTCTCAGTGTCTCAGGGTCTCAGTGTCTAAGTGTCTCAGTGTCTCTGGGTCTAAGGATCTCAGTGTCTCAGGGTCTCAGGGTCTCAGTGTCTCAGGTCTCAGTGTCTCAGTGTCTCAGGGTCTCTTTGTCTCAGTCTCTCAGTCTATCAGTGTCTCAGTGTCTTAGGGTCTCAGGGTCTCAGTGTCTCAGTGTCTCAGGGTCTCAGTGTCTCAGTGTCTCAGGGTCCCAGTGTCTCAGTCTCTCCATCTCTCAGTCGCTCAGTCTCTCAGACTCTCAGTCTTTCAATGTATCAGTCTCTCAGTCTCATTCTCTCAGTGTCTCAGTGTCTCAGTGTCTCAGAGTCTCAGTGTCTCAGTGTCTCAGGGTCACAGTGTCTCAGGGTTTCAGTCTCTCAGTCTCTCAGTCTCTCAGTCACTCAATCTCTCAGTGTATCAGTCTCTCAGTGTCTCAGGGTCTCAGTGTCTCAGGGTCTCAGTGTCTCAGTGTCTCAGGGTCTCAGTGTCTCTGGGTCTCAGTCTCTCAGTCTCTCAGTTTCTCAGTGTCTCAGTGTCTCAGGGTCTCAGTGTCTCACTGTCTCAGTATCTCAGGGTCTCAGTGCCTCAGGGTCTCAGTCTCTCAGTCTCTTATTCTCTCATTCTCTCATTGTAACAGTCTCTCAGTGTCTCAGTGTCTCAGGGTCTCAGTGCTTCAGGGTCTCTGGGTCTCAGGGTCACTGGTTCACTGGGTCTCAGTGTCTCAGTGTCTCAGGATCTCTGGGTCTCAGGGTCTCAGGGTCTCAGTGTCTCAGTATCTCAGAGCCTTAGTCTCTCATGCCCTCAGTCTCTCAGTCTCTCTGGGACTCAGTCTCTCAGTGTCTCAGTCTCTCAGTCTCTCAGTCTCTCAGGGTCTCAGGGTCTCAGTGTCTCAGTGTCTCAGGGTCTCAGTGTCTCAGTTTCTCAGGGTCTCAGGGTTTCAGTGTCTCAGGGTCTCAGTGTCTCAGTGTTTCAGGGTCTCAGTGTCTCAGTGTTTCAGGGTCTCAGTGTCTCAGGGTCTCAGTGTCTCAGTGTCTCTGGGTCTAAGGATCTCAGTGTCTCAGGGTCTCAGCGTCTCAGCGTCTCAGTGTCTCTGGTCTCAGTGTCTCAGTGTCTCAGGGTCTCAGTGTCTCAGTCTCTCAGTCTCTCAGTCTCTCAGTCTCTCAGACTCTCAGTCTCTCAGTGTCTCAGTGTCTTAGGGTCTCAGGGTCTCAGTGTCTCAGTGTCTCAGGGTCTCAGTGTCTCAGGGTCCCAGTGTCTCAGTCTCTCCATCTCTCAGTCTCTCAGTCATCAGTCTCTCAGACTCTCAGTCTTTCAATGTATCAGTCTCTCAGTCTCATTCTCTCATTGTCTCAGTGTCTCAGAGTCTCAGTGTCTCAGTGTCTCAGGGTCACAGTGTCTCAGTGTTTCAGTCTCTCAGTCTCTCAATCTCTCAGTCTCACAGTCACTCAGTCGCTCAGTCGCTCAGTCTCTCAATCTCTCAGTGTATCAGTCTCTCAGTGTCTCAGTGTCTCAGTGTCTTAGGGTCTCAGTGTCTCAGGGTCTCAGTGTCTCTGGGTCTCAGTCTCTCAGTCTCTCAGTTTCTCAGTGTCTCAGTGTCTCAGTGTCTCAGGGTCTCAGGGTCTCAGTGTCTCACTGTCTCAGTATCTCAGGGTCTCAGTGCCTCAAGGTCTCAGTCTCTCAGTCTCTCAGTCTCTCATTCTCTCATTGTAACAGTCTCTCAGTCTCTCAGTGTCTCAGGTTCTCAGTGTCTCAGGGACTCAGTGTCTCAGGGTCTCAGTGTCTCAGTGTCTCAGGGTCTCAGTGTCTCTGGGTCTCAGTCTCTCAGTCTCTCGGTTTCTCAGTGTCTCAGTGTCTCAGGGTCTCAGGGTCTCAGTGTCTCACTGTCTCAGTATCTCAGGGTCTCAGTGCCTCAGGGTCTCAGTCTCTCAGTCTCTCATTCTCTCATTGTAACAGTCTCTCAGTCTCTCAGTTTCTCAGGGTCTCAGTGTCTCAGGGTCTCAGGGTCTCAGTGTCTCAGTGTCTCAGGGTCTCAGGGTCTCAGGGTCTCACGGTCTCAGTGTCTCAGTCTCTCAGTCTCTCAGTGTCTCAGTCCCTCAGTTTCTCAGGTCTCTCAGTGTCTCAGTGTCTCTGTGTCTCAGGGTCTCAGTGTCTCAGTGTCTCAGTGTCTTAGTTTCACAGGGTCTCAGGGCCTCAGTGTCTCAGGATCACAGGGCATAGGCCTCTCAGGCCCTCAGTTTCTCAGTCTCTCAGGGTCTCAGGGTCTCAGGGTCTCAGTGACTCAGTGTCTCAGGGACTCAGTGTCTCTGGATCTCTGGGTCTCGGTCTCTCAGTCTCTCAGTTTCTCAGTGTCTCAGTGTCTCAGGATCTCAGTGTCTCAGTGTCACAGGGTCTCAGGGTTTCAGTGTCGCAGGGTCTCTGGGTCTCAGAGACGCAGAGTCTCACAGTCTCAGTGTTTCAGGGTCTCTGGGTCTCAGGGTCACTGGTTCACTGGGTCAAAGTGTCTCAGTGTCTCAGGGTCTCTGGGTCTCAGGGTCTCAGGGTCTCAGTGACTCATGTCCCAGTATCTCAGGGTCTCAGTGTCTCAGTGTCTCAGTGTCTCAGGGTCTCAGTGTCTCAGTGTCTCAGGATCTCAGGTGCTCAGGGTCTCAGTGTCTCAGTGTCTCGTTGTCTCAGGGTCTCAGTGTCTCATTGTCTCGTTGTCTCAGGGTCTCAGTGTCTCAGGGTCTCAGGGTCTCAGTGTCTCAGGGTCTCTGGGTCTCGGTCTCTCAGTGTCTCAGTGTCTCAGGGTCTCAGTGTCTCAGTGTCTCAGGGTCTCAGTGTCTCAGTTTCTCAGGGTCTCAGGGTCTCAAGGTCACTGGATCTCAGAGTCTCAGTCTCTCAGTCTCTCAGTCTCTCAGTCTCTCAGTCTCTCAGTCTCTTAGTCTCTCAGTGTCTCAGTGTCTTAGGGTCTCAGGGTCTCAGTGTCTCAGTGTCGCAGTGTCTCAGGGTCTCAGTGTCTCAGGGTCCCAGTGTCTCAGTCTCTCCATCTCTCAGTGTCTCAGTCGCACAGTCTCTCAGACTCTCAGTCTTTCAATGTATTAGTCTCTCAGTCTCATTCTCTCAGTGTCTCAGTGTCTCAGCGTCTCAGAGTCTCAGTGTCTCAGTGTCTCAGGGTCACAGTGTCTCAGGGTTTCAGTCTCTCAGTATCTCAGTCTCTCAGTCTCACAGTCACTCAGTCGCTCAGTCGCTCAGTCTCTCAATCTCTCAGTGAATCAGTCTCTCAGTCTCTCAGTGTCTCAGTGTGTCAGTGTCTCAGGGTCTCAGTGTCTCAGTGTCTCAGGGTCTCAGTGTCTCTGGGTCTCAGTCTCTCAGTTTCTCAGTGTCTCAGTGTCTCAGGGTCTCAGTGTCTCAGGGTCTCAGGGTCTCAGTGTCTCAGTCTCTCAGTCTCTCAGGGTCTCAGTGTCTCAGGGTCTCAGGGTCTCAGTGTCTCAGGGTCTCAGTGTCTCTGTGTCTCAGGGTCTCAGTGTCTCAGGGTCTCAGTGTCTTAGTTTCACAGGGTCTCAGGGCCTCAGTGTCTCAGGATCACAGGGCATTAGTCTCTCAGGCCCTCAGTTTCTCAGTCTCTCAGGGCCTCAGGGTCTCAGGGTCTCAGTGTCTCAGTGTCTCATGGTCTCAGGGTCTCAGGGTCTCAGTGTCTCAGTCCCTCAGTTTCTCAGTCTCTCAGTCTCTCAGTGTCTCAGTCCCTCAGTTTCTCAGGTCTCTCAGTGTCTCAGAGTCTCAGTGTCTCTGTGTCTCAGGGTCTCAGTGTCTCAGGGTCTCAGTGTCTTAGTTTCACAGGGTCTCAGGGCCTCAGTGTCTCAGGATCACAGGGCATTAGTCTCTCAGGCCCTCAGTTTCTCAGTCTCTCAGGGTCTCAGGGTCTCAGGGTCTCAGTGACTCAGTGTCTCAGGGTCTCGGTGTCTCTGGGTCTCTGGGTCTCGGTCTCTCAGTCTCTCAGTTTCTCAGTGTCTCAGTGTCTCAAGGTTTCAGGGACTCAGTGTCTCAGTGTCTCAGGGTCTCAGGGTCTCAGTGTCTCAGTGTCACAGGGTCTCAGGGTTTCAGTGTCGCAGGGTCTCTGGGTCTCAGAGACGCAGAGTCTCACAGTCTCAGTGTTTCAGGGTCTCTGGGTCTCAGGGTCACTGGTTCACTGGGTCAAAGTGTCTCAGTGTTTCAGGGTCTCTGGGTCTCAGGGTCTCAGGGTCTCAGGGTCTCATGTCCCAGTATCTCAGGGTCTCAGTGTCTCAGTGTCTCAGTGTCTCAGTGTCTCAATGTCTCAGTGTCTCAGTGTCTCAGGGTCTCAGTGTCTCAGTGTCTCAGGATCTCAGGTGCTCAGGATCTCAGTGTCTCAGTGTCTCGTTGTCTCAGGGTCTCAGTGTCTCAGCGTCTCAGGGTCTCAGGGTCTCAGTGTCTCAGGGTCTCTGGGTCTCGGTCTCTCAGTGTCTCAGTGTCTCAGGGTCTCAGTGTCTCAGTGTCTCAGGGTCTCAGTGCCTCAGTTTCTCAGGGTCTCAGGGTCTCAGGGTCACAGGGTCTCAGAGTCTCAGAGTCTCAGTCTCTCAGTCTCTCAGTCTCTCAGTCTCTCAGGGTCTCAGGGTCTCAGTGTCTCAGTGTCTCACGGTCTCAGTGTCTCAGTTTCTCAGGGTCTCAGGGTCTCAGGGTCTCAGTGTCTCAGGGTCTCAGTGTCTCAGCGTCTCAGTGTTTCAGGGTCTCAGTGTCTCAGTGTTTCAGGGTCTCAGTGTCTCAGGGTCTCAGTGTCTAAGTGTCTCAGTGTCTCTGGGACTAAGGATCTCAGTGTCTCAGGGTCTCAGGGTCTCAGTGTCTCAGGTCTTAGTGTCTCAGTGTCTCAGGGTCTCAGGGTCTCAGTGTCTCAGTGTCTCAGTCTCTCAGTCTCTCAGTCTCTCAGTGTCTCAGTGTCTTGGGGTCTCAGGGTCTCAGTGCCTCAGGGTCTCAGTCTCTCAGTCTCTCAGTCTCTCATTCTCTCATTGTAACAGTCTCTCAGTCTCTCAGTGTCTCAGGTTCTCAGTGTCTCAGGGTCTCAGGGTCTCAGTGTCTAAGTGTCTCAGTGTCTCTGGGATTAAGGATCTCAGTGTCTCAGTGTCTCAGGGTCTCAGGGTCTCAGTGTCTCAGTGTCTCAGTCTCTCAGTCTCTCAGTCTCTCAGTGTCTCAGTGTCTTGGGGTCTCAGGGTCTCAGTGCCTCAGGGTCTCAGTCGCTCAGTCTCTCAGACTCTCAGTCTTTCAATGTATCAGTCTCTCAGTCTCATTCTCTCAGTGTCTCAGTGTCTCAGTATCTCAGGGTCTCAGTGCCTCAGGGTCTCAGTCTCTCAGTCTCTCAGTCTCTCATTCTCTCATTGTAACAGTCTCTCAGTCTCTCAGTGTCTCAGGTTCTCAGTGTCTCAGGGTCTCAGTGTCTCAGGGTCTCAGGGTCTCAGTGTCTCAGTCTCTCAGTCTCTCAGGGTCTCAGTGTCTCAGGGTCTCAGGGTCTCAGTGTCTCAGGGTCTCAGGGTCTCAGGGTCTCAGTGCCTCAGGGTCTCAGTCTCTCAGTCTCTCATTCTCTCATTGTAACAGTCTCTCAGTCTCTCAGTGTCTCAGGTTCTCAGTGTCTCAGGGTCTCAGTGTCTCAGGGTCTCAGGGTCTCAGTGTCTCAGTCTCTCAGTCTCTCAGGGTCTCAGTGTCTCAGGGTCTCAGGGTCTCAGTGTCTCACTGTCTCAGTATCTCAGGGTCTCAGTGTCTCAGGGTCTCAGGGTCTCAGTGTCTCACTGTCTCAGTATCTCAGGGTCTCAGTGTCTCAGGGTCTCAGGTTCTCAGTGTCTCAAGGTCTCAGTGTCTCAGGGTCTCAGGGTCTCAGTGTCTCAGTCTCTCAGTCTCTCAGGGTCTCAGTGTCTCAGGGTCTCAGGGTCTCAGTGTCTCACTGTCTCAGTCTCTCAGGGTCTCAGTGTCTCAGGGTCTCAGGGTCTCAGTGTCTCAGGGTCTCAGGGTCTCAGGGTCTCAGGGTCTCAGTGTCTCAGTCTGCCAGTCTCTCAGTCTCTCAGTGTCTCAGTCCCTCAGTTTCTCAGGTCTCTCAGTGTCTCAGTGTCTCTGTGTCTCAGGGTCTCAGTGTCTCAGGGTCTCAGTGTCTTAGTTTCACAGGGTCTCAGGGCCTCAGTGTCTCAGGATCACAGGGCATTAGTCTCTCAGGCCCTCAGTTTCTCAGTCTCTCAGGGTCTCAGGGTCTCAGGGTCTCAGTGTCTCAGTGTCTCATGGTCTCAGGGTCTCAGGGTCTCAGGGTCTCAGTGTCTCAGTCCCTCAGTTTCTCAGGTCTCTCAGTGTCTCAGTGTCTCAGGGTCTCAGGGTCTCAGGGTCTCAGTGACTCAGTGTCTCAGGGTCTCAGTGTCTCTGGGTCTCTGGGTCTCGGTCTCTCAGTCTCTCAGTCTCTCAGTTTCTCAGTGTCTCAGTGTCTCAGTGTCTCAGTGTCTCAGTGTCTCAGGGTCTCAGGGTCTCAGTGTCTCACTGTCTCAGTATCTCAGGGTCTCAGTGCCTCAGAGTCTCAGTCTCTCAGTCTCTCATTCTCTCATTGTAATAGTCTCTCAGTCTCTCAGTGTCTCAGGTTCTCAGTGTCTCAGGGTCTCAGTATCTCAGGGTCTCAGGGTCTCAGTGTCTCAGTCTCTCAGTCTCTCAGGGTCTCAGTGTCTCAGGGTCTCAGTGTCTCAGTGTCTCAAGGTTTCAGGGTCTCAGTGTCTCAGTGTCTCAGGGTCTCAGGGTCTCAGTGTCTCAGTGTCACAGGGTCTCAGGGTTTCAGTGTCGCAGGGTCTCTGGGTCTCAGAGACGCAGAGTCTCACAGTCTCAGTGTTTCAGGGTCTCTGGGTCTCAGGGTCACTGGTTCACTGGGTCAAAGTGTCTCAGTGTCTCAGGGTCACAGGGTCTCAGTGTCTCAGTGTCACAGGGTCTCAGGGTTTCAGTGTCGCAGGGTCTCTCGGTCTCAGAGACGCAGAGTCTCACAGTCTCAGTGTTTCAGGGTCTCTGGGTCTCAGGGTCACTGGTTCACTGGGTCAAAGTGTCTCAGTGTCTCAGGGTCTCAGGGTCTCAGGGTCTCAGTGTCTCATGTCCCAGTATCTCAGGGTCTCAGTGTCTCAGTGTCTCAGTGTCTCAGGGTCTCAGTGCCTCAGTGTCTCAGTGTCTCAGTGTCTCTGTGTCTCAGGGTCTCAGTGTCTCAGGGTCTCAGTGTCTTAGTTTCACAGGGTCTCAGGGCCTCAGTGTCTCAGGATCACAGGGCATTAGTCTCTCAGGCCCTCAGTATCTCAGTCTCTCAGGGTCTCAGGGTCTCAGTAACTCAGTGTCTCAGGGTCTCAGTGTCTCTGGGTCTCTGGGTTTCGGTCTCTCTGTCTCTCAGTTTCTCAGTGTCTCAGTGTCTCAGTGTCTCAAGGTTTCAGGGTCTCAGTGTCTCAGTGTCTCAGGGTCTCAGGGTCTCAGTGTCTCAGTGTCACAGGGTCTCAGGGTTTCAGTGTCGCAGGGTCTCTGGGTCTCAGGGTCACTGGTTCACTGGGTCAAAGTGTCTCAGTGTCTCAGGGTCTCTGGGTCTCAGGGTGTCAGGGTCTCAGGGTCTCAGTGTCTCACGTCCCAGTATCTCAGGGTCTCAGTGTCTCAGTGTCTCAGTGTCTCAGTGTCTCAGGGTCTCAGTGTCTCAGTGTCTCAGGATCTCAGGTGCTCAGGGTCTCAGTGTCTCAGTGTCTCGTTGTCTCAGGGTCTCAGTGTCTCAGGGTCTCAGGGTCTCAGGGTCTCAGTGTTTCAGGGTCTCTGGGTCTCGGTCTCTCAGTGTCTCAGTGTCTCAGGGTCTCAGTGTCTCAGTGTCTCAGGGTCTCAGTGTCTCAGTTTCTCAGGGTCTCAGGGTCTCAGGGTCACAGGGTCTCAGAGTCTCAGTCTCTCAGTCTCTCAGTCTCTCAGTTTCTCAGTCTCTCAGGGTCTCAGGGTCTCAGTGTCTCAGTTTCTCAGGGTCTCAGTGTCTCAGGGTCTCAGTGTCTCAGTGTCTCAGTGTTTCAGGGTCTCTGGGTCTCGGTCTCTCAGTGTCTCAGTGTCTCAGGGTCTCAGTGTCTCAGGGTCTCAGTGTCTCAGTTTCTCAGGGTCTCGGTGTCTCAGGGTCTCAGTGTCTCAGTGTCTCAGTGTCTCAGTGTTTCAGTGTCTCAGTGTCTCAGTGTTTCAGGGTCTCAGTGTCTCAGGGTCTCAGTGTCTAAGTGTCTCAGTGTCTCTGGGTCTAAGGATCTCAGTGTCTCAGGGTCTCAGTGTCTCAGGTCTCAGTGTCTCAGTGTCTCAGGGTCTCTTTGTCTCAGTCTCTCAGTCTCTCAGTGTCTCAGTGTCTCAGTGTCTTAGGGTCTCAGGGTCTCGGTGTCTCAGTGTCTCAGGGTCTCAGTGTCTCAGTGTCTCAGGGTCCCAGTGTCTCAGTCTCTCCATCTCTCTGTCGCTCAGTCTCTCAGACTCTCAGTCTTTCAATGTATCAGTCTCTCAGTCTCATTCTCTCAGTGTCTCAGTGTCTCAGTGTCTCAGAGTCTCAGTGTCTCAGTGTCTCAGGGTCACAGTGTCTCAGGGTTTCAGTCTCTCAGTCTCACAGTCACTCAGTCGCTCAGTCGCTCAGTCACTCAATCTCTCAGTGTATCAGTCTCTCAGTGTCTCAGGGTCTCAGTGTCTCAGGGTCTCAGTGTCTCAGTGTCTCAGGGTCTCAGTGTCTCTGGGTCTCAGTCTCTCAGTCTCTCAGTTTCTCAGTATCTCAGGGTCTCAGTGCCTCAGGGTCTCAGTCTCTCAGTCTCTTATTCTCTCATTCTCTCATTGTAACAGTCTCTCAGTGTCTCAGTGTCTCAGGGTCTCAGTGCTTCAGGGTCTCTGGGTCTCAGGGTCACTGGTTCACTGGGTCTCAGTGTCTCAGTGTCTCAGGGTCTCTGGGTCTCAGGGTCTCAGGGTCTCAGTGTCTCAGTATCTCAGGGCCTTAGTCTCTCATGCCCTCAGTCTCTCAGTCTCTCTGGGACTCAGTCTCTCAGTGTCTCAGTCTCTCAGTCTCTCAGGGTCTCAGGGTCTCAGTGTCTCAGTGTCTCAGGGTCTCA
The DNA here is from genome assembly GCA_037974335.1 of Prionace glauca. Taxonomy (NCBI): domain Eukaryota; kingdom Metazoa; phylum Chordata; class Chondrichthyes; order Carcharhiniformes; family Carcharhinidae; genus Prionace; species Prionace glauca. Next base: position 112,478 of record JBBMRE010000113.1, read on the forward strand.
GTGTCTCAGTTTCTCAGAGTCTCAGGGTCTCAGTGTCTCAGGGTCTCAGTGTCTCAGTGTTTCAGGGTCTCAGTGTCTCAGTGTTTCAGGGTCTCAGTGTCTCAGGGTCTCAGTGTCTCTGGGTCTAAGGATCTCAGTGTCTCAGGGTCTCAGCGTCTCAGTGTCTCTGGTCTCAGTGTCTCAGTGTCTCAGGGTCTCAGTGTCTCAGTCTCTCAGTCTCTCAGTCTCTCAGTCTCTCAGTCTCTCAGTGTCTCAGTGTCTTAGGGTCTCAGGGTCTCAGTGTCTCAGTGTCTCAGGGTCTCAGTGTCTCAGGGTCCCAGTGTCTCAGTCTCTCCATCTCTCAGTCTCTCAGTCATCAGTCTCTCAGACTCTCAGTCTTTCAATGTATCAGTCTCTCAGTCTCATTCTCTCATTGTCTCAGTGTCTCAGAGTCTCAGTGTCTCAGTGTCTCAGGGTCACAGTGTCTCAGGGTTTCAGTCTCTCAGTCTCTCAATCTCTCAGTCTCACAGTCACTCAGTCGCTCAGTCGCTCAGTCTCTCAATCTCTCAGTGTATCAGTCTCTCAGTGTCTCAGGGTCTCAGTGTCTTACGGTGTCAGTGTCTCAGTGTCTCAGGGTCTCAGTGTCTCTGGGTCTCAGTCTCTCAGTCTCTCAGTTTCTCAGTGTCTCAGTGTCTCAGTGTCTCAGGGTCTCAGTGTCTCACTGTCTCAGTATCTCAGGGTCTCAGTGCCTCAGGGTCTCAGTCTCTCAGTCTCTCAGTCTCTCATTCTCTCATTGTAACAGTCTCTCAGTCTCTCAGTGTCTCAGGTTCTCAGTGTCTCAGGGTCTCAGTGTCTCAGGGTCTCAGTGTCTCAGTGTCTCAGGGTCTCAGTGTCTCTGGGTCTCAGTCTCTCAGTCTCTCAGTTTCTCAGTGTCTCAGTGTCTCAGGGTCTCAGGGTCTCAGTGTCTCACTGTCTCAGTATCTCAGGGTCTCAGTGCCTCAGGGTCTCAGTCTCTCAGTCTCTCAGTCTCTCATTCTCTCATTGTAACAGTCTCTCAGTCTCTCAGTGTCTCAGGTTCTCAGTGTCTCAGGGTCTCAGTGTCTCAGGGTCTCAGTGTCTCAGTCTCTCAGTCTCTCAGGGTCTCAGTGTCTCAGGGTCTCAGGGTCTCAGTGTCTCAGTGTCTCAGTGTCTCAGGGTCTCAGGGTCTCAGGGTCTCAGTGTCTCAGTGTCTTAGTTTCACAGGGTCTCAGGGCCTCAGTGTCTCAGGATCACAGGGCATAGGTCTCTCAGGCCCTCAGTTTCTCAGTTTCTCAGTCTCTCAGGGTCTCAGGGTCTCAGTGACTCAGTGTCTCAGGGACTCAGTGTCTCTGGATCTCTGGGTCTCGGTCTCTCAGTCTCTCAGTTTCTCAGTGTCTCAGTGTCTCAGTGTCTCAAGGTTTCAGGGTCTCAGTGTCTCAGGGTCTCAGGATCTCAGTGTCTCAGTGTCACAGGGTCTCAGGGTTTCAGTGTCGCAGGGTCTCTGGCTCTCAGAGACGCAGAGTCTCACAGTCTCAGTGTTTCAGGGTCTCTGGGTCTCAGGGTCACTGGTTCACTGGGTCAAAGTGTCTCAGTGTCTCAGGGTCTCTGGGTCTCAGGGTCTCAGGGTCTCAGTGACTCATGTCCCAGTATCTCAGGGTCTCAGTGTCTCAGTGTCTCAGTGTCTCAGGGTCTCAGTGTCTCAGTGTCTCAGGATCTCAGGTGCTCAGGGTCTCAGTGTCTCAGTGTCTCGTTGTCTCAGGGTCTCAGTGTCTCATTGTCTCGTTGTCTCAGGGTCTCAGTGTCTCAGGGTCTCAGGGTCTCAGGGTCTCAGGGTCTCAGGGTCTCAGTGTCTCAGGGTCTCTGGGTCTCGGTCTCTCAGTGTCTCAGTGTCTCAGTGTCTCAGTGTCTCAGGGTCTCAGTGTCTCAGTTTCTCAGGGTCTCAGGGTCTCAAGGTCACTGGGTCTCAGAGTCTCAGTCTCTCAGTCTCTCAGTCTCTCAGTCTCTCAGTGTCTCAGTGTCTTAGGGTCTCAGGGTCTCAGTGTCTCAGTGTCTCAGGGTCTCAGTGTCTCAGGGTCCCAGTGTCTCAGTCTCTCCATCTCTCAGTGTCTCAGTCGCACAGTCTCTCAGACTCTCAGTCTTTCAATGTATTAGTCTCTCAGTCTCATTCTCTCAGTGTCTCAGTGTCTCAGTGTCTCAGAGTCTCAGTGTCTCAGTGTCTCAGGGTCACAGTGTCTCAGGGTTTCAGTCTCTCAGTCTCTCAGTCTCTCAGTCTCTCAGTCTCACAGTCACTCAGTCGCTCAGTCGCTCAGTCTCTCAATCTCTCAGTGAATCAGTCTCTCAGTCTCTCAGTGTCTCAGTGTGTCAGTGTCTCAGGGTCTCAGTGTCTCAGTGTCTCAGGGTCTCAGTGTCTCTGGGTCTCAGTCTCTCAGTTTCTCAGTGTCTCAGTGTCTCAGGGTCTCAGTGTCTCAGGGTCTCAGGGTCTCAGTGTCTCAGTCTCTCAGTCTCTCAGGGTCTCAGTGTCTCAGGGTCTCAGGGTCTCAGTGTCTCAGGGTCTCAGTGTCTCTGTGTCTCAGGGTCTCAGTGTCTCAGGGTCTCAGTGTCTTAGTTTCACAGGGTCTCAGGGCCTCAGTGTCTCAGGATCACAGGGCATTAGTCTCTCAGGCCCTCAGTTTCTCAGTCTCTCAGGGTCTCAGGGTCTCAGGGTCTCAGTGTCTCAGTCCCTCAGTTTCTCAGGTCTCTCAGTGTCTCAGTGTCTCAGTGTCTCTGTGTCTCAGGGTCTCAGTGTCTCAGGGTCTCAGTGTCTTAGTTTCACAGGGTCTCAGGGCCTCAGTGTCTCAGGATCACAGGGCATTAGTCTCTCAGGCCCTCAGTTTCTCAGTCTCTCAGGGTCTCAGGGTCTCAGGGTCTCAGTGACTCAGTGTCTCAGGGTCACAGTGTCTCTGGGTCTCTGGGTCTCGGTCTCTCAGTCTCTCAGTTTCTCAGTGTCTCAGTGTCTCAAGGTTTCAGGGACTCAGTGTCTCAGTGTCTCAGGGTCTCAGGGTCTCAGGGTCTCAGTGTCTCAGTGTCACAGGGTCTCAGGGTTTCAGTGTCGCAGGGTCTCTGGGTCTCAGAGACGCAGAGTCTCACAGTCTCAGTGTTTCAGGGTCTCTGGGTCTCAGGGTCTCAGGGTCTCAGGGTCTCATGTCCCAGTATCTCAGGGTCTCAGTGTCTCAGTGTCTCAGTGTCTCAGTGTCTCAATGTCTCAGTGTCTCAGTGTCTCAGGGTCTCAGTGTCTCAGTGTCTCAGGATGTCAGGTGCTCAGGATCTCAGTGTCTCAGTGTCTCGTTGTCTCAGGGTCTCAGTGTCTCAGCGTCTCAGGGTCTCAGTGTCTCAGTGTCTCAGGGTCTCAGTGTCTCAGTGTCTCAGGGTCTCAGTGCCTCAGTTTCTCAGGGTCTCAGGGTCTCAGGGTCACAGGGTTCAGAGTCTCTGTCTCTCAGTCTCTCAGTCTCTCAGTCTCTCAGGGTCTCAGGGTCTCAGTGTCTCAGTGTCTCAGGGTCTCAGTGTCTCAGTTTCTCAGGGTCTCAGGGTCTCAGGGTCTCAGTGTCTCAGGGTCTCAGTGTCTCAGTGTTTCAGGGTCTCAGTGTCTCAGTGTTTCAGGGTCTCAGTGTCTCAGGGTCTCAGTGTCGAAGTGTCTCAGTGTCTCTGGGTCTAAGGATCTCAGTGTCTCAGGGTCTCAGTGTCTCAGGTCTTAGTGTCTCAGTGTCTCAGGGTCTCAGGGTCTCAGTGTCTCAGTCTCTCAGTCTCTCAGTCTCTCAGTGTCTCAGTGTCTTGGGGTCTCAGGGTCTCAGTGTCTCAGGGTCTCAATGTCTCAGGGTCCCAGTGTCTCAGTCTCTCCATCTCTCAGTCTCTCAGTCGCTCAGTCTCTCAGACTCTCAGTCTTTCAATGTATCAGTCTCTCAGTCTCATTCTCTCAGTGTCTCAGTGTCTCAGGGTCTCAGTGCCTCAGGGTCTCAGTCTCTCAGTCTCTCATTCTCTCATTGTAACAGTCTCTCAGTGTCTCAGGTTCTCAGTGTCTCAGGGTCTCAGTGTCTCAGGGTCTCAGGGTCTCAGTGTCTCAGTCTCTCAGGGTCTCAGTGTCTCAGGGTCTCAGGGTCTCAGTGTCTCAGGGTCTCAGGGTCTCAGGGTCTCAGTGCCTCAGGGTCTCAGTCTCTCAGTCTCTCAGTCTCTCATTCTCTCATTGTAACAGTCTCTCAGTCTCTCAGTGTCTCAGGTTCTCAGTGTCTCAGTGTCTCAGTCTCTCAGTCTCTCAGGGTCTCAGTGTCTCAGGGTCTCAGGGTCTCAGTGTCTCAGTCTCTCAGTCTCTCAGGGTCTCAGTGTCTCAGGGTCTCAGGGTCTCACTGTCTCACTGTCTCAGTATCTCAGGGTCTCAGTGCCTCAGGGTCTCAGTCTCTCAGTCTCTCATTCTCTCATTGTAACAGTCTCTCAGTCTCTCAGTGTCTCAGGTTCTCAGGGTCTCAGTCTCTCAGTCTCTCAGGGTCTCAGTGTCTCAGGGTCTCAGGGTCTCAGTGACTCAGTGTCTCAGGGTCTCAGTGTCTCTGGGTCTCTGGGTCTCGGTCTCTCAGTCTCTCAGTCTCTCAGTTTCTCAGTGTCTCAGTGTCTTAGTGTCTCAGTGTCTCAGGGTCTCAGGGTCTCAGTGTCTCACTGTCTCAGTATCTCAGGGTCTCAGTGCCTCAGAGTCTCAGTCTCTCAGTCTCTCATTCTCTCATTGTAATAGTCTCTCAGTCTCTCAGTGTCTCAGGTTCTCAGTGTCTCAGTCTCTCAGTCTCTCAGGGTCTCAGTGTCTCAGGGTCTCAGGGTCTCAGTGTCTCAGGGTCTCAGGGTCTCAGGGTCTCAGTGTCTCAGTCTGTCAGTCTCTCAGTCTCTCAGTGTCTCAGTCCCTCAGTTTCTCAGGTCTCTCAGTGTCTCAGTGTCTCTGTGTCTCAGGGTCTCAGTGTCTCAGGGTCTCAGTGTCTTAGTTTCACAGGGTCTCAGGGCCTCAGTGTCTCAGGATCACAGGGCATTAGTCTCTCAGGCCCTCAGTTTCTCAGTCTCTCAGGGTCTCAGGGTCTCAGGGTCTCAGTGACTCAGTGTCTCAGGGTCTCAGTGTCTCTGGGTCTCTGGGTCTCGGTCTCTCAGTCTCTCAGTTTCTCAGTCTCTCAGTTTCTCAGTGTCTCAGTGTCTCAGTGTCTCAGTGTCTCAAGGTTTCAGGGTCTCAGTGTCTCAGGGTCTCAGGGTCTCAGTGTCTCAGTGTCACAGGGTCTCAGGGTTTCAGTGTCGCAGGGTCTCTGGGTCTCAGAGACGCAGAGTCTCACAGTCTCAGTGTTTCAGGGTCTCTGGGTCTCAGGGTCACTGGTTCACTGGGTCAAAGTGTCTCAGTGTCTCAGGGTCTCAGGGTCTCAGGGTCTCAGTGTCTCATGTCCCAGTATCTCAGGGTCTCAGTGTCTCAGTGTCTCAGTGTCTCAGTGTCTCAGTGTCTCAGGGTCTCAGTGCCTCAGTGTCTCAGGATCTCAGGTGCTCAGGGTCTCAGTGTCTCGTTGTCTCAGGGTCTCAGTGTCTCAGGGTCTCAGGGTCTCAGGGTCTCAGTGTCTCAGGGTCTCTGTGTCTCGGTCTCTCAGTGTCTCAGGGTCTCAGTGTCTCAGTGTCTCAGGGTCTCAGTGCCTCAGTTTCTCAGGGTCTCAGGGTCACAGGGTCTCAGAGTCTCAGTCTCTCAGTCTCTCAGTCCCTCAGTCTCTCAGGGTCTCAGGGTCTCAGTGTCTCAGTGTCTCAGGGTCTCAGTGTCTCAGTTTCTCAGGGTCTCATGGTCTCAGTGTCTCAGGGTCTCAGTGTCTCAGTGTCTCAGTGTTTCAGGGTCTCAGTGTCTCAGTGTTTCAGGGTCTCAGTGTCTCAGGGTCTCAGTGTCTAAGTGTCTCAGTGTCTCTGTGTCTAAGGATCTCAGTGTCTCAGGGTCTTAGGGTCTCAGTGTCTCAGGTCTCAGTGTCTCAGTGTCTCAGTGTCTCAGGGTCTCAGTATCTCAGGGTCTCAGTGCCTCAGGGTCTCAGTCTCTCAGTCTCTCATTCTCTCATTGTAACAGTCTCTCAGTGTCTCAGGTTCTCAGTGTCTCAGGGTCTCAGTGTCTCAGGGTCTCAGTGTCTCAGTCTCTCAGTCTCTCAGGGTCTCAGTGTCTCAGGGTCTCAGGGTCTCAGTGTCTCAGTGTCTCAGTGTCTCAGGGTCTCAGGGTCTCAGGGTCTCAGTGTCTCAGTCTCTCAGTCTCTCAGTCTCTCAGTGTCTCAGTCCCTCAGTTTCTCAGGTCTCTCAGTGTCTCAGTGTCTCTGTGTTTCAGGGTCTCAGTGTCTCAGGGTCTCAGTGTCTTAGTTTCACAGGGTCTCAGGGCCTCAGTGTCTCAGGATCACAGGGCATTAGTCTCTCAGGCCCTCAGTTTCTCAGTCTCTCAGGGTCTCAGGGTCTCAGTGACTCAGTGTCTCAGGGTCTCAGTGTCTCTGGGTCTCTGGGTCTCGGTCTCTCAGTTTCTCAGTGTCTCAGTGTCTCAAGGTTTCAGGGTCTCAGTGTCTCAGTGTCTCAGGGTCTCAGGGTCTCAGTGTCTCAGTGTCACAGGGTCTCAGGGTTTCAGTGTCGCAGGGTCTCTGGGTCTCAGAGACGCAGAGTCTCATAGTCTCAGTGTTTCAGTGTCTCTGGGTCTCAGGGTCACTGGTTCACTGGGTCAAAGTGTCTCAGTGTCTCATGTCCCAGTATCTCAGGGTCTCAGTGTCTGAGTGTCTCAGTGTCTCAGTGTCTCAGGGTCTCAGTGGCTCAGTGTCTCAGGATGTCAGGTGCTCAGGGACTCAGTGTCTCAGTGTCTCGTTGTCTCAGTGTCTCAGTGTTTCAGGGTCTCAGTGTCTCAGTGTTTCAGGGTCTCAGTGTCTCAGGGTCTCAGTGTCTAAGTGTCTCAGTGTCTCTGGGTCTAAGGATCTCAGTGTCTCAGGGTCTCAGTGTCTCAGGTCTCAGTGTCTCAGTGTCTCAGGCTCTCAGTGTCTCAGTCTCTCAGTCTCTCAGTGTCTCAGTGTCTCAGTGTCTTAGGGTCTCAGGGTCTCAGTGTCTCAGTGTCTCAGGGTCTCAGTGTCTCAGTGTCTCAGGGTCCCAGTGTCTCAGTCTCTCCATCTCTCAGTCGCTCAGTCTCTCAGACTCTCAGTCTTTCAATGTATCAGTCTCTCAGTCTCATTCTCTCAGTGTCTCAGTGTCTCAGTGTCTCAGAGTCTCAGTGTCTCAGTGTCTCAGGGACACAGTGTCTCAGGGTTTCAGTCTCTCAGTCTCTCAGTCTCTCAGTGTCACAGTCACTCAGTCGCTCAGTCGCTCAGTCACTCAATCTCTCAGTGTATCAGTCTCTCAGTGTCTCAGGGTCTCAGTGTCTCAGGGTCTCAGTGTCTCAGTGTCTCAGGGTCTCAGTGTCTCTGGGTCTCAGTCTCTCAGTCTCTCAGTTTCTCAGTGTCTCAGTGTCTCAGGGTCTCAGTGTCTCACTGTCTCAGTATCTCAGGGTCTCAGTGCCTCAGGGTCTCAGTCTCTCAGTCTCTCATTCTCTCATTCTCTCATTGTAACAGTCTCTCAGTGTCTCAGTGTCTCAGTGTCTCAGGGTCTCAGTGCTTCAGGGTCTCTGGGTCTCAGGGTCACTGGTTCACTGGGTCTCAGTGTCTCAGTGTCTCAGGGTCTCTGGGTCTCAGGGTCTCAGGGTCTCAGTGTCTCAGTATCTCAGGGCCTTAGTCTCTCATGCCCTCAGTCTCTCAGTCTCTCTGGGACTCAGTCTCTCAGTCTCTCAGTGTCTCAGTGTCTCAGGGTCTCAGTGTCTCAATGTCTCAGGATCTCAGGGGCTCAGGGTCTCAGTGTCTCAGTTTCTCAGGGTCTCAGGGTCTCAGTGTCTCAGGGTATCAGTGTCTCAGTGTCTCAGTGTTTCAGGGTCTCAGTGTCTCAGTTTTTCAGGGTCTCAGTGTCTCAGGGTCTCAGTGTCTAAGTGTCTCAGTGTCTCTCTGTCTGAGTGTCTCTGTGACTCAGTGTCTCTGAGTCTCAGTGTCTCTGAGTCTCAGTGTCTCTTAGTCTCAGTGTCTCTGTGTCTCTGTGTGTTTGTGTCTCAGTGTCTCTGCGTATCTGTGTCTCAGAGTCTCAGTTTTGCAAAGTTTCTGTGCCTCAGTGTCTCTGTGTCTCAGTGTATCAGTGTCTCAGAGTCTCTGTGTCTCAGTGTCTCAGTGTCTCTGTGTCTCAGTGTCTCTGTGTCACAGTGTCTCAGTGTCTCAGAGTCTCAGAGCCTCAGTGTCTCTGTGTCTCAGTGTCTCTGTGCCTCAGTGTCACAGTGTCATATTGTCACAGTGTCTCAGTGTCTCAGTGTCTCTGTGTCTCTGTGTCTCAGTGTCTCTGTGTCACAGTGTCTCAGTGTCTCAGAGTCTCAGTGTCTCTGTGTCTCAGTGTCTCTATGCCTCAGTGTCTTTTTGCCTCTGTGTCTCAGAGTCGCAGAGTCTCTGTGCGATTGTGTCTCAGAGTCTCAGTGTCTCTGTGTCTCAGTGTCCCAAAGTCTCAGTGTCTCAGTGTCTCTGTGCATCTGTATCTCAGAGTCTCAGAATCTCAGTATCTCTGTGTCTCAGTGTCTCAAAGTCTCAGTGTCTCTGTGTCTCAGTGTATCAGTGTCTCATTTACTCAATGTCTCTTTGTCTCTGTGTCTGAGTGTCTCTGTGCCTCAGTGTCACAGTGTCTCAATGTCTCTGTTTCTCTGTGTCTCAGTGTCTCTGTGCCTCTGCGTCTCAGAGTCTCAGAGTCTCAGTGTCTCTGTGTCTCAAAGTCTCAGTGTCTCAGTGTCTCTGTGTCTCAGTGTCTCAGTGTCACAGTGTCTCTGTGTCACAGTGCCTTTGTGCCTCCGTGTCTCAGAGTCTCAGAGTCACTGTGCGTTTGTTTCTCAGAGTCTCAGTGTCTCAGTGTCTCTGTGCCTCTGTGTTTCAGAGTCTCAGAATCTCAGTATCTCTGTGTCTCAGTGTCTCAATGTTTCAAAGTCTCTGTGTCTCTGTGTCTCAGTGTATCAGTGTCTCATTGACTCAGTGTCTCAATGTCTCTGTGTCTGAGTGTCTCTGTGCCTCAGTGTCACAGAGTCTCAGTGTCTCAGAGTCAAAGTGTCTCTGTGTCTCATTTTATCAGTGTCTCAGAGACTCAGTGTCTCAGTGTCTAAGTGTGCCAGATTTTCAGTGTCTCAGTGTCTTAGAGTCTCAGTGAATCTGTGTCTCAGTATCACTGTGCCTCAGTGTCTCAGCGTCTCAGAGTCTCAGTGTCTCAGTGTATCTGTGTCTCAGTGTCTCTGTGCCTCATTGTCTCTGTGTCTCTGTGTCTTTGTGTCTCAGTGTCTAAGAGTCTCAGTGTCTCAGTGTCTCAGTGTCTCAGTGTCTCAGAGTCTCAGAGTCTCAGAGTCTCAGTGTCTCTCTGGCTGAGTGTCTCTGTGCCTCAGTGTCACAGTGTCTCAGAGTCTATGTTTCTCAGTCTCTCTGTGTCTCTGTGTGTCAGTGTATCAGTGTCTCTGTGTCTCAGTGTCTCAGAGAATCAGTGCCTCAGTGTCTCTCTGTTTGAGTGTCTCTATGCCTCAGTGTCACACTGTCTCAATGTCTCAGAGTCTCAGTGTCTCAGTGTCGCTGTGTCTCAGAGTCTCAGAGTCTCAGTGTCTCTTTGTCTCAGTGTCTCTGTGTCTCTTTGTCTTTGTGTCTCTGCGTATCTGTGTCTCAGAGTCTCAGTTTTGCAAAGTTTCTGTGCCTCAGTGTCTCTGTGTCTCAGCGTATCAGTGTCTCAGAGTCTCTGTGCTTCAGTGTCTTAGTGTCTCAGTGTCACAGCGTCTCAGTGTCTCAGTGTCTCTGTGTCTCTGTGTCTCAGTGACTCTGTGTCTCAGTGTCTCTGTGAGTCAGTGTCTCTGTGTCTTGGTGCCTCAGTGTCTCTGTGTCTCAATGTATCAGAGTCTCAGTGTCTCTGTGTCTCAGTGTCTCTGTGTCTCAGTCTCTCAGTCTATCAGACTCTCAGTGTCTCTGTGTCACAATGTCTCAGAGTCTCAGTATCTCATTGTATCAATGTCTCTGTGCCTCAGTGTCTCAGAGTCTCAGTGTATCTGTGTTTCAGTGTCTCTGTGACTCAGGGTCTCAATTCTTTGTGTCTCTGTGTCCCAGTGTCTCTGTGTCTCAGTGTCTCAGTGTCTCAGAGTCAAAGTGTCTCTGTGTCTCAGTTTATCAGTGTGTCAGATTTTCAGGGTCTCAGTGTCTTAGAGTCTCAGTGAAGCTGTGTCTCAGTATCACTGTGCCTCAGTGTCTCAGTGTCTCAGAGACTCAGTGTATCAGTCTCTCTGTGTCTCTGTGTCTTTTTGTCTCAGTTTCTCAGTGTCTCAGAGTCTCAGTGTCTTTGTGTCTCAGTGTCTCAGAGCCTCAGTGTCTCTGTGTCTCAAAGTTTTGTGTCTCAGTGTCTCTGTGTCTCAGTGTCTCAGTGTCTCAGAGTCTCAGCGTCTCAGTGTGTCTGTGCCTCAGTGTCTCAGTGTCTCTGAGTCTCAGTGTCCCAGAGTCTTAGTATCTCAGAGTCTCAGTGTATCAGTGTTTCTGTGTCTTTTTTTCTCAGTGTCTCAGAGTCTCAGTGTCTCAGTGTCTTTGTGTCTCAGTGTCTCAGAGTCTCAGTGTCTCAAGTTTTGTGTCTCAGTGTCTCATTGTCTCTGTGCCTCGGTGTCTCACTGCCTCAGTGTCTCAGAGTCACAGTGTCTCTGTGTCTGTGTCTCAGTGTCTCAGTGTCTCTGTGTCTCAGTGTTTCTGTGTCTCAGAGTCTCAGAGTCTCAGAGTCTCAGTGTCTCTGTGTCTCAGTGTCTCAGTGTCACAGTGTCTCTGTGTCTCAGTGTCTTTTTGCCTCTGTGTCTCAGAGTCTCAGACTCTCTGTGCGTTTGTGTCTCAGAGTCTCAGAATCTCAGTATCTCCGTGTCTCAGTGTCTCAAAGTCTCAGTGTCTCTTTGTCTCAGTGTATCAGTGTCTCACTGATTCAATGTCTCTTTGTCTCTGTGTCTGAGTGTCTCTGTGCCTCAGTGTCTCAGAGTCTCAGTGTCTCTGTGTCTCATTGTCTCTGTGTCTCAGTGTCTCTGTGTCTCAGTATTTCTGTGTCTCAGTGTCTCAGAGTATCAGTGTCTGAGAGATTCAGTGTCTCTGTGTCTCTCTGTCTCAGTGCCTCTGTGTCCCAGTGTCTCAGTGTCTCAGTGTCACAGCGTTTCAGTGAATCTGTCTCTAAGTCTCAGAGTCTCTGTGTCTCAGTATTTCAGTGTCTCTATGTTTGTGTGTCTCGGTGTCTCTGTGCCTCTGTGCCTCAGTGTCTCTGTATCTCTGTACCTCATTGTCTCTGTGTCGCTGTGTTACTGTGTCTCAGTGTCTCTGAGTCTCAGAGTCTCAATCTCTCAGAGTCTCTGTGTCTTGGTGCCTCAGTGTCTCAGTGTCTCTCTGTCTGAGTGTCTCTGTGCCTCAGTGTCTCAGAGTCTCTGTGCCTCAGTTTCTCAGTGTCTCAGGGTCTTAGTGAATCAGTGTCTCTGTGCCGCAGAATATCTGTGTCTCAGAGTCTCTGATTCTTAGTGTCTCAGAGTTTAGTGTCTCTATGTCTCTGTGTCTCAATGTCTCTGTGCCTCAGTGCCTCAGTGTCTCTGTCTCTGTATCTCAGTGTCTCTGTGCCTCAGTGTCTCTGTGCCTCAGTGTCTCAGTGTCTCAGAGTCTCACTGTCTCTGTGTCTGTGTCACAGAGTCTCAGCGTCTGAGTCTCAGTGTCTCAGTGTCTCTGTGTCTCAATGTCTCTGTGCCACAGTGTCTCAGTGTCTCAGTGTCTCTGTGCCTCAGTGTCTCTGTGTATTGGTGCGTCAGTGTCTCTGTGTCTCAATGTATCAGAATCTCATTTTCTGTGTGTCTCTGTGTCTCAGTGTCTCTGTGTCTCAGAGTCTCTGTGTCTTGGTGCCTCAGTGTCTCAGTGTCTCAGTGTCTCTGTGTCTCTGTGCCTCAGTCTATCAGAGTCTCAGTGTCTCAGTGTCTCAGAGTCTCACTGTCTCTGTGTCTGTGTCACAGAGTCTCAGCGTCTGAGTCTCAGTGTCTCAGTGTCTCAGTGTCTCAATGTCTCTGTGCCACAGTGTCTCAGTGTCTCAGTGTCTCAGTGTCTCTGTGCCTCAGTGTCTCTGTGTATTGGTGCGTCAGTGTCTCTGTGTCTCAATGTATCAGAATCTCAGTTTCTCTGTGTCTCTGTGTCTCAGTGTCTCTGTGTCTCAGAGTCTCTGTGTCTTGGTGCCTCAGTGTCTCAGTGTCTCAGTGTCTCTGTGTCTCTGTGCCTCAGACTATCAGACTCTCAGTGTCTCAGAGTCTCAGTGTTTCTGTTTTTCTGTGTCTCTGTGCCTCACTGACTCAATGTCTCAGAGTCTCAGTGTCTCAGAGACTCAGTGTCTCATTGTATCAATGTCTCTGTGTCTCAGTGTCTCAGAGTCTCAGTGTATCTGTGTTTCAGTGTCTCTGTGTCTCAGGGTCTCAATTCTTTGTGTCTCTGTGTCCCAATGTCTCTCTGTCACAGTGTCTCAGTGTCTCAGAGTCAAAGTGTCTCTGTGTCTCTGTGTCTCATTTTATCAGTGTCTCAGAGACTCAGTGTCTCAGTGTCTCAGTGTGTCAGAGTCTCAGTGTCTCAGTGTATCTGTGTCACAGTGTCTCTGTGCCTCATTGTCACTGTGTCTCTGTATCTTTGTGTCTCAGTGTCTCAGAGTCTCAGTGTCTCAGTGCCTTTGTGTCTCAGTGTCTCAGAGCCTCAGTGACTCTGTGTCTCAAAGTTTTGTGTCTCAGTGTCTCAGTGTCTCTGTGTCTCAGTGTCTCAGAGTCTCAGTGTCTCAGTGTCTCTGAGTCTCAGTATCCCAGAGTCTTAGTATCTCAGAGTCACAGTGTATCAGTGTCTCTGTGTCTCTGTGTCTTTTTGTCTCAGTGTCTCAGAGTCTCAGAGTCTCAGTGTCTCAGTGTCTTTGTGTCTCAGTGTCTCAGTGTCTCAAAGTTTTGTGTCTCAGTGTCTCAGTGTCTCTGCGCCTCGGTGTCTCATTGCCTCAGTGTCTCAGAGTCTCAGAGTCTCAGTGTCTCTGTGTCTCAGTGTCTCAGTGTCACAGTGTCTCTGTGTCTCAGTGTCTTTTTGCCTCTGTGTCTCAGAGTCTCAGTGTCTCTGTATCTCAGTGTCCCAAAGTCTCAGTGTCTCAGTGTCTCTGTGCCTCTCTATCTCAGAGTCTCAGAATCTCAGTATCTCTGTGTCTCAAAGTCTCAGTTCTCTGTGTTTCAGTGTATCAGTGTCTCATTGACTCAATGTCTCTTTGTCTCTGTGTCTGAGTGTCTCTGTGCCTCAGTGTCACAGTGGCTCTGTGTCTCAGTGTCTCAGAGTCTCAGTGTCTCTCTGTCTCATTGTCTTGTGTCTCAGTGTCTCTGTGTCTCAGTATTTCTGTGTCTCAGTGTCTCAGAGTCTCAGTGTGTCAGTGTCTCAGTGTCTCAGTGTCTCTGTGTCTCAGTGTTCAGTGTCTCAGTGTCTCTGTGTCTCAGATTCTCAGCGTCTCAGTGTCTCTGTGTCTCAGTTTCTCAGAGTCTCAGTGTATCAGTGTATCTGTGTCTCAGTGTCGCTGTGCCTCAGTGTCTCTGTGTCTCAGTGTCTCTGTGCCTCATTGTCTCTGTGTCTCTGTCTTTGTGTCTCAGTGTCTCATTGTTTCAGAGTCTCAGTGTCTTAACGTTTTCTGTCTCAGTGTCTCTGTGTCTCAGAATCTCAGAGTCTCAGAGTCTCAGTGTCCCTGTGCCTCCTTATCTCAGTGTCTCTGTGTCTCAGAGTCTCAGAGTCTCAGGGTCTCAGTGTCTCTCTGTCTGAGTGTCTCTGTGCCTCAGTGTCACATTGTCTCAGAGTCTATGTTTCTCAGTGTCTCTGTGTCTCTGTGTGTCAGTGTATCAGTGTCAATGTGTCTCAAAGTCTTTGTGTCTCAGTGTCTCAGAGAATCAGTGCCTCGGTGTCTCTCTGTTTGAGTGTCTCTATGCCTCAGTGTCATAGTGTCTCAGAGTCTCAGTGTCTCAGTGTCGCTGTGTATCAGAGTCTCAATGTCTCTTTGTCTCAGTGTCTCTGTGTCTCAGTGTCTCTGTGTCACAGTGTCCCAGTGTCTCAGAGTCTCAGAGTCTCAGTGTCGCTGTGCCTCAGTGTCACAGTGTCTCCGTGTCTCAGTGTCTCCGTGTCTCAGTGTGTCAGAGTCACAGTGTCTCTGTGCCTCTATGCCTCAGTGTCTCTGTATCTCTGTGCCTCATTGTCTCTGTGTCACTGTGTTACTGTGCCTCAGTGTCTCTGAGTCTCAGAGTCTCAATCTCTCAGAGTCTCTGTGTCTTGGTGCCTCAGTGTCTCAGTGTCTCTCTGTCTGAGTGTCTATGCGCCTCCGTGTCTCAGAGTCTCAGTGTCTCTGTGCCTCAGTGCCTCAGTGTCTCAGAGTCTCAGTGAATCAGTGTCACTGTGTCTCTGTGTCTCAGTGTCTCTGTGCCTCAGTGTATCACTGTCTCAGAGTCTCTGATTCTCAGTGTCGCAGTGTCTCAGACTTTCACAGTCTCTGTGTCTCTGTGCCTCAGTGTCTCTGTCTCTGTTTCTCAGTGTCTCAGTGCCTCTGTACCTCAGTATCTCTGTGCCTCAGTGTCTCAGAGTCTCACTGTCTCTATGTCTGTGTCACAGTGTCTCAGTTTCTCAGCGTCTGAGTCTCAGTGTCTGAGTGTCTCGGTGTCTCAGTGTATCTGTGCCTCAGTGTCTCTGTGTCTCAGTGTCTCTGTGTCTCAGAGTCTCTGTGTCTTGGTGCCTCATTGTCTCAGTGTCTTTGTGACTCTGTGCCTCGGTTTATCAGACACTCAGTGTCTCAGTGTCACAGTGTCTCTGTGTCTCAGTGTCTTTTTGCCTCTGTGTCTCGGAGTCTCAGTGTCTCTGTATCTCAGTGTCCCAAAGTCTCAGTGTCTCAGTGTCTCTGTGCCTCTGTATCTCAGAGTCTCAGAATCTCAGTATCTCTGTGTCTCAGTGTCTCAAAGTCTCAGTTCTCTGTGTTTCAGTGTATCAGTGTCTCATTGACTCAATGTCTCTTTGTCTCTGTGTCTGAGTGTCTCTGTGCCTCAGTGTCACAGTGGCTCTGTGTCTCAGTGTCTCAGAGTCTCAGTGTCTCTCTGTCTCATTGTCTCTGTGTCTCAGTGTCTCTGTGTCTCAGTATTTCTGTGTCTCAGAGTCTCAGAGTCTCAGTGTGTCAGTGCCTCAGTGTCTCAGTGTCTCTGTGTCTCAGTGTTCAGTGTCTCAGTGTCTCTGTGTCTCAGATTCTCAGCGTCTCAGTGTCTCTGTGTCTCAGTTTCTCAGAGTCTCAGTGTATCAGTGTATCTGTGTCTCAGTGTCGCTGTGCCTCAGTGTCTCTGTGTCTCAGTGTCTCTGTGCCTCATTGTCTCTGTGTCTCTGTCTTTGTGTCTCAGTGTCTCATTGTTTCAGAGTCTCAGTGTCTTAACGTTTTCTGTCTCAGTGTCTCTGTGTCTCAGAATCTCAGAGTCTCAGAGTCTCAGTGTCCCTGTGCCTCCTTATCTCAGTGTCTCTGTGTCTCAGAGTCTCAGAGTCTCAGGGTCTCAGTGTCTCTCTGTCTGAGTGTCTCTGTGCCTCAGTGTCACAGTGTCTCAGAGTCTATGTTTCTCAGTGTCTCTGTGTCTCTGTGTGTCAGTGTATCAGTGTCAAAGTGTCTCAAAGTCTTTGTGTCTCAGTATCTCAGAGAATCAGTGCCTCGGTGTCTCTCTGTTTGAGTGTCTCTATGCCTCAGTGTCATAGTGTCTCAGAGTCTCAGTGTCTCAGTGTCGCTGTGTCTCAGAGTCTCAGTGTCTCTTTGTCTCAGTGTCTCTGTGTCTCAGTGTCTCTGTGCCACAGTGTCCCAGTGTCTCAGAGTCTCAGAGTCTCAGTGTCGCTGTGCCTCAGTGTCACAGTGTCTCAGTGTCTCCGTGTCTCAGTGTCTCCGTGTCTCAGTGTGTCAGAGTCACAGTGTCTCTGTGCCTCTATGCCTCAGTGTCTCTGTATCTCTGTGCCTCATTGTCTCTGTCTCACTGTGTTACTGTGCCTCAGTGTCTCTGAGTCTCAGAGTCTCAATCTCTCAGAGTCTCTGTGTCTTGGTGCCTCCGTGTCTCAGAGTCTCAGTGTCTCTGTGCCTCAGTGCCTCAGTGTCTCAGAGTCTCAGTGAATCAGTGTCTCTGTGTCTCTGTGTCTCAGTGTCTCTGTGCCTCAGAGTATCTCTGTCTCAGAGTCTCTGATTCTCAGTGTCGCAGTGTCTCAGAGTTTAACTGTCTCTGTGTCTCTGTGCCTCAGTGTCTCTGTCTCTGTTTCTCAGTGTCTCAGTGCCTCTGTACCTCAGTATCTCTGTGCCTCAGTGTCTCAGTGTCTCAGAGTCTCACTGTCTCTATGTCTGTGTCACAGTGTCTCAGTTTCTCAGCGTCTGAGTCTCAGTGTCTGAGTGTCTCGGTGTCTCAGTGTATCTGTGCCTCAGTGTCTCTGTGTCTCAGTGTCTCTGTGTCTCAGAGTCTCTGTGTCTTGGTGCCTCATTGTCTCAGTGTCTCTGTGACTCTGTGCCTCAGTCTATCAGACTCTCAGTGTCTCAGTGTCGCTGTGTATCAGAGTCTCAGTGTCTCTTTGTCTCAGTGTCTCTGTGTCTCAGTGTCTCTGTATCTTTGTGTCTCAGTGTCTCAGAGTCTCAGTGTCTCAGTGCCTTTGTGTCTCAGTGTCTCAGAGCCTCAGTGACTCTGTGTCTCAAAGTTTTGTGTCTCAGTGTCTCAGTGTCTCTGTGTCTCAGTGTCTCAGAGTCTCAGTGTCTCAGTGTCTCTGAGTCTCAGTATCCCAGAGTCTTAGTATCTCAGAGTCACAGTGTATCAGTGTCTCTGTGTCTCTGTGTCATTTTGTCTCAGTGTCTCAGAGTCTCAGAGTCTCAGTGTCTCAGTGTCTCAGTGTCTTTGTGTCTCAGTGTCTCAGAGTCTCAGTGTCTCAAAGTTTTGTGTCTCAGTGTCTCAGTGTCTCTGTGCCTCGGTGTCTCATTGCCTCAGTGTCTCAGAGTCACAGTGTCTCTGTGTGTCTGTGTCTCAGTGTCTCTGTGTCTCAGTGTGTCAGTGTCTCAGTGTCTCTGTGTCTCAGTGTTCAGTGTCTCAGTGTCTCTGTGTCTCAGATTCTCAGCGTCTCAGTGTCTCTGTGTCTCAGTTTCTCAGAGTCTCAGTGTATCAGTGTATCTGTGTCTCAGTGTCTCTGTGCCTCATTGTCTCTGTGTCTCTGTCTTTGTGTCTCAGTGTCTCATTGTTTCAGAGTCTCAGTGTCTTAACGTTTTCTGTCTCAGTGTCTCTGTGTCTCAGAATCTCAGAGTCTCAGTGTCCCTGTGCCTCCTTATCTCAGTGTCTCTGTGTCTCAGAGTCTCAGAGTCTCAGGGTCTCAGTGTCTCTCTGTCTGAGTGTCTCTGTGCCTCAGTGTCACAGTGTCTCAGAGTCTATGTTTCTCAGTGTCTCTGTGTCTCTGTGTGTCAGTGTATCAGTGTCAATGTGTCTCAAAGTCTTTGTGTCTCAGAGAATCAGTGCCTCGGTGTCTCTCTGTTTGAGTGTCTCTATGCCTCAGTGTCATAGTGTCTCAGAGTCTCAGTGTCTCAGTGTCGCTGTGTCTCAGAGTCTCAGTGTCTCTTTGTCTCAGTGTCTCTGTGTCTCAGTGTATCAGTGTCTCTGTGTCTCAGTGTCTCAGAGTCTCAGTGTCTCAGTGTCTCTGAGTCTCAGTATCCCAGAGTCTTAGTATCTCAGAGTCACAGTGTATCAGTGTCTCTGTGTCTCTGTGTCATTTTGTCTCAGTGTCTCAGAGTCTCAGAGTCTCAGTGTCTCAGTGTCTCAGTGTCTCAGTGTCTTTGTGTCTCAGTGTCTCAGAGTCTCAGTGTCTCAAAGTTTTGTGTCTCAGTGTCTCAGTGTCTCTGTGCCTCGGTGTCTCATTGCCTCAGTGTCTCAGAGTCACAGTGTCTCTGTGTGTCTGTGTCTCAGTGACTCTGTGTCTCAGTGTGTCAGTGTCTCAGTGTCTCTGTGTCTCAGTGTTCAGTGTCTCAGTGTCTCTGTGTCTCAGATTCTCAGCGTCTCAGTGTCTCTGTGTCTCAGTTTCTCAGAGTCTCAGTGTATCAGTGTATCTGTGTCTCAGTGTCTCTGTGCCTCATTGTCTCTGTCTCTGTTTCTCAGTGTCTCAGTGCCTCTGTACCTCAGTATCTCTGTGCCTCAGTGTCTCAGTGTCTCAGAGTCTCACTGTCTCTATGTCTGTGTCACAGTGTCTCAGTTTCTCAGCGTCTGAGTCTCAGTGTCTGAGTGTCTCGGTGTCTCAGTGTATCTGTGCCTCAGTGTCTCTGTGTCTCAGTGTCTCTGTGTCTCAGAGTCTCTGTGTCTTGGTGCCTCATTGTCTCAGTGTCTCTGTGACTCTGTGCCTCAGTCTATCAGACTCTCAGTGTCTCAGTGTCGCTGTGTATCAGAGTCTCAGTGTCTCTTTGTCTCAGTGTCTCTGTGTCTCAGTGTCTCTGTATCTTTGTGTCTCAGTGTCTCAGAGTCTCAGTGTCTCAGTGCCTTTGTGTCTCAGTGTCTCAGAGCCTCAGTGACTCTGTGTCTCAAAGTTTTGTGTCTCAGTGTCTCAGTGTCTCTGTGTCTCAGTGTCTCAGAGTCTCAGTGTCTCAGTGTCTCTGAGTCTCAGTATCCCAGAGTCTTAGTATCTCAGAGTCACAGTGTATCAGTGTCTCTGTGTCTCTGTGTCATTTTGTCTCAGTGTCTCAGAGTCTCAGAGTCTCAGTGTCTCAGTGTCTCAGTGTCTCAGTGTCTTTGTGTCTCAGTGTCTCAGAGTCTCAGTGTCTCAAAGTTTTGTGTCTCAGTGTCTCAGTGTCTCTGTGCCTCGGTGTCTCATTGCCTCAGTGTCTCAGAGTCACAGTGTCTCTGTGTGTCTGTGTCTCAGTGTCTCTGTGTCTCAGTGTGTCAGTGTCTCAGTGTCTCTGTGTCTCAGTGTTCAGTGTCTCAGTGTCTCTGTGTCTCAGATTCTCAGCGTCTCAGTGTCTCTGTGTCTCAGTTTCTCAGAGTCTCAGTGTATCAGTGTATCTGTGTCTCAGTGTCTCTGTGCCTCATTGTCTCTGTGTCTCTGTCTTTGTGTCTCAGTGTCTCATTGTTTCAGAGTCTCAGTGTCTTAACATTTTCTGTCTCAGTGTCTCTGTGTCTCAGAATCTCAGAGTCTCAGTGTCCCTGTGCCTCCTTATCTCAGTGTCTCTGTGTCTCAGAGTCTCAGAGTCTCAGGGTCTCAGTGTCTCTCTGTCTGAGTGTCTCTGTGCCTCAGTGTCACAGTGTCTCAGAGTCTATGTTTCTCAGTGTCTCTGTGTCTCTGTGTGTCAGTGTATCAGTGTCAATGTGTCTCAAAGTCTTTGTGTCTCAGAGAATCAGTGCCTCGGTGTCTCTCTGTTTGAGTGTCTCTGTGCCTCAGTGTCATAGTGTCTCAGAGTCTCAGTGTCTCAGTGTCGCTGTGTCTCAGAGTCTCAGTGTCTCTTTGTCTCAGTGTCTCTGTGTCTCAGTGTCTCAGTGTCTCTGTGTCTCAGTGTCTCAGAGTCTCAGTGTCTCAGTGTCTCTGAGTCTCAGTATCCCAGAGTCTTAGTATCTCAGAGTCACAGTGTATCAGTGTCTCTGTGTCTCTGTGTCATTTTGTCTCAGTG
Organism: Prionace glauca; assembly: GCA_037974335.1. Classification (NCBI taxonomy): domain Eukaryota; kingdom Metazoa; phylum Chordata; class Chondrichthyes; order Carcharhiniformes; family Carcharhinidae; genus Prionace; species Prionace glauca. The sequence continues at coordinate 132,209 of JBBMRE010000113.1, forward strand.
TCTCAGTGTCTCAGAGTCTCAGTGTCTCAGTGTCTCAGTGTCTCAGTGTCTTTGTGTCTCAGTGTCTCAGAGTCTCAGTGTCTCAAAGTTTTGTGTCTCAGTGTCTCAGTGTCTCTGTGCCTCGGTGTCTCATTGCCTCAGTGTCTCAGAGTCACAGTGTCTCTGTGTGTCTGTGTCTCAGTGTCTCTGTGTCTCAGTGTGTCAGTGTCTCAGTGTCTCTGTGTCTCAGTGTTCAGTGTCTCAGTGTCTCTGTGTCTCAGATTCTCAGCGTCTCAGTGTCTCTGTGTCTCAGTTTCTCAGAGTCTCAGTGTATCAGTGTATCTGTGTCTCAGTGTCTCTGTGCCTCATTGTCTCTGTGTCTCTGTCTTTGTGTCTCAGTGTCTCATTGTTTCAGAGTCTCAGTGTCTTAACGTTTTCTGTCTCAGTGTCTCTGTGTCTCAGAATCTCAGAGTCTCAGTGTCCCTGTGCCTCCTTATCTCAGTGTCTCTGTGTCTCAGAGTCTCAGAGTCTCAGGGTCTCAGTGTCTCTCTGTCTGAGTGTCTCTGTGCCTCAGTGTCACAGTGTCTCAGAGTCTATGTTTCTCAGTGTCTCTGTGTCTCTGTGTGTCAGTGTATCAGTGTCAATGTGTCTCAAAGTCTTTGTGTCTCAGAGAATCAGTGCCTCGGTGTCTCTCTGTTTGAGTGTCTCTATGCCTCAGTGTCATAGTGTCTCAGAGTCTCAGTGTCTCAGTGTCGCTGTGTCTCAGAGTCTCAGTGTCTCTATGTCTCAGTGTCTCTGTGTCTCAGTGTCTCTGTGTCACAGTGTCCCAGTGTCTCAGAGTCTCAGAGTCTCAGTGTCGCTGTGCCTCAGTGTCACAGTGTCTCAGTGTCTCCGTGTCTCAGTGTCTCCGTGTCTCAGTGTGTCAGAGTCACAGTGTCTCTGTGCCTCTATGCCTCAGTGTCTCTGTATCTCTGTTCCTCATTGTCTCTGTGTCACTGTGTTACTGTGCCTCAGTGTCTCTGAGTCTCAGAGTCTCAATCTCTCAGAGTCTCTGTGTCTTGGTGCCTCAGTGTCTCAGTGTCTCTCTGTCTGAGTGTCTATGTGCCTCCGTGTCTCAGAGTCTCAGTGTCTCTGTGCCTCAGTGCCTCAGTGTCTCAGAGTCTCAGTGAATCAGTGCCTCTGTGTCTCTGTGTCTCAGTGTCTCTGTGCCTCAGTGTATCTCTGTCTCAGAGTCTCTGATTCTCAGTGTCGCAGTGTCTCAGAGTTTCACTGTCTCTGTGTCTCTGTGCCTCAGTGTCTCTGTCTCTGTTTCTCAGTGTCTCAGTGCCTCTGTACCGCAGTATCTCTGTGCCTCAGTGTCTCAGTGTCTCAGTGTCTCTTTGTCTCAGTGTATCAGTGTCTCACTGACTCAATGTCTCTTTGTCTCTGTGTCTGAGTGTCTCTGTGCCTCAGTGTTTCAGAGTCTCAGTGTCTCTGTGTCTCATTGTCTCTGTGTCTCAGTGTCTCTGTGTCTCAGTATTTCTGTGTCTCAGTGTCTCAGAGTAATAGTGTCTGAGAGATTCAGTGTCTCTGTGTCTCTCTGTCTCAGTGCCTCTGTGTCCCAGTGTCTCAGTGTCTCAGTGTCACAGAGTTTCAGTGAATCTGTGTCTATGTGTCTCTAAGTCTCAGAGTCTCTGTGTCTCAGTGTTTCAGTGTCTCTATGTTTCTGTGTCTCGGTGTCTCTGTGTACCTGTGTCTCTGTGTCTCAGTGTCTCTGTGCCTCTGTGCCTCAGTGTCTCTGTATCTCTGTGCCTCGTTGTCTCTGTGTCGCTGTGTTACTGTGTCTCAGTGTCTCTGAGTCTCAGAGTCTCAATCTCTCAGAGTCTCTGTGTCTTGGTGCCTCAGTGTCTCAGTGTCTCTCTGTCTGAGTGTCTCTGTGCCTCAGTGTCTCAGAGTCTCTGTGCCTCAGTTTCTCAGTGTCTCAGGGTCTTAGTGAATCAGTGTCTCTGTGCCGCAGAATATCTGTGTCTCAGAGTCTCTGATTCTTAGTGTCTCAGAGTTTCAGTGTCTCTATGTCTCTGTGTCTCAATGTCTCTGTGCCTCAGTGTCTCAGAGTCTCAGTGTCTCTGTGCCTCAGTTTCTCAGTGTCTCAGGGTCTTAGTGAATCAGTGTCTCTCTGCCTCAGAATATCTGTGTCTCAGAGTCTCTGATTCTTAGTGTCTCAGAATTTCAGTGTCTCTATGTCTCTGTGTCTCAATGTCTCTGTGTCTCAGTGCCTCAGTGACTCTGTCTCTGTGTCTCAGTGTCTCTGTGCCTCAGTGTCTCTGTGCCTCAGTGTCTCAGTGTCTCAGAGTCTCACTTTCTCTGTGTCTGTGTCACAGTGTCTCAGCGTCTGAGTCTCAGTGTCTCAGTGTCTCTGTGTCTCAATGTCTCTGTGCCACAGTGTCTCAGTGTCTCAGTGTCTCAGTGTCTCTGTGCCTCAGTGTCTCTGTGTATTGGTGCGTCAGTGTCTCTGTGTCTCAATGTATCAGAATCTCAGTTTCTCTGTGTCTCTGTGTCTCAGTGTCTCTGTGTCTCAGAGTCTCTGTGTCTTGGTGTCTCAGTGTCTCAGTGTCTCAGTGTCTCTGTGTCTCTGTGCCTCAGTCTATCAGAGTCTCAGTGTCTCAGTGTCTCTGTGCCTCAGACTATCAGACTCTCAGTGTCTCAGAGTCTCAGTGTTTCTGTTTTTCTGTGTCTCTGTGCCTCACTGACTCAATGTCTCAGAGTCTCAGTGTCTCAGAGACTCAGTGTCTCATTGTATCAATGTCTCTGTGTCTCAGTGTCTCAGAGTCTCAGTGTATCTGTGTTTCAGTGTCTCTGTGTCTCAGGGTCTCAATTCTTTGTGTCTCTGTGTCCCAATGTCTCTCTGTCACAGTGTCTCAGTGTCTCAGAGACTCAGTATCTCAGTGTCTCAGTGTGTCAGAGTCTCAGTGTCTCAGTGTATCTGTGTCACAGTGTCTCTGTGCCTCATTGTCACTGTGTCTCTGTATCTTTGTGTCTCAGTGTCTCAGAGTCTCAGTGTCTCAGTGCCTTTGTGTCTCAGTGTCTCAGAGCCTCAGTGACACTGTGTCTCAAAGTTTTGTGTCTCAGTGTCTCAGTGTCTCTGAGTCTCAGTATCCCAGAGTCTTAGTATCTCAGAGTCACAGTGTATCAGTGTCTCTGTGTCTCTGTGTCTTTTTGTCTCAGTGTCTCAGTGTCTCAGAGTCTCAGTGTCTCAGTGTCTCAGTGTCTTTATGTCTCAGTGTCTCAGAGTCTCAGTGTCTCGGTGTCTCATTGCCTCAATGTCTCAGAGTCACAGTGCCTCTGTGTGTCTGTGTCTCAGTGTCTCAGTGTCTCAGTGTCTCCGTGTCTCTGTGTCTCAGTGTCTATGTGCCTCTGTGTCACAGAGTCTCAGAGTCTCAGTGTCTCTGTGTCTCAGTGTCTCAGTGTCACAGTGTCTCTGTGTCTCAGTGTATTTTTGCCTCTGTGTCTCAGAGTCTCAGTGTCTCTGTATCTCAGTGTCCCAAAGTCTCAGTGTCTCAGTGTCTCTGTGCCTCTGTATCTCAGAGTCTCAGAATCTCAGTATCTCTGTGTCTCAGTGTCTCAAAGTCTCAGTTCTCTGTGTTTCAGTGTATCAGTGTCTCATTGACTCAATGTCTCTTTGTCTCTGTGTCTGAGTGTCTCTGTGCCTCAGTGTCACAGTGGCTCTGTGTCTCAGTGTCTCAGAGTCTCAGTGTCTCTCTGTCTCATTGTCTCTGTGTCTCTGTGTCTCAGTGTTCAGTGTTCAGTGTCTCAGTGTCTCTGTGTCTCAGATTCTCAGCGTCTCAGTGTCTCTGTGTCTCAGTTTCTCAGAGTCTCAGTGTATCTGTGTCTCAGTGTCGCTGTGCCTCAGTGTCTCTGTGTCTCAGTGTCTCTGTGCCTCATTGTCTCTGTGTCTCTGTCTTTGTGTCTCAGTGACTCATTGTTTCAGAGTCTCAGTGTCTTAACGTTTTCTGTCTCAGTGTCTCTGTGTCTCAGAATCTCAGAGTCTCAGAGTCTCAGTGTCCCTGTGCCTCCTTATCTCAGTGTCTCTGTGTCTCAGAGTCTCAGAGTCTCAGGGTCTCATTGTCTCTCTGTCTGAGTGTCTCTGTGCCTCAGTGTCACAGTGTCTCAGAGTCTATGTTTCTCAGTGTCTCTGTGTCTCTGTGTGTCAGTGTATCAGTGTCAATGTGTCTCAAAGTCTTTGTGTCTCAGTGTCTCAGAGAATCAGTGCCTCGGTGTCTCTCTGTTTGAGTGTGTCTATGCCTCAGTGTCATAGTGTCTCAGAGTCTCAGTGTCTCAGTGTCGCTGTGTCTCAGAGTCTCAGTGTCTCTTTGTCTCAGTGTCTCTGTGTCTCAGTGTCTCTGTGTCACAGTGTCCCAGTGTCTCAGAGTCTCAGAGTCTCAGTGTCGCTGTGCCTCAGTGTCACAGTGTCTCAGTGTCTCCGTGTCTCAGTGTCTCCGTGTCTCTGTGTCTCAGTGCCTCTGTGCCTCTGTGTCTCAGAGTCTCATAGTCTCAGTGTCTCTGTGTCTCAGTGTCTTAGTGTCACAGTGTCTCTGTGTCTCAGTGTCTTTTTGCCTGTGTCTCAGAGTCTCTGTGCGTTTGTGTCTCAGAGTCTCAGTGTCTCTGTGTCTCAGTGTCTGTGTCTCAGTGTCTCTGTGTCTCTGTGTCTCTGTGTCTCAGTGTATCAGTGTCTCATTGACTCAATGTCTCTTTGTCTCTGTGTCTGAGTGTCTCTGTGCCTCAGTGTCACAGTGTCTCAGTGTCTCAATGTCTCTGTGTATCAGTGTCTCAGTGTCCCTGTGTCTCAGTGTCTCAGAGTCTCAGTGTCTCTGTGTCTCATTGTCTCTGTGTCTCAGTGTCTCTGTGTCTCAGTATTTCTGTGTCTCAGTGTCTCAGAGTCTCAGTGTCTCTGTGTCTCAGTGTCTCAGTGTTCAGTGTCTCTGTGTCTCAGTGTCTCAGATTCTCAGCGCCTCAGTGTCTCTGTGTCTCAGTGTCTCAGAGTCTCAGTGTCTCAATGTCTCTGTATCTCAGTGTCTCAGAGTCTCTGTGTATCTTTGTCTCAGGGTCTCAATTCTATGTGTCTCAGTGTTTCAGTGTCTCTGTGTCTCACAGTCTCTTGGTCTCTTTGCCTCAGTGTCTCTGAGTCTCAGAGTCTCAATCTCTCAGAGTCTCTCTGTCTTGGTGCCTCAGTGTCTCAGTGTCTCTCTGTCTGAGTGTCTATGTGCCTCCGTGTCTCAGAGTCTCAGTGAATCAGTGTCTCTGTGTCTCTGTGTCTCAGTGTCTCTGTGCCTCAGTGTATCTCTGTCTCAGAGTCTCTGATTCTCAGTGTCGCAGTGTCTCAGAGTTTCACTGTCTCTGTGTCTCTGTGCCTCAGTGTCTCTGTCTCTGTTTCTGAGTGTCTCAGTGTCTCTGTGCCTCAGTATCTCTGTGCCTCAGTGTCTCAGTGTCTCAGAGTCTCACTGTCTCTGTGTCTGTGACACAGTGTCTCAGTTTCTCAGCGTCTGAGTCTCAGTGTCTGAGTGTCTCGGTGTCTCAGTGTATCTGTGCCTCAGTGTCTCTGTGTCTCTGTGTCTCAGTGACTCTGTGTCTCAGTGACTCTGTGCCTCAGTGTTTCTGTGTCTCTGTGTCTTGGTGCCTCAGTGTCTCTGTGTCTCAATGTATCAGAGTCTCAGTGTCTCTGTGTCTCAGAGTTTCTGTGTCTTGGTGCCTCAGTGTCTCTGTGTCTCTGTGCCTCAGTCTATCAGACTCTCAGTGTCTCAGTGTCTCAGTGTCTCTGTGCCACAATCTATCAGACTCTCAGTGTCTCTGCGTCACAATGTCTTAGAGTCTCAGTGTATCTGTGTTTCAGTGTCTCTGTGTCTCAGGGTCTCAATTCTTTGTGTCACTGTGTCCCAGTGTCCCAGTGTCTCAGTGTCTCAGTGTCTCAGAGTCAAAGTGTCTCTGTTTCTCAGTTTATCAGTGTGTCAGATTTTCAGTGTCTCAGTGTCTTAGAGTCTCAGTGAATCTGTGTCTCAGTATCACTGTGCCTCAGTGTCTCATCGTCTCAGAGTCTGAGTGGCTCAGTGTATCTGTGTCTCAGTGTCTCTGTGCCTCACTGTCTCTGTGTCTCTGTGTCTTTGTGTCTCAGCGTCTCAGTGTCTTTGTGTCTCAGAGTCTCAGTGTCTCTGTGTCTCAGAATCTCAGTGTCAGTGTCTCTGTGTCTCAGTGACTTTTTGCCTCTGTATCTCAGAGTCTCAGAATCTCAGTATCTCTGTGTCTCAGTGTCTCAAAGTCTCAGTGTCTCTGTGTCTCAGTGCCTCAGTGTCTCATCGTCTCAGAGTCTCAGTGGGTCAGTGTATCTGTGTCTCAGTGTCTCTGTGCCTCACTGTCTCTGTGTCTCTGTGTCTTTGTGTCTCAGCGTCTCAGAGTCTCAGTGTCTCTGTGTCTCATTGTCTCTGTGTCTCAGTGTCTCTGTGTCTCAGTATTTCTGTGTCTCAGAGTCTCAGTGTCTCAGTGTCTCAGTGTCTCAGTGTCTCAGTGTCTCAGATTCTCAGCGTCTCAGTGTCTCTGTGTCTCAGTGTCTCAGAGTCTCAGTGTCTCTGTGTCTCAGTGTATCAGTGTCTCAGAGTCTCAGTGTCTCTGTGTCTCAGTGTATCAGTGTCTCATTTACTCAATGTCTCTTTGTCTCTGTGTCTGAGTGTCTCTGTGCCTCAGTGTCTCAGTGTCTCAGTGTCTCAGTGTATCAGTGTCTCAGAGTCTTAGTGTCTCTGTGTCTCATTGTCTCTGTGTCTCAGTGTCTCTGTGTCTCAGTATTTCTGTGTCTCAGTGTCTCAGAGTCTCAGTGTCTCAGTGTCTCTGTGTCTCAGTGTCTCTGTGTCTCAGTGTCTCAGATTCTCAGCGTCTCAGTGTCTCTGTGTCTCGGTGTCTCAGTGTCTCAGTGTCTCAATGTCTCTGTGTCTCAGAGTCTCTGTGTATCTGTGTCTCAGGGTCTCAATTCTTTGTGTCTCAGTGTCTCTGTGTCTCACAGTCTCTTTGTCTCTGTGTCTTCGTGTCTCAGAGAATCAGTGCCTCGGTGTATCTCTGTCTGAGAGTCTCTGTGCCGCAGTGTCACATCGTCTCAGAGTCTCAGTGGCTCAGTGTATCTGTGTCTCAGTGTCTCTGTGCCTCACTGTCTCTGTGTCTCAGTGTCTCCGTGTCTCAGAGTCTCAATCTTCAGTGTCTCTGTGTCTTGGTGCCTCAGTGTCTCAGAGTCTCAGTGTCTCTGAGTCTCAGTGTCTCTTTGTCTCAGTGTCTCAGTGTCTCTGTGTCTTTGTGTCTCAGTGTCTCTGCGTATCTGTGTCTCAGAGTCTCAGTTTTGCAAAGTTTCTGTGCCTCAGTGTCTCTGTGTCTCAGTGTATCAGTGTCTCAGAGTCTCTGTGTCTCAGTGACTCAGTGTCTCTGTGTCTCAGTGTCTCTGTGTCACAGTGTCTCAGTGTCTCAGAGTCTCAGAGCCTCAGTGTCTCTGTGTCTCAGTGTCTCTGTGCCTCAGTGTCACAGTGTCATATTGACACAGTGTCTCAGTGTCTCAGTGTCTCTGTGTTTCTGTGTCTCTGTGTCTCAGTGTCTCTGTGTCACAGTGTCTCAGTGTCTCAGTGTCTCAGAGTCTCAGAGTCTCAGTGTCTCTGTGTCTCAGTGTCTCTGTGCCTCAGTGTCTTTTTGCCTCTGTGTCTCAGAGTCGCAGAGTCTCTGTGCGATTGTGTCTCAGAGACTCAGTGTCTCTGTGTCTCAGTGTCCCAAAGTCTCAGTGTCTCAGTGTCTCTGTGCCTCTGTATCTCAGAGTCTCAGAATCTCAGTATCTCTGTGTCTCAGTGTCTCAAAGTCTCAGTGTCTCTGTGTCTCAGTGTATCAGTGTCTCATTTACTCAATGTCTCTTTGTCTCTGTGTCTGAGTGTCTCTGTGCCTCAGTGTCACAGTGTCTCAGTGTCTCTGTGTCTCAGTGTCTCAGTGTCACAGTGTCTCTGTGTCACAGTGCCTTTGTGCCTCTGTGTCTCAGAGTCTCAGAGACACTGTGCGTTTGTTTCTCAGAGTCTCAGTATCTCAGTGTCTCTGTGCCTCTGTGTTTCAGAGTCTCAGAATCTCAGTATCTCTGTGTCTCAGTGTCTCAATGTCTCAAAGTCTCTGTGTCTCTGTGTCTCAGTGTATCAGTGTCTCATTGACTCAGTGTCTCAATGTCTCTGTGTCTGAGTGTCTCTGTGCCTCAGTGTCACAGAGTCTCAGTGTCTCAGAGTCAAAGTGTCTCTGTGTCTCTGTGTCTCTGTGTCTCATTTTATCAGTGTCTCAGAGACTCAGTGTCTCAGTGTCTAAGTGTGCCAGATTTTCAGAGTCTCAGTGTCTTAGAGTCTCAGTGAATCTGTGTCTCAGTGTCTCTGTGCCTCAGTGTCTCAGCGTCTCAGAGTCTCAGTGTCTCAGTGTATCTGTGTCTCAGTGTCTCTGTGCCTCATTGTCTCTGTGTCTCTGTGTCTTTGTGTCGCTGTGTCTCAGAGTCTCAGAGTCTCAGTGTCTCTTTGTCTCAGTGTCTCAGAGTCTCAGAGTCTCAGAGTCTCAGTGTCTCTCTGGCTGAGTGTCTCTGTGCCTCAGTGTCACAGTGTCTCAGAGTCTATGTTTCTCAGTGTCTCTGTGTCTCTGTGTGTCAGTGTATCAGTGTCTCTGTTTCTCTGTGTCTCAAAGTCTTTGTGTCTCAGTGTCTCAGAGAATCAGTGCCTCAGTGTCTCTCTGTTTGAGTGTCTCTATGCCTCAGTGTCACACTGTCTCAATGTCTCAGAGTCTCAGAGTCTCAGTGTCGCTGTGTCTCAGAGTCTCAGTGTCTCTTTGTCTCAGTGTCTCTGTGTCTCTGTGTCTTTGTGTCTTTGTGTCTCAGTGTCTCTGCGTATCTGTGTCTCAGAGTCTCAGTTTTGCAAAGTTTCTGTGCCTCAGTGCCTCTGTGTCTCAGTGTATCAGTGTCTCAGAGTCTCTGTGTCTCAGTGTCTCAGTGTCTCTGTGCTTTAGTGTCTTAGTGTCTCAGTGTCACAGCGTCTCAGTGTCTCAGTGTCTCTGTGTCTCTGTGTCTCAGTGACTCTGTGTCTCAGTGTCTCTGTGCCTCAGTGTCTCTGTGTCTTGGTGCCTCAGTGTCTCTGTGTCTCAATGTATCAGAGTCTCAATGTCTCTGTGTCTCAGTGTCTCTGTGTCTCAGAGTCTCTGTGTCTCTGTGCCTCAGGCTATCAGATTCTCAGTGTCTCAGTGTCTCAGTCTATCAGACTCTCAGTGTCTCAGTGTCACAATGTCTCAGAGTCTCAGTATCTCATTGTATCAATGTCTCTGTGCCTCAGTGTCTCAGAGTCTCAGTGTATCTGTGTTTCAGTGTCTCTGTGACTCAGGGTCTCAATTCTTTGTGTCTCTGTGTCCCAGTGTCTCTGTGTCTCAGTGTCTCAGTGTCTCAGAGTCAAAGTGTCTGTGTCTCAGTTTATCAGTGTGTCAGATTTTCAGTGTCTCAGTGTCTTAGAGTCTCAGTGAAGCTGTGTCTCAGTATCACTGTGCCTCAGTGTCTCAGCGTCTCAGAGACTCAGTGTCTCAGTGTATCTGTGTCTCAGTGTCTCTGTGCCTCAGTGTCTCTGTGTCTCAGTGTCTCTGTGTCTCAGTGTCTCAGTGTCTCTGTGTCTCAGTGTCTCTGTGCCTCATTGTCTCTGTGTCTCTGTGTCTTTGTGTCTCATTGTCTCAGAGTCTCAGTGTCTCAGTGTCTTTGGGACTCAGTGTCTCAGAGTCTCAGTGTCTCTGTGTCTCAAAGTTTTGTGTCTCAGTGTCTCAGTTTCTCTGTGTCTCAGAATCTCAGAGTCTCAGTGTCTCTGTGTCCCAGTGTTTCAGTGTCTCAGAGTCTCTGTGTCCCTGTGCCTCAGTATTTCAGTATCTCAGTGTCTCAGTGTCTCAGAGTCTCAGTGTGTCTGTGCCTCAGTGTCTCAGTGTCTCTGTGTCTCAGTATCTCAGAGTCTCAGTGTCTCAGAGTCTCAGTGTATCAGTGTCTCTGTGTCACTGTGTGAATTTCTCTGTGCCTCAGTGTCACAGTGTCTTAGATTATCAGTGTCACAGTGTCTCAGAGACTCAGTGTCTCAGAGTCTCAGTGTGGCTGTGCCTCAGTGTCTCTGTGCCTCAGTGTCTCATTGCCTCAGTGTCTCAGAGTCACCGTGTCTCTGTGTCTCAGTGTCTCTGTGTTTCAGTGTCTTTGTGTCTCAGTGTCTCTGCGTCTCTGTGTCTCAGAGTCTCAGTTTCACAATGCCTCTGTGCCTCAGTGTCTCTGTGTCTCAGTGTATCAGAGTCTCAGAGTCTCAGTGTCTCAGTGTCTCAGACTCTCAGAGCCTCAGTGTCTCTGTGTCTCAGTGTCTCTGTGCCTCAGTGTCACAGTGTCACAGTGTCTCAGTGTCTCAGTGTATCTGTGTCTCAGTATCACTGTGCCTCAGTGTCTCAGCGTCTCAGAGTCTCAGTGTCTCAGTGTATCTGTGTCTCAGTGTCTCAGAGCCTCAGTGTCTCAGTGTCTTTGTGTCTCAGTGTCTCAGTGCCTCAGTGTCTCTGTGTCTCAGTGTCCCAAAGTCTCAGTGTCTCTGTGCCTCTGAGTGCCAGTGACTCATTGTCTCTGTGTCTCAGGGTCTCTTTGTCTCTGTGTCTGAGTGTCTCTGTGCCTCAGTGTCGCAGTGTCTCTGTGTCTCAGTGTCTCAGTGTCTCAGAGTATCAGAGTCTCAGAGTCTCAGTGTCTCTCTGTCTGAATGTCTCTGTGCCTCAGTGTCACAGTGTCTCAGAGTCTATGTTTCTCAGTGTCTCTGTGTCTCTGTGTGTCAGTGTATCAGTGTCTCTGTGTCTCAAAGTTGTTGTGTCTCAGTGTCTCAGAGAATCAGTGCCTCAGTGTCTCTCTGTTTGAGTGTCTCTATGCCTCAGTGTCACACTGTCTCAATGTCTCAGAGTCTCAGTGTCTCTTTGTCTCAGTGTCTCTTTGTCTCAGTGTCTCTGTGTCTTTGTGTCTCAGTGTCTCTGCGTCTCTGTGTCTCAGAGTCTCAGTTTCGCAATGTTTCTGTGCCTCAGTGTCTCTGTGTCTCAGTGTATCAGTGTCTCAGAGTCTCTGTGTCTCAGTGTCTCTGTGCCTCAGTGTCTTTTTGTCTCAGTGTCTCAGTGACTCTGCGTCTCAGTGTCTCTGTGTCTCTGTGTCTCAGTGACTCTGTGTGTCAGTGTCTCTGTGCCTCAGTGTCTCTGTGTCTTGGTGCCTCAGTGTCTCTGTGTCTCAATGTATCAGAGTCTCAGTTTCTCTGTGTCTCAGTGTCTCAGTGTCTCAGAGTCTCTGTGTCTCTGTGCCTCAGTCTATCAGACTCTCAGTGTCTCAGTGTCTCTGTGTCTCAGTCTATCAGACTCTCAGTGTCTCTGTGTCACAATGTCTCAGAGTCTCAGTATCTCATTGTATCAATGTCTCTGTGCCTCAGTGTCTCAGAGACGCAGTGTATCTGTGTTTAAGTGTCTCTGTGTCTCAGTGTCTCAATTCGTTGTGTCTCTGTGTCCCAGTGTCTCTGTGTCTCAGTGTCTCAGAGTCAAAGTGTCTCTGTGACTCAGTTTATCAGTGTGTCAGATTTTCAGTGTCTCAGAGTCTTAGAGTCTCAGTGAAGCTGTGTCTCAGTATCACTGTGCCTCAGTGTCTCAGCGTCTCAGAGTCTCAGTGTCTCAGTGTATCTGTGTCTCAGTGTCTCTGTGCCTCAGTATCTCTGTGTCTCAGTGACTCTGTGTCTCAGTGTCTCTGTGCCTCAGTGTCTCTGTGTCTTGGTGCCTCAGTGTCTCTGTGTCTCAATGTATCAGAGTCTCAGTGTCTCTGTGTCTCAGTGTCTCTGTGTCTCAGAGTCTCTGTGTCTCTGTGCCTCAGTCTATCAGACTCTCAGTGTCTCAGTCTATCAGACTCTCAGTGTCTCTGGGTCGCAATGTTTCAGAGTCTCAGTATCTCATTGTATCAATGTCTCTGTGCCTCAGTGTCTCAGAGTCTCAGTGTATCTGTGTTTCAGTGTCTCTGTGTCTCAGGGTCTCAATTCTTTGTGTCTCTGTGTCCCAGTGTCTCTGTGTCTCAGTGTCTCAGAGTCAAAGTGTCTCTGTAACTCAGTTTATCAGTGTGTCAGATTTTCAGTGTCTCAGAGTCTTAGAGTCTCAGTGAAGCTGTGTCTCAGTATCACTGTGCCTCAGTGTCTCAGCGTCTCAGAGACTCAGTGTCTCAGTGTATCTGTGTCTCAGTGTCTCTGTGCCTCAGTATCTCTGTGTTTCATTGTCTCTGTGTCTCTGTGTCTTTGTGTCTCAGTTTCTCAGAGTCTCAGTGTCTCAGTGTCTTTGTGTCTCAGTGTCTCAGAGTCTCAGTGTCTCTGTGTCTCAAAGTTTTGTGTCTCAGTGTCTCAGTGTCTCTGTGTCTCAGAATCTCAGAGTCTCAGTGTCTCTGTGTCCCAGTGTTTCAGTGTCTCAGAGTCTCAGTGTTCCTGTGCCTCAGTATTTCAGTATCTCAGTGTCTCTGTGTCTCAGAGTCTCAGTGTGTCTGTGCCTCAGTGTCTCAGTGTCTCTGTGTCTCAGTATCTCAGAGTCTCAGTGTCTCAGAGTCTCAGTGTATCAGTGTATCTGTGTCACTGTGTGAATTTCTCTGTGCCTCAGTGTCACAGTGTCTTAGATTATCAGTGTCACAGTGTCTCAGAGTCTCAGTGTCTCAGAGTCTCAGTGTGGATGTGCCTCAGTGTCTCAGTGTCTCAGTGCCTCAGTGTCTCATTGCCTCAGTGTCTCAGAGTCAGCGTGTCTCTGTGTCTCTGTGTCTCTGTGTCACGGGGTCTCAGTGTCTCAGAGTCTCAGACCCTCAGTGTCTCTGTGTCTCAGTGTCTCTGTGCCTCAGTGTCACAGTGTCACAGTGTCTCAGTGTCTCAGTGTCTATGTGTCTCGGTGTTTCAGTGTATCAGTGTCCCAAAGTCTCAGTGTCTCAGTGTCTCTGTGCCTCTGTATCTCAGAGTCTCAGAACCTCAGTATCTCTGTGTCTCAGTGTCTCAAAGTCTCAGTGTCTCTGTGTCTCAGTGTATCAGTGTCTCATTTACTCAATGTCTCTTTGTCTCTGTGTCTGAGTGTCTCTGTGCCTCAGTGTCACAGTGTCTCAGTGTCTCAATGTCTCTGTGTCTCAGTGTCTCAGTGTCTCTGTGTCTCAGTGTCTCAGAGTCTCAGTGTCTCTGTGTATCATTGTCTTTGTGTCTCAGTGTCTCTGTTTCTCAGTATTTCTGTGTCTCAGTGTCTCAGAGTCTCAGTGTCTCAGTGTCTCTGTGTCTCAGTGTATCAGTGTCTCAGAGTCTCAGTGTCTCTGTGTCTCAGTGTCTCTGTGTCACAGTGTCTCAGTGTCTCAGAGTCTCAGAGCCTCAGTGTCTCTGTGTCTCAGTGTCTCTGTGCCTCAGTGTCACAGTGTCATAGTGTCACAGTGTCTCAGTGTCTCTGTGTCTCTGTGTCTCAGTGTCTCTGTGTCACAGTGTCTCAGTGTCTCAGAGTCTCAGAGTCTCAGTGTCTCTGTGTCTCAGTGTCTCTGTGCCTCAGTGTCTTTTTGCCTCTGTGTCTCAGAGTCGCAGAGTCTCTGTGTCTCAGTGTATCAGTGTCTCAGTGTCTCTGTGTCTCAGTGTCTCAAAGTCTCAGTGTCTCTGTGTCTCAGTGTATCAGTGTCTCATTTACTCAATGTCTCTTTGTCTCTGTGTCTGAGTGTCTCTGTGCCTCAGTGTCACAGTGTCTCAGTGTCTCAATGTCTCTGTTTCTCAGTGTCTCAGTGTCTCAGTGTCTCTGTGCCTCTGCGTCTCAGAGTCTCAGAGTCTCAGTGTCTCTGTGTCTCAAAGTCTCAGTGTCTCAGTGTCTCTGTGTCTCTGTGTCTCAGTGTCTCAGTGTCACAGTGTCTCTGTGTCACAGTGCCTTTGTGCCTCTGTGTCTCAGAGTCTCAGAGTCACTGTGCGTTTGTTTCTCAGAGTCTCAGTGTCTCTGTGCCTCTGTGTCTCAGAGTCTCGGAATCTCAGTATCTCTGTGTCTCAGTGTCTCAGTGTCTCAATGTCTCAAAGTCTCTGTGTCTCTGTGTCTCAGTGTATCAGTGTCTCATTGACTCAGTGTCTCAATGTCTATGTGTCAGAGTGTCTCTGTGCCTCAGTGACACAGTGTCTCAGTGTCTCAGAGTCAAAGTGTCTCTGTGTCTCTGTGTCTCATTTTATCAGTGTCTCAGAGACTCAGTGTCTCAGTGTCTAAGTGTGCCAGATGTTCAGTGTCTCAGTGTCATAGAGTCTCAGTGAATCTGTGTCTCAGTATCACTGTGCCTCAGTGTCTCAGCGTCTCAGAGTCTCAGTGTCTCAGTGTATCTGTGTCTCAGTGTCTCTGTGCCTCATTGTCTCTGTGTCTCTGTGTCTTTGTGTCTCAGTGTCTCAGAGTCTCAGTGTCTCAGTGTCTCTGTGTCTCAGTGTCTCTGTGTCACAGTGTCTCAGTGTCTCAGAGTCTCAGAGCCTCAGTGTCTCTGTGTCTCAGTGTCTCTCTGCCTCATTGTCTCTGTGTCTCTGTGTCTTTGTGTCTCAGTGTCTCAGAGTCTCAGTGTCTCAGTGTCTCTGTGTCTCAGTGTCTCTGTGTCACAGTGTCTCAGTGTCCCAGAGTCTCAGAGTCTCAGTGTCCCTGTGCCTCAGTATTTCAGTATCTCAGTGTCTCTGTGTCTCAGAGTCTCAGTGTGTCTGTGCCTCAGTGTCTCTGTGTCTCAGTATCTCAGAGTCTCAGTGTCTCAGAGTCTCAGAGTATCAGTGTCTCTGTGTCACTGTGTGAATTTCTCTGTGCCTCAGTGTCACAGTGTCTTAGATTATCAGTGTCACAGTATCTCAGAGTCTCAGTGTCTCAGAGTCTCAGTGTGGCTTTGCCTCAGTGTCTCAGTGTCTCATTGCCTCAGTGTCTCAGAGTCATCGTGTCTCTGTGTCTCAGTGTCTCTGTGTCTTTGTGTCTCAGTGTCTCTGCGTCCCTGTGTCTCAGAGTCTCAGTTTCACAATGCCTCTGTGCCTCAGTGTCTCTGTGTCTCAGTGTATCAGTGTCTCAGAGTCTCAGTGTCTCTGTGTCTCTGTGTCACGGGGTCTCAGTGTCTCAGAGTCTCAGAGCCTCAGTGTCTCTGTGTCTCAGTGTCTCTGTGCCTCAGTGTCACAGTGTCACAGTGTCTCAGTGTCTCTGTGTCTCAGTGTCTCTGTGTCTCCGTGTCCCAAAGTCTCAGTGTCTCAGTGTCTCTGTGCCTCTGTATCTCAGAGTCTCAGAATCTCAGTATCTCTGTGTCTCAGTGTCTCAAAGTCTCAGTGTCTCTGTGTCTCAGTGTATCAGTGTCTCATTGACTCAGTGTCTCTTTGTCTCTGTGTCTGAGTGTCTCTGTTCCTCAGTGTCACAGTGTCTCAGTGTCTCAATGTCTCTGTGTCTCAGTGTCTCAGTGTCTCTGTGTCTCAGTGTCTCAGAGTCTCAGTGTCTCAGAGTCTCAGTGTCTCTGTGTATCATTGTCTTTGTGTCTCAGTGTCTCTGTGTCTCAGTATTTCTGTGTCTCAGTGTCTCAGAGTCTCAGTGTCTCAGTGTCTCTGTGTCTCAGTGTCTTTGTGTCTCAGTGTTCAGTGTCTCAGTGTCTCTGTGTCTCAGTGTCTCAGTGTCTCTGTGCCTCAGTGTCTCTGTGTCTCAGTGTATCAGTGTATCAGTGTCTCAGAGTCTCAGTGTCTCTGTGTCTCTGTGTCTCAGTGTCTCTGTGTCACAGTGTCTCAGTGTCTCAGAGTCTCAGAGTCTCAGAGTCTCTGTGTCTCAAAGTCTCAGTGTCTCAGTGTCTCTGTGTCTCTGTGTCTCAGAGTCTCAGAGCCTCAGTGTCTCTGTGTCTCAGTGTCTCTGTGCCTCAGCGTCACAGTGTCATAGTGTCACAGTGTCTCAGTATCTCTGTGTCTCTGTGTCTCAGTGTCTCTGTGTCACAGTGTCTCAGTGTCTCAGAGTCTCAGAGTCTCAGTGTCTCTGCGTCTCAGTGTCTCTGTGCCTCAGTGTCTTTTTGCCTCTGTGTCTCAGAGTCGCAGAGTCTCTGTGCGATTGTGTCTCAGAGTCTCAGTGTCTCTGTGTCTCAGTGTCCCAAAGTCTCAGTGTCTCAGTGTCTCTGTGCCTCTGTATCTCAGAGTCTCAGAATCTCAGTATCTCTGTGTCTCAGTGTCTCAAAGTCTCAGTGTCTCTGTGTCTCAGTGTATCAGTGTCTCATTTACTCAATGTCTCTTTGTCTCTGTGTCTGAGTGTCTCTGTCCCTCAGTGTCACAGTGTCTCAGTGTCTCAATGTCTCTGTTTCTCAGTGTCTCAGTGTCTCTGTGCCTCTGCGTCACAGTGTCTCAGAGTCAAAGTGTCTCTGTGTCTCTGTGTCTCATTTTATCAGTGTCTCAGAGACTCAGTGTCTCAGTGTCTAAGTGTGCCAGATGTTCAGTGTCTCAGTGTCTTAGAGTCTCAGTGAATCTGTGTCTCAGTATCACTGTGCCTCAGTGACTCAGCGTCTCAGAGTCTCAGTGTCTCAGTGTATCTGTGTCTCAGTGTCTCTGTGCCTCATTGTCTCTGTGTCTCTGTGTCTCTGTGTCACGGTGTCTCAGTGTCTCAGAGTCTCAGAGCCTCAGTGTCTCTGTGTCTCAGTGTCTCTGTGCCTCAGTGTCACAGTGTCATATTGTCACAGTGTCTCAGTGTCTCAGTGTCTCTGTGTCTCTGTGTCTCAGTGTCTCTGTGTCTCAGTGTCTCTGTGCCTCAGTGTCTTTTTGCCTCTGTGTCTCAGAGTCGCAGAGTCTCTGTGCGATTGTGTCTCAGAGTCTCAGTGTCTCTGTGTCTCAGTGTCCCAAAGTCTCAGTGTCTCAGTGTCTCTGTGCCTCTGTATCTCAGAGTCTCAGAATCTCAGTATCTCTGTGTCTCAGTGTCTCTGTGTCTCAGAGTGTATCAGGGTCTCATTTACTCAATGTCTCTTTGTCTCTGTGTCTGAATGTCTCTGTGCCTCAGTGTCACAGTGTCTCAATGTCTCTGTTTCTCAGTGTCTCAGTGTCTCTGTGCCTCTGCGTCTCAGACTCTCAGAATCTCAGTATCTCTGTGTCTCAGTGTCTCAATGTCTCAAAGTCTCTGTGTCTCTGTGTCTCTGTGTCTCAGTGTATCAGTGTCTCATTGACTCAGTGTCTCAATGTCTCTGTGTCAGAGTGTCTCTGTGCCTCAGTGTCACAGTGTCTCAGTGTCTCAGAGTCAAAGTGTCTCTGTGTCTCATTGTCACAGAGTCTCAGTGTCTCAGAGTCAAAGTGTCTCTGTGTCTCTGTGTCTCATTTTATCAGTGTCTCAGAGACTCAGTGTCTAAGTGTGCCAGATTTTCAGTGTCTCAGTGTCTTAGAGTCTCAGTGAATCTGTGTCTCAGTATCACTGTGCCTCAGTGTCTCAGCGTCTCAGAGTCTCAGTGTCTCAGTGTGTCTGTGTCTCAGTGTCTCTGTGCCTCATTGTCTCTGTGTCTCTGTGTCTTTGTGTCTCAGTGTCTCAGAGTCTCAGTGTCTCAGTGTCTCAGTGTCTCAGTGTCTCAGAGTCTCAGAGTCTCAGAGTCTCAGAGTCTCAGTGTCTCTCTGGCTGAGTGTCTCAGTGCCTCAGTGTCACAGTGTCTCAGAGTCTATGTTTCTCAGTGTCTCTGTGTCTCTGTGTGTCAGTGTATCAGTGTCTCTGTGTCTCTGTGTCTCAAAGTCTTTGTGTCTCAGTGTCTCAGAGTCTCAGAGTCTCAGTGTCTCTTTGTCTCAGTGTCTCTGTGTATTTGTGTCTCAGTGTCTCTGCGTATCTGTGTCTCAGAGTCTCAGTTTTGCAAAGTTTCTGTGCCTCAGTGTCTCAGTGTATCAGTGTCTCAGAGTCTCTGTGTCTCAGTGTCTCAGTGTCTCTGTGCCTCAGTTTCTTAGTGTCTCAGTGTCACAGCGTCTCAGTGTCTCAGTGTCTCTGTGTCTCTGTGCCTCAGTGTCTCTGTGTCTTGGTGCCTCAGTGTCTCTGTGTCTCAATGTATCAGAGTCTCAGTGTCTCTGTGTCTCAGTCTATCAGACTCTCAGTGTCTCTGTGTCACAATGTCTCAGAGTCTCAGTATCTCATTGTATTAATGTCTCTGTGCCGCAGTGTCTCAGAGTCTCAGTGTATCTGTGTTTCAGTGTCTCTGTGTCTCAGGGTCTCAATTCTTTGTGTCTCTGTGTCCCAGTGTCTCTGTGTCTCAGTGTCTCAGTGTCTCAGAGTCAAAGTGTCTCTGTGACTCAGTTTATCAGTGTGTCAGATTTTCAGTGTCTCAGAGTCTTAGAGTCTCAGTGAAGCTGTGTCTCAGTATCACTGTGCCTCAGTGTCTCAGCGTCTCAGAGTCTCAGTGTCTCAGTGTATCTGTGTCTGAGTTTCTCTGTGCCTCATTGTCTCTGTGTCTCTGTGTCTTTGTGTCTCAGTGTCTCAGAGTCTCAGTGCCTCAGTGTCTCTGTGTCTCAGTGTCTCTGTGTCACAGTGTCTCAGTGTCTCAGAGTCTCAGAGCCTCAGTGTCTCTGTGTCTCAGTGTCTCTGTGCCTCAGTGTCATTCTGCCTCAGTGTCACAGTGTCATAGTGTCACAGTGTCTCAGTGTCTCAGTGTCTCTGTGTCTCAGTGTCTCTGTGCCACAGTGTCTCAGTGTCTCAGAGTCTCAGAGTCTCAGTGTCTCTGTGTCTCAGTGTCTCTGTGCCTCAGTGTCTTTTTGCCTCTGTGTCTCAGAGTCACAGAGTCTCTGTGCGATTGTGTCTCAGAGTCTCAGTGTCTCTGTGTCTCAGTGTCCCAAAGTATCAGTGTCTCAGTGTCTCTGTGCCTCTGTATCTCAGAGTCTCAGAATCTCAGTATCTCTATGTCTCAGTGTCACAAAGTCTCAGTGTCTCTGTGTCTCAGTCTATCAGTGTCTCATTTACTCAATGTCACTTTGTCTCTGTGTCTGAGTGTCACTGTGCCTCAGTGTCACAGTGTCTCAATGTCTCTGTTTCTCAGTGTCTCAGTATCTCTGTGTCACAGTGTCTCAATGTCACAAAGTCTCTGTGTCTCTGTGTCTCAGTGTATCAGTGTCTCATTGACTCAGTGTCTCAATGTCTCTGTGTCAGAGTGTCTCTGTGTCTCAGGGTCTCAATTCTTTGTGTCTCTGTGTCCCAGTGTCTCTGTGTCTCAGTGTCTCAGTGTCTCAGAGTCAAAGTGTCTCTGTGACTCAGTTTATCAGTGTGTCAGATTTTCAGTGTCTCAGTGTCTTAGAGTCTCAGTGAAGCTGTGTCTCAGTATCACTGTGCCTTAGTGTCTCAGCGTCTCAGAGACTCAGTGTCTCAGTGTATCTGTGTCTCAGCGTCTCTGTGCCTCAGTGTCTCTGTGTCTCAGTATCTCTGTGTCTCAGTGTCTCTGTGCCTCATTGTCTCTGTGTCTTTGTGTCTCAGTGTCTCAGAGTCTCAGTGTCTCAGTGTCTTTGGGTCTCAGTGTCTCAGAGTCTCAGTGTCTCTGTGTCTCAAAGTTTTGTGTCTCAGTGTCTCAGTGTCTCTGTGTCTCAGAATCTCAGAGTCTCAGTGTCTCTGTGTCCCAGTGTTTCAGTGTCTCAGAGTCTCTGTGTCTCAGAGTCCCAGTGTCTCAGTGTCTCAGAGTCTCAGTTTATCAGTGTCTCTGTGTCACTGTGTGAATTTCTCTGTGCCTCAGTGTCACAGTGTCTTAGATTATCAGTGTCACAGTGTCTCAGAGTCTCAGTGTCTCAGAGTCTCAGTGTGGCTGTGCCTCAGTGTCTCAGTGTCACTGTGCCTCAGTGTCTCATTGCCTCAGTGTCTCAGAGTCACCGTGTCTCTGTGTCTCAGTGTCTCTGTTTCTCAGTGTCTTTGTGTCTCAGTGTCTCTGCATCTCTGTGTCTCAGAGTCTCAGTTTCACAATGCCTCTGTGCCTCAGTGTCTCTGTGTCTCAGTGTATCAGAGTCTCAGAGTCTCAGTGTCTCAGTCTCTCAGAGTCTCAGAGCCACAGTGTCTCTGTGTCTCAGTGTCTCTGTGCCTCAGTGTCACAGTGTCACAGTGTCTCAGTGTCTCAGTGTCTCAGTGTATCTGTGTCTCAGTGTCTCTGTGTCACAGTGTATCAGTGTCTCAGATGCTCAGTGTCTCTGTGTCTCAGTGTCCCAAAGTCTCAGTGTCTCAGTGTCTCTGTGCCTCTGTATTTCAGAGTCTCAGAATCTCAGTATCTCTGTGTCTCAGTGTCTCAAAGTCTCTGTGTCTCAGTGTATCAGTGTCTCATTTACTCAATGTCTCTTTGTCTCTGTGTCTGAGTGTCTCAGTGTCTCAGTGTCTCAATGTCTCTGTGTCTCAGTGTCTCAGTGTCTCTGTGGCTCAGTGTCTCAGAGTCTCAGTGTCTCTGTGTATCATTGTCTTTGTGTCTCAGTGTCTCTGTGTCTCAGTATTTCTGTGTCTCAGTGTCTCAGAGTCTCAGTGTCTCAGTGTCTCATTAACTCAATGTCTCTTTGTCTCTGTGTCTGAGTGTCTCTGTGCCTCAGTGTCACAGTGTCTCAGTGTCTCAATGTCTCTGTGTCTCAATGTCTCAGTGTCTCTGTGTCTCAGTGTCTCAGAGTCTCAGTGTCTCTGTGTATCATTGTCTTTGTGTCTCAGTGTCTCTGTGTCTCAGTATTTCTGTGTCTCAGTGTCTCAGAGTCTCAGTGTTTCAGTGTCTCTGTGTCTCAGTGTCTCAGAGTCTCAGTGTCTCTGTGCCTCAGTGTCTCTGTGTCTCAGTGTATCAGTGTCTCAGAGTCTCAGTGTCTCTGTGTCTCTGTGTCTCAGTGTCTCTGTGTCACAGTGTCTCAGTGTCTCAGAGTCTCAGAGCCTCAGTGTCTCTGTGTCTCAGTGACTCTGTGCCTCAGTGTCACAGTGTCATAGTGTCACAGTGTCTCAGTGTCTCAGTGTCTCTGTGCCTCAGTGTCTCTGTGTCTCAGTGTATCAGTGTCTCAGAGTCTCAGTGTCTCTGTGTCTCTGTGTCTCAGTGTCTCTGTGTCACAGTGTCTCAGTGTCTCAGAGTCTCAGAGCCTCAGTGTCTCTGTGTCTCAGTGTCTCTGTGCCACAGTGTCTCAGTGTCACAGTGTCTCTGTGTCACAGTGCCTTTGTGCCTCTGTGTCTCAGAGTCTCAGAGTCACTGTGCGTTTGTATCTCAGAATCTTAGTATCTCTGTGTCTCAGTGTCTCAATGTCTCAAAGTCTCTGTGTCTCAGTGTATCAGTGTCTCATTGACTCAATGTCTCAATGTCTCTGTGTCTCAGAGTCAAAGTGTCTCTGTGTCTCTGTGTCTCATTTTATCAGTGTCTCAGAGACTCATTGTCTCAGTGTCTAAGTGTGCCAGATTTTCAGTGTCTCAGTGTCTTAGAGTCTCAGTGAATCTGTGTCTCAGTATCACTGTGCCTCAGTGTCTCAGCGTCTCAGAGTCTCAGTGTCTCAGTGTATCAGTGTATCTGTGTCTCAGTGTATTAGAGTCTCAGTGTCTCAGTGTCTTTGTGTCTCAGTGTCTCAGAGCCTCAGTGTCTCAGTGTGTTTGTGTCTCAGTGTCTCAGAGCCTCAGTGTCTCTGTGTCTCAGTGTCCCAAAGTCTCAGTGTCTCTGTGCCTCTGTGTGCCAGTGACACATTGTCTCTGTGTCTCAGGGTCTCTTTGTCTCTGTGTCTGAGTGTCTCTGTGCCTCAGTGTCGCAGTGTCTCTGTGTCTCAGTGTCTCAGTGTCACAGTGTCTCAGAGTCTATGTTTCTCAGTGTCTCTGTGTGTCAGTGTATCAGTGTCTCTGTGTCTCAAAGTCTTTGTGTCTCAGTGTCTCAGAGAATCAGTGCGTCAGTGTCTCTCTGTTTGAGTGTCTCTCTCCCTCAGTGTCACACTGACTGAATGTCTCAGAGTCTCAGTGTCTCAGTGTCGCTGTGTCTCAGAGTCTGAGTCTCAGTGTCTCTTTGTCTCAGTGTCTCAGTGTCTCTGTGTCTCTGTGTCTTTGTGTCTCAGTGTCTCTGCGTCTCTGTGTCTCAGAGTCTCAGTTTCGCAATGATTCTGTGCCTCAGTGTCTCTATGTCTCAGTGTATCAGTGTCTCAGAGTCTCTGTGTCTCAGTGTCTCTGTGCCTCAGTGTCTTTGTGTCTCAGTGTCTCAGTGACTCTGCGTCCCAGAGTCTCTGTGTCTCAGTGTCTCAGTGACTCTGTGTCTCAGTGTCTCTGTGCCTCAGTGTCTCTGTGTCTTGGTGCCTCAGTGTCTCAATGTATCAGAGTCTCAGTGTCTCTGTGTCTCTGTGTCTCAGTGTCTCTGTGTCTCAGAGTCTCTGTGTCTCTGTGCCTCAGTCTATCAGACTCTCAGTGTCTCAGTGTCTCTGTGTCACAATGTCTCAGAGTCTCAGTATCTCATTGTATCAATGTCTCAGTGTCTCAGTGTCTCAGAGTCAAAGTGTCTCCGTGACTCAGTTTATCAGTGTGTCAGATTTTCAGTGTCACAGTGTCTCAGAGTCTCAGTGAAGCTGTGTCTCAGTATCACTGTGTGAATTTCTCTGTGCCTCAGTGTCACAGTGTTTTAGATTATCAGTGTCACAGTGTCTCAGAGTCTCAGTGTCTCAGAGTCTCAGTGTGGCTGTGCCTCAGTGTCTCAGTGTCTCTGTGCCTCAGTGTCTCATTGCCTCAGTGTCTCAGAGTCAGCGTGTCTCTGTGTCTCAGTGTCTCTGTGTCTCTGTGTCTCTGTGTCTCAGTGTCTCTGCTTCTCTGTGTCTCAGAGTCTCAGTTTCACAATGCCTCTGTGCCTCAGTGTCTCTGTGTCTCAGTGTATCAGTGTCTCAGAGTCTCAGTGTCTCTGTGTCTCTGTGTCACGGGGTCTCAGTGTCTCAGAGTCTCAGAGCCTCAGTGTCTCTGTGTCTCAGTGTCTCTGTGCCTCAGTGTCACAGTGTCACAGTGTCTCAGTGTCTCTGTGTCTCAGTGTCTCTGTGTCACAGTGTCTCAGTGTCTCAGAGTCTCAGAGTCTCAGTGTCTCTGTGTCTCAGTGTCTCTGTGTCTCAGTGTCCCAAAGTCTCAATGTCTCAGTGTCTCTGTGCCTCTGTATCTCAGAGTCTCAGAATCTCAGTATCTCTGTGTCTCAGTGTATCAGTGTCTCATTTACTCAATGTCTCTTTGTCTCTGTGTCTGAGTGTCTCTGTGCCTCAGTGTCACAGTGTCACAGTGTCTCAGTGTCTCAATGTCTCAGTGTCTCAGTGTCTCAGTGTCTCTGTGTCTCTGTGCCTCAGTGTCTCATTGCCTCAGTGTCTCAGAGTCAGCGTGTCTCTGTGTCTCAGTGTCTCTGTGTCTCTGTGTCTCAGTGTCTCTGCTTGTCTGTGTCTCAGAGTCTCAGTTTCACAATGCCTCTGTGCCTCAGTGTCTCTGTGTCTCAGTGTATCAGTGTCTCAGAGTCTCAGTGTCTCTGTGTCTCTGTGTCACGGGGTCTCAGTGTCTCAGAGTCTCAGAGCCTGAGTGTCTCTGTGTCTCTGTGTCTCTGTGCCTCAGTGTCTCTGTGTCACAGTGTCTCAGTGTCTCAGAGTCTCAGAGTCTCAGTGTCTCTGTGTCTCAGTGTCTCTGTGTCTCAGTGCCCCAAAGTCTCAATGTCTCAGTGTCTCTGTGCCTCCGTATCTCAGAGTCTCAGAATCTCAGTGTCTCTGTGTCTCAGTGTATCAGTGTCTCATTTACTCAATGTCTCTATGTCTCAGTGTCTCAGTGTCTCTGTGTCTCAGTGTCTCAGAGTCTCAGTGTCTCTGTGTATCATTTTCTTTGTTTCTCAGTGTCTCTGTGTCTCAGTATTTCTGTGTCTCAGTGTCTCAGAGTCAGCGTGTCTCTCAGTCTCAGTGTCTTTGTGTCTCAGTGTCTTTTTGCCTCTGTGTCTTTTTGCCTCTGTGTCTCAGAGTCGCAGAGTCTCTGTGCGATTGTGTCTCAGAGTCTCAGTGTCTCTGTGTCTCAGTGTTCAGTGTCTCAGTGTCTCTGTGTTTCAGTGTCTCAGTGTCTCTGTGTTTCAGTGTCTCAGAGTCTCAGTGTCTCTGTGCCTCAGTGTCTCTGTGCCTCAGTGTCTTTTTGCCTCTGTGTCTCAGAGTCGCAGAGTCTCTGTGCGATTGTGTCTCAGAGTCTCAGTGTCTCTGTGTCTCAGTGTCCCAAAGTCTCAGTGTCTCAGTGTCTCTGTGCCTCTGTATCTCAGAGTCTCAGAATCTCAGTATCTCTGTTTCTCAGTGTCTCAAAGTCTCAGTGCCTCTGTGTCTCAGTGTATCAGTGTCTCATTTACTCAATGTCTCTTTGTCTCTGTGTCTGAGTGTCTCTGTGCCTCAGTGTCACAGTGTCTCAGTGTCTCAATGTCTCTGTTTCTCAGTGTCTCAGTGTCTCAGTGTCTCTGTGCCTCTGCGTCTCAGAGTCTCAGAGTCTCAGTGTCTCTGTGTCTCAAAGTCTCAGTGTCTCTGTGTCTCTGTGTCTCAGTGTCTCAGTGTCACAGTGTCTCTGTGTCACAGTGCTTTTGTGCCTCTGTGTCTCAGAGTCTCAGAGTCACTGTGCGTTTGTTTCTCAGAGTCTCAGTGTCTCTGTGCCTCTGTGTCTCAGAGTCTCAGAATCTCAGTATCTCTGTGTCTCAGTGTCTCAATGTCTCAAAGTCTCTGTGTCTCTGTGTCTCAGTGTATCAGTGTCTCATTGACTCAGTGTCTCAATGTCTCTGTGTCAGAGTGTCTCTGTGCCTCAGTGTCACAGTGTCTCAGTGTCTCAGAGTCAAAGTGTCTCTGTGTCTCTGTGTCTCATTTTATCAGTGTCTCAGAGACTCAGTGTCTCAGTATCTAAGTGTGCCAGATTTTCAGAGTCTCAGTGTCTTAGAGTCTCAGTGAATCTGTGTCTCAGTATCACTGTGCCTCAGTGTCTCAGCGTCTCAGAGTCTCAGTGTCTCAGTGTATCTGTGTCTCAGTGTCTCAAAGCCTTTGTGTCTCAGTGTCTCAGAGAATCAGTGCCTCAGTGTCTCTCTGTTTGAGTGTCTCTATGCCTCAGTGTCACACTGTCTCAATGTCTCAGAGTCTCAGTGTCTCAGTGTCGCTGTTTCTCAGAGTCTCAGAGTCTCAGTGTCTCTTTGTCTCAGTGTCTCTGTGTCTTTGTGTCTCAGTGTCTCTGCGTATCTGTGTCTCAGAGTCTCAGTTTTGCAAAGTATCTGTGCCTCAGTGTCTTTGTGTCTCAGTGTATCAGTGTCTCAGAGTCTCTGTGTCTCAGTGTCTCAGTGTCTCTGTGCCTCAGTGTCTTAGTGTCTCAGTGTCACAGCGTCTCTGTGTCTCAATGTATCAGAGTCTCAGTGTCTCAGTGTCTCTGTGTCTCTGTGTCTCTGTGTCTCAGTGTCTCTGTGTCTCAGAGTCTCTGTGTCTCTGTGCCTCAGTCTATCAGACTCTCAGTGTCTCAGTGTCTCTGTGTCTCAGTCTATCAGACTCTCAGTGTCTCTGTGTCACAATGTCTCAGAGTCTCAGTATCTCATTGTATCAATGTCTCTGTGCCTCAGTGTCTCAGTGTCTTAGAGTCTCAGTGAAGCTGTGTCTCAGTATCACTGTGCCTCAGTGTCTCAGCGTCTCAGAGACTCAGTGTCTCAGTGTATCTGTGTCTCAGTGTCTCTGTGCCTCAGTGTCTCTGTGTCTCAGTGTCTCTGTGTCTCAGTGTCTCTGTGCCTCATTGTCTCTGTGTCTCTGTGTCTTTGTGTCTCAGTGTCTCAGAGTCTCAGTGTCTCAGTGTCTTTGGGTCTCAGTGTCTCAGAGTCTCAGTGTCTCTGTGTCTCAAAGTTTTGTGTCTCAGAATCTCAGAGTCTCAGTGTCTCTGTGTCCCAGTGTTTCAGTGTCTCAGTGTCTCTGTGCCCCTGTGCCTCAGTGTCTCAGTGTCTCTGTGTCTCAGTATCTCAGAGTCTCAGTGTCTCAGAGTCTCAGTGTGTCTGTGCCTCAGTGTCTCAGTGTCTCTGTGTCTCAGTATCTCAGAGTCTCAGTGTCTCAGAGTCTCAGTGTATCAGTGTCTCTGTATTACTGTGTGAATTTCTCTGTGCCTCAGTGTCACAGTGTCTTAGATTATCAGTGTCACAGTGTCTCAGAGTCTCAGTGTCTCAGAGTCTCAGTGTGGCTGTGCCTCAGTGTCTCAGTGTCTCTGTGCCTCAGTGTCTCATTGCCTCAGTGTCACAGAGTCACCGTGGCTCTGTGTCTCAGTGTCTCTGTGTCTCAGTGTCTTTGTGTCTCAGTGTCTCTGTGTGTCTGTGTCTCAGAGTCTCAGTTTCACAATGCCTCAGTGTCTCTGTGTCTCTGTGCCTCAGTGTCTCTGTGTCACAGTGTATCAGTGTCTCAGAGTCTCAGTGTCTCTGTGTCTCAGTGTCCCAAAGTCTCAGTGTCTCAGTGTCTCTGTGCCTCTGTGTCTCAGTGTCTCTGTGTCACAGTGTATCAGTGTCTCAGAGTCTCAGTGTCTCTGTGTCTCAGTGTCCCAAAGTCTCAGTGTCTCTGTGTCTCTGTATCTCAGAGTCTCAGAATCTCAGTATCTCTGTGTCTCAGTGTCTCAAAGTCTCTGTGTCTCTGTGTCTCAGTGTATCAGTGTCTCATTTACTCAATGTCTCTTTGTCTCTTTGTCTGAGTGTCGCTGTGCCTCAGTGTCACAGTGTCTCTTTGTCTCAATGTCTCTGTGTCTCAGTGTCTCAGTGTCTCAGTGTCTCTGTGTCTCAGTGTCTCAGAGTCTCAGTGTCTCTGTGTATCATTGTCTTTGTGTCTCATTGTCTCTGTGTCTCAGTATTTCTGTGTCTCAGTGTCTCAGAGTCTCAGTGTCTCAGTGTCTCATTTACTCAATGTCTCTTTGTCTCTGTGTCTGAGTGTCTCTGTGCCTCAGTGTCACAGTGTCTCAGTGTCACAATGTCTCTGTGTCTCAATGTCTCAGTGTCTCAGTGTCTCTGTGTCTCAGTGTCTCAGAGTCTCAGTGTCTCTGTGTATCATTGTCTTTGTGTCTCAGTGTCTCTGTGTCACAGTGTCTCAGTGTCTCAGAGTCTCAGAGTCTCAGTGTCTCTGTGTCTCAGTGTCTCTGTGCCACAGTGTCTCAGAGTCTCAGTGTCTCTGTGTCTCAGTGTCTCAAAGTCTCAGTGTCTCAAAGTCTCAGTGTCTCTGTGTCTCAGTGTATCAGTGTCTCATTTACTCAATGTCTCTTTGTCTCTGTGTCTCAGTATCTCTGTGCCTCAGTGTCACAGTGTCTCAGTGTCTCAATGTCTCTGTGTCTCAGTGTCTCAGTGTCTCTGTGTCTCAGTGTCTCAGAGTCTCAGTGTCTCTGTGTATCAGTGTCTCTGTGTCACAGTGTCTCAGAGTCTCAGTGTCTCTGTGTCTCAGTGTCTCAAAGTCTCAGTGTCTCAAAGTCTCAGTGTCTCTGTGTCTCAGTGTCTCTGTGTCACAGTGTCTCTGTGTCACAGAGTCTCAGAGTCTCAGTGTCTCTGTGTCTCAGTGTCTCTGTGTCACAGTGTCTCAGAGTCTCAGTGTCTCTGTGTCTCAAAGTCTCAGTGTCTCAAAGTCTCAGTGTCTCTGTGTCTCAGTGTATCAGTGTCTCATTTACTCAATGTCTCTTTGTCTCTGTGTCTCAGTATCTCTGTGCCTCAGTGTCACAGTGTCTCAGTGTCTCAATGTCTCTGTGTCTCAGTGTCTCAGTGTCTCTGTGTCTCAGTGTCTCAGAGTCTCAGTGTCTCTGTGTATCATTGTCTTTGTGTCTCAGTGTCTCTGTGTCTCAGTATTTCTGTGTCTCAGTGTCTCAGTGTCTCAGTGTCTCTCTGTCTCAGTGTCTCTGTGTCTCAGTGTATCAGTGTCTCATTTACTCAATGTCTCTTTGTCTCTGTGTCTGAGTGTCTCTGTGCCTCAGTGTCACAGTGTCTCAGTGTCTCAATGTCTCTGTGTCTCAATGTCTCAGAGTCTCAGTGTCTCTGTGTATCATTTTCTTTGTGTCTCAGTGTCTCTGTGTCTCAGTATTTCTGTGTCTCAGTGTCTCAGAGTCTCAGTGTCTCAGTGTCTCTCTGTCTCAGTGTCTTTGTGTCTCAGTGTTCAGTGTCTCAGTGTCTCTGTGTTTCAGTGTCTCAGAGTCTCAGTGTCTCTGTGCCTCAGTGTCTCTGTGTCTCAGTGTCTCTGTGTCTCAGTGTCTCTGTGCCACAGTGTCTCAGTGTCTCAGAGTCTCAGAGCCTCAGTGTCTCTGTGTCTCAGTGTCTCTGTGCCTCAGTGTCACAGTGTCATAGTGTCACAGTGTCTCTGTGTCTCAGTGTCTCTGTGTCACAGTGTCTCAGAATCTCAGAGTCTCAGTGTCTCTGTGTCTCTGTGTCTCAGTGTCTCTGTGCCTCATTGTCTCTGTGTCTCTGTGTCTTTGTGTCTCAGTGTCTCAGAGTCTCAGTGTCTCAGTGTCTCTGCGTCTCAGTGTCTCAGTTGCTCTGTGTCTCTGTGTCTCAGTGTCTCTGTGTCACAGTGTCTCAGTGTCTCAGAGTCTCAGAGTCTCAGTGTCTCTGTGTCTCAGTGTCTCTGTGCCTCATTGTCTTTTTGCCTCTGTGTCTCAGAGTCACAAAGTCTCTGTGCGATTGTGTCTCAGAGTCTCAGTGTCTCAGTGTCCGAAAGTATCAGTGTCTCAGTGTCTCTGTGCCTCTGTATCTCAGAGTCTCAGAATCTCAGTATCTCTGTGTCTCAGTGTCTCAAAGTCTCAGTGTCTCTGTGTCTCAGTGTACCAGTGTCTCATTTACTCAATGACACTTTGTCTCTGTGTCTGAGTGTCTCTGTGCCTCAGTGTCACAGTGTCTCAATGTCTCTGTTTCTCAGTGTCTCAGTGTCTCAGTGTCTCTGCGCCTCTGCGTCTCAGAGTCTCAGAGTCTCAGTGTCTCTCTGTCACAAAGTCTCAGTGTCTCTGTGTCTCTGTGTCTCTGTGTCTCAGTGTCTCAGTGTCACAGTGTCTCTGTGTCACAGTGCCTTTGTGCCTCTGTGTCTCAGAGTCTCAGAATCTCAGTATCTCTGTGTCTCAGTGTCTGAATGTCTCAAAGTCTCTGTGTCTCTGTGACTCAGTATCTCAGAGTCTCAGTGTCTCAGAGTCTCAGTGTGTCTGTGCCTCAGTGTCTCAGTGTCTCTGTGTCTCAGTATCTCAGAGTCTCAGTGTCTCAGAGTCTCAGTGTATCAGTGTCTCTGTATTACTGTGTGAATTTCTCTGTGCCTCAGTGTCACAGTGTCTTAGATTATCAGTGTCACAGTGTCTCAGAGTCTCAGTGTCTCAGAGTCTCAGTGTGGCTGTGCCTCAGTGTCTCTGTGCCTCAGTGTCTCATTGCCTCAGTGTCTCAGAGTCACCGTGTCTCTGTGTCTCAGTGTCTCTGTGTCTCAGTGTCTTTGTGTCTCAGTGTCTCTGTGTGTCTGTGTCTCAGAGTCTCAGTTTCACAATGCCTCAGTGTCTCTGTGTCTCTGTGCCTCAGTGTCTCTGTGACACAGTGTATCAGTGTCTCAGAGTCTCAGTGTCTCTGTGTCTCAGTGTCCCAAAGTCTCAGTGTCTCAGTGTCTCTGTGCCTCTGTGTCTCAGTGTCTCTGTGTCACAGTGTATCAGTGTCTCAGAGTCTCAGTGTCTCTGTGTCTCAGTGTCCCAAAGTCGCAGTGTCTCAGTGTCTCTGTGCCTCTGTATCTCAGAGTCTCAGAATCTCAGTATCTCTGTGTCTCAGTGTCTCAAAGTCTCTGTGTCTCTGTGTCTCAGTGTATCAGTGTCTCATTTACTCAATGTCTCTTTGTCTCTTTGTCTGAGTGTCTCTGTGCCTCAGTGTCACAGTGTCTCAGTGTCTCAATGTCTCTGTGTCTCAGTGTCTCAGTGTCTCAGTGTCTCTGTGTCTCAGTGTCTCAGAGTCTCAGTGTCTCTGTGTATCATTGTCTTTGTGTCTCATTGTCTCTGTGTCTCAGTATTTCTGTGTCTCAGTGTCTCAGAGTCTCAGTGTCTCAGTGTCTCATTTACTCAATGTCTCTTTGTCTCTGTGTCTGAGTGTCTCTGTGCCTCAGTGTCACAGTGTCTCAGTGTCACAATGTCTCTGTGTCTCAGTGTCTCAGTGTCTCTGTGTCTCAGTGTCTCAGAGTCTCAGTGTCTCTGTGTATCATTGTCTTTGTGTCTCAGTGTCTCTGTGTCACAGTGTCTCAGTGTCTCAGAGTCTCAGAGTCTCAGTGTCTCTGTGTCTCAGTGTCTCTGTGTCACAGTGTCTCAGAGTCTCAGTGTCTCTGTGTCTCAGTGTCTCAAAGTATCAGTGTCTCAAAGTCTCAGTGTCTCTGTGTCTCAGTGTATCAGTGTCTCATTTACTCAATGTCTCTTTGTCTCTGTGTCTGAGTGTCTCTGTGCCTCAGTGTCACAGTGTCTCAGTGTCTCAATGTCTCTGTGTCTCAGTGTCTCAGTGTCTCTGTGTCTCAGTGTCTCTGTGTCACAGTGTCTCTGTGTCACAGAGTCTCAGAGTCTCAGTGTCTCTGTGTCTCAGTGTCTCTGTGCCACAGTGTCTCAGAGTCTCAGTGTCTCTGTGTCTCAGTGTCTCAAAGTCTCAGTGTCTCAAAGTCTCAGTGTCTCTGTGTCTCAGTGTATCAGTGTCTCATTTACTCAATGTCTCTTTGTCTCTGTGTCTCAGTATCTCTGTGCCTCAGTGTCACAGTGTCTCAGTGTCTCAATGTCTCTGTGTCTCAGTGTCTCAGTGTCTCTGTGTCTCAGTGTCTCAGAGTCTCAGTGTCTCTGTGTATCAGTGTCTCTGTGTCACAGTGTCTCAGAGTCTCAGTGTCTCTGTGTCTCAGTGTCTCAAAGTCTCAGTGTCTCAAAGTCTCAGTGTCTCTGTGTCTCAGTGTCTCTGTGTCACAGTGTCTCTGTGTCACAGAGTCTCAGAGTCTCAGTGTCTCTGTGTCTCAGTGTCTCTGTGTCACAGTGTCTCAGAGTCTCAGTGTCTCTGTGTCTCAGTGTCTCAAAGTCTCAGTGTCTCAAAGTCTCAGTGTCTCTGTGTCTCAGTGTATCAGTGTCTCATTTACTCAATGTCTCTTTGTCTCTGTGTCTCAGTATCTCTGTGCCTCAGTGTCACAGTGTCTCAGTGTCTCAATGTCTCTGTGTCTCAGTGTCTCAGTGTCTCTGTGTCTCAGTGTCTCAGAGTCTCAGTGTCTCTGTGTATCATTGTCTTTGTGTCTCAGTGTCTCTGTGTCTCAGTATTTCTGTGTCTCAGTGTCTCAGTGTCTCAGTGTCTCTCTGTCTCAGTGTCTCTGTGTCTCAGTGTATCAGTGTCTCATTTACTCAATGTCTCTTTGTCTCTGTGTCTGAGTGTCTCTGTGCCTCAGTGTCACAGTGTCTCAGTGTCTCAATGTCTCTGTGTCTCAATGTCTCAGAGTCTCAGTGTCTCTGTGTATCATTTTCTTTGTGTCTCAGTGTCTCTGTGTCTCAGTATTTCTGTGTCTCAGTGTCTCAGAGTCTCAGTGTCTCAGTGTCTCTCTGTCTCAGTGTCTTTGTGTCTCAGTGTTCAGTGTCTCAGTGTCTCTGTGTTTCAGTGTCTCAGAGTCTCAGTGTCTCTGTGCCTCAGTGTCTCTGTGTCTCAGTGTCTCTGTGTCTCAGTGTCTCTGTGCCACAGTGTCTCAGTGTCTCAGAGTCTCAGAGCCTCAGTGTCTCTGTGTCTCAGTGTCTCTGTGCCTCAGTGTCACAGTGTCATAGTGTCACAGTGTCTCTGTGTCTCAGTGTCTCTGTGTCACAGTGTCTCAGAATCTCAGAGTCTCTGTGTCTCTGTGTCTCAGTGTCTCTGTGCCTCATTGTCTCTGTGTCTCTGTGTCTTTGTGTCTCAGTGTCTCAGAGTCTCAGTGTCTCAGTGTCTCTGCGTCTCAGTGTCTCAGTTGCTCTGTGTCTCTGTGTCTCAGTGTCTCTGTGTCACAGTGTCTCAGTGTCTCAGAGTCTCAGAGTCTCAGTGTCTCTGTGTCTCAGTGTCTCTGTGCCTCATTGTCTTTTTGCCTCTGTGTCTCAGAGTCACAAAGTCTCTGTGCGATTGTGTCTCAGAGTCTCAGTGTCTCAGTGTCCGAAAGTATCAGTGTCTCAGTGTCTCTGTGCCTCTGTATCTCAGAGTCTCAGAATCTCAGTATCTCTGTGTCTCAGTGTCTCAAAGTCTCAGTGTCTCTGTGTCTCAGTGTACCAGTGTCTCATTTACTCAATGACACTTTGTCTCTGTGTCTGAGTGTCTCTGTGCCTCAGTGTCACAGTGTCTCAATGTCTCTGTTTCTCAGTGTCTCAGTGTCTCAGTGTCTCTGCGCCTCTGCGTCTCAGAGTCTCAGAGTCTCAGTGTCTCTCTGTCACAAAGTCTCAGTGTCTCTGTGTCTCTGTGTCTCAGTGTCTCAGTGTCACAGTGTCTCTGTGTCACAGTGCCTTTGTGCCTCTGTGTCTCAGAGTCTCAGAATCTCAGTATCTCTGTGTCTCAGTGTCTGAATGTCTCAAAGTCTCTGTGTCTCTGTGACTCAGTATCTCAGAGTCTCAGTGTCTCAGAGTCTCAGTGTGTCTGTGCCTCAGTGTCTCAGTGTCTCTGTGTCTCAGTATCTCAGAGTCTCAGTGTCTCAGAGTCTCAGTGTATCAGTGTCTCTGTATTACTGTGTGAATTTCTCTGTGCCTCAGTGTCACAGTGTCTTAGATTATCAGTGTCACAGTGTCTCAGAGTCTCAGTGTCTCAGAGTCTCAGTGTGGCTGTGCCTCAGTGTCTCTGTGCCTCAGTGTCTCATTGCCTCAGTGTCTCAGAGTCACCGTGTCTCTGTGTCTCAGTGTCTCTGTGTCTCAGTGTCTTTGTGTCTCAGTGTCTCTGTGTGTCTGTGTCTCAGAGTCTCAGTTTCACAATGCCTCAGTGTCTCTGTGTCTCTGTGCCTCAGTGTCTCTGTGACACAGTGTATCAGTGTCTCAGAGTCTCAGTGTCTCTGTGTCTCAGTGTCCCAAAGTCTCAGTGTCTCAGTGTCTCTGTGCCTCTGTGTCTCAGTGTCTCTGTGTCACAGTGTATCAGTGTCTCAGAGTCTCAGTGTCTCTGTGTCTCAGTGTCCCAAAGTCGCAGTGTCTCAGTGTCTCTGTGCCTCTGTATCTCAGAGTCTCAGAATCTCAGTATCTCTGTGTCTCAGTGTCTCAAAGTCTCTGTGTCTCTGTGTCTCAGTGTATCAGTGTCTCATTTACTCAATGTCTCTTTGTCTCTTTGTCTGAGTGTCTCTGTGCCTCAGTGTCACAGTGTCTCAGTGTCTCAATGTCTCTGTGTCTCAGTGTCTCAGTGTCTCAGTGTCTCTGTGTCTCAGTGTCTCAGAGTCTCAGTGTCTCTGTGTATCATTGTCTTTGTGTCTCATTGTCTCTGTGTCTCAGTATTTCTGTGTCTCAGTGTCTCAGAGTCTCAGTGTCTCAGTGTCTCATTTACTCAATGTCTCTTTGTCTCTGTGTCTGAGTGTCTCTGTGCCTCAGTGTCACAGTGTCTCAGTGTCACAATGTCTCTGTGTCTCAGTGTCTCAGTGTCTCTGTGTCTCAGTGTCTCAGAGTCTCAGTGTCTCTGTGTATCATTGTCTTTGTGTCTCAGTGTCTCTGTGTCACAGTGTCTCAGTGTCTCAGAGTCTCAGAGTCTCAGTGTCTCTGTGTCTCAGTGTCTCTGTGTCACAGTGTCTCAGAGTCTCAGTGTCTCTGTGTCTCAGTGTCTCAAAGTATCAGTGTCTCAAAGTCTCAGTGTCTCTGTGTCTCAGTGTATCAGTGTCTCATTTACTCAATGTCTCTTTGTCTCTGTGTCTGAGTGTCTCTGTGCCTCAGTGTCACAGTGTCTCAGTGTCTCAATGTCTCTGTGTCTCAGTGTCTCAGTGTCTCTGTGTCTCAGTGTCTCAGAGTCTCAGTGTCTCTGTGTATCATTGTCTTTGTGTCGCAGTGTCTCTGTGTCTCAGTATTTCTGTGTCTCAATGTCTCAGAGTCTCAGTGTCTCAGTGTCTCTCTGTCTCAGTGTCTCTGTGTCTCAGTGTATCAGTGTCTCATTTACTCAATGTCTCTTTGTCTCTGTGTCTGAGTGTCTCTGTGCCTCAGTGTCACAGTGTCTCAGTGTCTCAATGTCTCTGTGTCAGAGTGTCTCTGTGCCTCAGTGTCACAGTGTCTCAGTGTCTCAGTGTCTCAGAGTCAAAGTGTCTCTGTGTCTCTGTGTCTCATTTTATCAGTGTCTCAGAGACTCAGTGTCTCAGTGTCTAAGTGTGCCAGATTTTCAGTGTCTCAGTGACTTAGAGTCTCAGTGAATCTGTGTCTCAAAGTCTTTGTGTCTCAGTGTCTCAGAGAATCAGTGCCTCAGTGTCTCTCTGTTTGAGTGTCTCTATGCCTCAGTGTCACACTGTCTCAATGTCTCAGAGTCTCAGTGTCTCAGTGTCGCTGTGTCTCAGAGTCTCAGAGTCTCAGTGTCTCTTTGTCTCAGTGTCTCTGCGTATCTGTGTCTCAGAGTCTCAGTTTTGCAAAGTATCTGTGCCTCAGTGTCTCTGTGTCTCAGTGTATCAGTGTCTCTGTGTCTCAGTGTCTCTGTGCCACAGTGTCTCAGTGTCTCAGAGTCTCAGAGCCTCAGTGTCTCTGTGTCTCAGTGTCTCTGTGCCTCAGTGTCACAGTGTCATAGTGTCACAGTGTCTCTGTGTCTCAGTGTCTCTGTGTCACAGTGTCTCAGTGTCTCAGAATCTCAGAGTCTCAGTGTCTCTGTGTCTCTGTGTCTCAGTGTCTCTGTGCCTCATTGTCTCTGTGTCTCTGTGTCTTTGTGTCTCAGTGTCTCAGAGTCTCAGTGTCTCAGTGTCTCTGCGTCTCAGTGTCTCAGTGTCTCTGTGTCTCTGTGTCTCAGTGTCTCTGTGTCACAGTGTCTCAGTGTCTCAGAGTCTCAGAGTCTCAGTGTCTCTGTGTCTCAGTGTCTCTGTGCCTCATTGTCTTTTTGCCTCTGTGTCTCAGAGTCACAAAGTCTCTGTGCGATTGTGTCTCAGAGTCTCAGTGTCTCAGTGTCCGAAAGTATCAGTGTCTCAGTGTCTCTGTGCCTCTGTATCTCAGAGTCTCAGAATCTCAGTATCTCTGTGTCTCAGTGTCTCAAAGTCTCAGTGTCTCTGTGTCTCAGTGTACCAGTGTCTCATTTACTCAATGACACTTTGTCTCTGTGTCTGAGTGTCTCTGTGCCTCAGTGTCACAGTGTCTCAATGTCTCTGTTTCTCAGTGTCTCAGTGTCTCAGTGTCTCTGCGCCTCTGCGTCTCAGAGTCTCAGAGTCTCAGTGTCTCTCTGTCACAAAGTCTCAGTGTCTCAGTGTCTCTGTGTCTCTGTGTCTCTGTGTCTCAGTGTCTCAGTGTCACAGTGTCTCTGTGTCACAGTGCCTTTGTGCCTCTGTGTCTCAGAGTCTCAGAATCTCAGTATCTCTGTGTCTCAGTGTCTGAATGTCTCAAAGTCTCTGTGTCTCTGTGTCTCAGTATCTCAGAGTCTCAGTGTCTCAGAGTCTCAGTGTGTCTGTGCCTCAGTGTCTCAGTGTCTCTGTGTCTCAGTATCTCAGAGTCTCAGTGTCTCAGAGTCTCAGTGTATCAGTGTCTCTGTATTACTGTGTGAATTTCTCTGTGCCTCAGTGTCACAGTGTCTTAGATTATCAGTGTCACAGTGTCTCAGAGTCTCAGTGTCTCAGAGTCTCAGTGTGGCTGTGCCTCAGTGTCTCTGTGCCTCAGTGTCTCATTGCCTCAGTGTCTCAGAGTCACCGTGTCTCTGTGTCTCAGTGTCTCTGTGTCTCAGTGTCTTTGTGTCTCAGTGTCTCTGTGTGTCTGTGTCTCAGAGTCTCAGTTTCACAATGCCTCAGTGTCTCTGTGCCTCAGTGTCTCTGTGACACAGTGTATCAGTGTCTCAGAGTCTCAGTGTCTCTGTGTCTCAGTGTCCCAAAGTCTCAGTGTCTCAGTGTCTCTGTGCCTCTGTGTCTCAGTGTCTCTGTGTCACAGTGTATCAGTGTCTCAGAGTCTCAGTGTCTCTGTGTCTCAGTGTCCCAAAGTCTCAGTGTCTCAGTGTCTCTGTGCCTCTGTATCTCAGAGTCTCAGAATCTCAGTATCTCTGTGTCTCAGTGTCTCAAAGTCTCTGTGTCTCTGTGTCTCAGTGTATCAGTGTCTCATTTAATCAATGTCTCTTTGTCTCTTTGTCTGAGTGTCTCTGTGCCTCAGTGTCACAGTGTCTCAGTGTCTCAATGTCTCTGTGTCTCAGTGTCTCAGTGTCTCTGTGTCTCAGTGTCTCAGAGTCTCAGTGTCTCTGTGTATCATTGTCTTTGTGTCTCATTGTCTCTGTGTCTCAGTATTTCTGTGTCTCAGTGTCTCAGAGTCTCAGTGTCTCAGTGTCTCATTTACTCAATGTCTCTTTGTCTCTGTGTCTGAGTGTCTCTGTGCCTCAGTGTCACAGTGTCTCAGTGTCACAATGTCTCTGTGTCTCAGTGTCTCAGTGTCTCTGTGTCTCAGTGTCTCAGAGTCTCAGTGTCTCTGTGTATCATTGTCTTTGTGTCTCAGTGTCTCTGTGTCACAGTGTCTCAGTGTCTCAGAGTCTCAGAGTCTCAGTGTCTCTGTGTCTCAGTGTCTCTGTGTCACAGTGTCTCAGAGTCTCAGTGTCTCTGTGTCTCAGTGTCTCAAAGTATCAGTGTCTCAAAGTCTCAGTGTCTCTGTGTCTCAGTGTATCAGTGTCTCATTTACTCAATGTCTCTTTGTCTCTGTGTCTGAGTGTCTCTGTGCCTCAGTGTCACAGTGTCTCAGTGTCTCAATGTCTCTGTGTCTCAGTGTCTCAGTGTCTCTGTGTCTCAGTGTCTCAGAGTCTCAGTGTCTCTGTGTATCATTGTCTTTGTGTCTCAGTGTCTCTGTGTCTCAGTATTTCTGTGTCTCAGTGTCTCAGAGTCTCAGTGTCTCAGTGTCTCTCTGTCTCAGTGTCTCTGTGTCTCAGTGTATCAGTGTCTCATTTACTCAATGTCTCTTTGTCTCTGTGTCTGAGTGTCTCTGTGCCTCAGTGTCACAGTGTCTCAGTGTCTCAATGTCTCTGTGTCAGAGTGTCTCTGTGCCTCAGTGTCACAGTGTCTCAGTGTCTCAGAGTCAAAGTGTCTCTGTGTCTCTGTGTCTCATTTTATTAGTGTCTCAGAGACTCAGTGTCTCAGTGTCTAAGTGTGCCAGATTTTCAGTGTCTCAGTGACTTAGAGTCTCAGTGAATCTGTGTCTCAAAGTCTTTGTGTCTCAGTGTCTCAGAGAATCAGTGCCTCAGTGTCTCTCTGTTTGAGTGTCTCTATGCCTCAGTGTCACACTGTCTCAATGTCTCAGAGTCTCAGTGTCTCAGTGTCGCTGTGTCTCAGAGTCTCAGAGTCTCAGTGTCTCTTTGTCTCAGTGTCTCTGCGTATCTGTGTCTCAGAGTCTCAGTTTTGCAAAGTATCTGTGCCTCAGTGTCTCTGTGTCTCAGTGTATCAGTGTCTCAGAGTCTCTGTGTCTCTGTGTCTCAGTGTCTCTGTGCCTCAGTGTCTTAGTGTCTCAGTGTCACAGCGTCTCTGTGTCTCAATGTATCAGAGTCTCAGTGTCTCTGTGTCTCTGTGTCTCAGTGTCTCTGTGTCTCAGAGTCTCTGTGTCTCTGTGCCTCAGTCTATCAGACTCACAGTGTCTCAGTGTCTCTGTGTCTCAGTCTATCAGACTCTCAGTGTCTCTGTGTCTCAGTGTCTCAGAGTCTCAGTGTATCTGTGTTTCAGTGTCTCTGTGTCTCAGGCTCTCAATTCTTTGTGTCTCTGTGTCCCAGTGTCTCTGTGTCTCAGTTTATCAGTGTGTCAGATTTTCAGTGTCTCAGTGTCTTAGAGTCTCAGTGAAGCTGTGTCTCAGTATCACTGTGCCTCAGTGTCTCAGCGTCTCAGAGACTCAGTGTCTCAGTGTATCTGTGTCTCAGTGTCTCTGTGCCTCAGTGTCTCTGTGTCTCAGTGTCTCTGTGTCTCAGTGTCTCTGCGCATCATTGTCTCTGTGTCTCTGTGTCTTTGTGTCTCAGTGTCTCAGAGTCTCAGTGTCTCAGTGTCTTTGGGTCTCAGTGTCTCAGAGTCTCAGTGTCTCTGTGTCTCAAAGTTTTGTGTCTCAGTGTCTCAGTGTCTCAGTGTCTCTGTGTCTCAGAATCTCAGAGTCTCAGTGTATCTGTGTCCCAGTGTTTCAGTGTCTCAGAGTCTCTGTGTCCCTGTGCCTCAGTGTCTCAGTGTCTCTGTGTCTCAGTATCTCAGAGTCTCAGTGTCTCAGAGTCTCAGTGTGTCTGTGCCTCAGTGTCTCAGTGTCTCTGTGTCTCAGTATCTCAGAGTCGCAGTGTCTCAGAGTCTCAGTAATCAGTGTCTCTGTATCACTGTGTGAATTTCTCTGTGCCTCAGTGTCACAGTGTCTTAGATTATCAGTGTCACAGTGTCTCAGAGTCTCAGTGTCTCAGAGTCTCAGTGTGGCTGTGCCTCAGTGTCTCAGTGTCTCTGTGCCTCAGTGTCTCATTGCCTCAGTGTCTCAGAGTCACCGTGTCTCTGTGTCTCAGTGTCTCTGTGTCTCAGTGTCATTGTGTCTCAGTGTCTCTGCGTGTCTGTGTCTCAGAGTCTCAGTTTCACAATGCCTCTGTGCCTCAGTGTCTCTGTGTCTCAGTGTATCAGAGTCTCAGAGTCTCAGTTTCTCAGTGTCTCAGAGTCTCAGAGCCTCAGTGTCTCTGTGTCTCTGTGCCTCAGTGTCACAGTGTCACAGTGTCTCAGTGTCTCAGTGTCTCTGTGTCACAGTGTATCAGTGTCTCAGAGCCTCAGTGTCTCTGTGTCTCTGTGCCTCAGTGTCACAGTGTCACAGTGTCTCAGTGTCTCAGTGTCTCTGTGTCACAGTGTATCAGTGTCTCAGTGTCTCAGTGTCTCTGTGCCTCTGTATCTCAGAGTCTCAGAATCTCAGTATCTCTGTGTCTCAGAGTCTCAAAGTCTCTGTGTCTCTGTGTCTCAGTGTATCAGTGTCTCATTTACTCAATATCTCTGTGTCTCTGTGTCTTTGTGTCTCAGTGTCTCAGAGTCTCAGTGTCTCAGTGTCTTTGGGTCTCAGTGTCTCAGAGTCTCAGTGTCTCTGTGTCTCAAAGTTTTGTGTCTCAGAATCTCAGAGTCTCAGTGTCTCTGTGTCCCAGTGTTTCAGTGTCTCAGAGTCTCTGTGTCCCTGTGCCTCAGTGTCTCAGTGTCTCTGTGTCTCAGTATCTCAGAGTCTCAGTGTCTCAGAGTCTCAGTGTGTCTGTGCCTCAGTGTCTCAGTGTCTCTGTGTCTCAGTGTATCAGTGTCTCTGTATTACTGTGTGAATTTCTCTGTGCCTCAGTGTCACAGTGTCTTAGATTATCAGTGTCACAGTGTCTCAGAGTCTCAGTGTCTCAGAGTCTCAGTGTGGCTGTGCCTCAGTGTCTCAGTGTCTCTGTGCCTCAGTGTCTCAGAGTCACCGTGTCTCTGTGTCTCAGTGTCTC
Organism: Prionace glauca; assembly: GCA_037974335.1. Classification (NCBI taxonomy): domain Eukaryota; kingdom Metazoa; phylum Chordata; class Chondrichthyes; order Carcharhiniformes; family Carcharhinidae; genus Prionace; species Prionace glauca. Next base: position 171,630 of record JBBMRE010000113.1, read on the forward strand.
TGTGTCTCAGTGTCTTTGTGTCTCAGTGTCTCTGCGTGTCTGTGTCTCAGAGTCTCAGTTTCACAATGCCTCTGTGCCTCAGTGTCTCTGTGTCTCAGTGTATCAGAGTCTCAGAGTCTCAGTTTCTCAGTGTCTCAGAGTCTCAGAGCCTCAGTGTCTCTGTGTCTCTGTGCCTCAGTGTCACAGTGTCACAGTGTCTCAGTGTCTCAGTGTCTCTGTGTCACAGTGTATCAGTGTCTCAGAGTCTCAGTGTCTCTGTGTCTCAGTGTCCCAAAGTCTCAGTGTCTCAGTGTCTCTGTGCCTCTGTATATCAGAGTCTCAGAATCTCAGTATCTCTGTGTCTCAGAGTCTCAAAGTCTCTGTGTCTCTGTGTCTCAGTGTATCAGTGTCTCATTTACTCAATATCTCTGTGTCTCTGTGTCTTTGTGTCTCAGTGTCTCAGAGTCTCAGTGTCTCAGTGTCTTTGGGTCTCAGTGTCTCAGAGTCTCAGTGTCTCTGTGTCTCAAAGTTTTGTGTCTCAGAATCTCAGAGTCTCAGTGTCTCTGTGTCCCAGTGTTTCAGTGTCTCAGAGTCTCTGTGTCCCTGTGCCTCAGTGTCTCAGTGTCTCTGTGTCTCAGTATCTCAGAGTCTCAGTGTCTCAGAGTCTCAGTGTGTCTGTGCCTCAGTGTCACAGTGTCTTAGATTATCAGTGTCACAGTGTCTCAGAGTCTCAGTGTCTCAGAGTCTCAGTGTGGCTGTGCCTCAGTGTCTCAGTGTCTCTGTGCCTCAGTGTCTTTGTGTCTCAGTGTCTCTGTGTGTCTGTGTCTCAGAGTCTCAGTTTCACAATGCCTCAGTGTCTCTGTGTCTCTGTGCCTCAGTGTCTCTGTGTCACAGTGTATCAGTGTCTCAGAGTCTCAGTGTCTCTGTGTCTCAGTGTCCCAAAGTCTCAGTGTCTCAGTGCCTCTGTGTCTCAGTGTCTCTGTGTCACAGTGTATCAGTGTCTCAGAGTCTCAGTGTCTCTGTGTCTCAGTGTCCCAAAGTCTCAGTGTCTCAGTGTCTCTGTGCCTCTGTATCTCAGAGTCTCAGAATCTCAGTATCTCTGTGTCTGAGTGTCTCTGTGTCTCAAAGTCTCTGTGTCTCTGTGTCTCAGTGTATCAGTGTCTCATTTACTCAATGTCTCTTTGTCTCTGTGTCTGAGTGTCTCTGTGCCTCAGTGTCACAGTGTCTCAATGTCTCAATGTCTCTGTGTCTCAGTGTCTCAGTGTCTCTGTGTCTCAGTGTCTCAGAGTCTCAGTGTCTCTGTGTATCATTGTCTTTGTGTCTCATTGTCTCTGTGTCTCAGTATTTCTGTGTCTCAGTGTCTCAGAGTCTCAGTGTCTCATTTACTCAATGTCTCTTTGTCTCTGTGTCTGAGTGTCTCTGTGCCTCAGTGTCACAGTGTCTCAGTGTCACAATGTCTCTGTGTCTCAGTGTCTCAGTGTCTCTGTGTCTCAGTGTCTCAGAGTCTCAGTGTCTCTGTGTATCATTGTCTTTGTGTCTCAGTGTCTCTGTGTCACAGTGTCTCAGTGTCTCAGAGTCTCAGAGTCTCAGTGTCTCTGTGTCTCAGTGTCTCTGTGTCACAGTGTCTCAGTGTCTCAGAGTCTCAGTGTCTCTGTGTCTCAGTGTCTCAAAGTCTCAGTGTCTCAAAGTCTCAGTGTCTCTGTGTCTCAGTGTATCAGTGTCTCATTTACTCAATGTCTCTTTGTCTCTGTGTCTGAGTGTCTCTGTGCCTCAGTGTCACAGTGTCTCAGTGTCTCAATGTCTCTGTGTCTCAGTGTCTCTGTGTCTCAGTGTCTCAGTGTATCATTTTCTTTGTGTCTCAGTGTCTCTGTGTCTCAGTATTTCTGTGTCTCAGTGTCTCAGAGTCTGTGTCTCAGTGTCTCTCTGTCTCAGTGTCTTTGTGTCTCAGTGTTCAGTGTCTCAGTGTCTCTGTGTTTCAGTGTCTCAGAGTCTCAGTGTCTCTGTGCCTCAGTGTCTCTGTGTCTCAGTGCATCAGTGTCTCAGAGTCTCAGTGTCTCTGTGTCTCAGTGTCTCAGAGTCTCAGAGCCTCAGTGTCTCTGTGTCTCAGTGTCTCTGTGCCTCAGTGTCACAGTGTCATAGTGTCACAGTGTCTCAGTTTCTCAGTGTCTCTGTGTCTCAGTGTCTCTGTGTCACAGTGTCTCAGTGTCTCAGAGTCTCAGAGTCTCAGTGTCTCTGTGTCTCTGTGTCTCAGTGTCTCTGTGCCTCATTGTCTCTGTGTCACTGTGTCTTTGTGCCTCAGTGTCTCAGAGTCTCAGTGTCTCAGTGTCTCTGCGTCTCAGTGTCTCAGTGTCTCAGTGTCTCTGTGTCTCAGTGTCTCTGTGTCACAGTGTCTCAGTGTCTCAGAGTCTCAGAGTCTCAGTGTCTCTGTGTCTCAGTGTCTCTGTGCCTCATTGTCTCTGTGTCTCTGTGTCTTTGTGTCTCAGTGTCTCAGAGTCTCAGTGTCTCAGTGTCTCTGCGTCTCAGTGTCTCAGTGTCTCTGTGTCTCTGTGTCTCAGTGTCTCTGTGTCACAGTGTCTCAGAGTCTCAGAGTCTCAGTGTCTCTTTGTCTCAGTGTCTCTGCGTATCTGTGTCTCAGAGTCTCAGTTTTGCAAAGTATCTGTGCCTCAGTGTCTCTGTGTCTCAGTGTATCAGTGTCTCAGAGTCTCTGTGTCTCAGTGTCTCAGTGTCTCTGTGCCTCAGTGTCTTAGTGTCTCAGTGTCACAGCGTCTCTGTGTCTCAATGTATCAGAGTCTCAGTGTCTCTGTGTCTCAGTGTATCAGTGTCTCAGAGTCTCTGTGTCTCAGTGTCTCAGTGTCTCTGTGCCTCAGTGTCTTAGTGTCTCAGTGTCACAGCGTCTCTGTGTCTCAATGTATCAGAGTCTCAGTGTCTCTGTGTCCCAGTGTCTCTGTGTCTCAGAGTCTCTGTGTCTCTGTGCCTCAGTCTATCAGACTCACAGTGTCTCAGTGTCTCTGTGTCTCAGTCTATCAGACTCTCAGTGTCTCTGTGTCACAATGTCTCAGAGTCTCAGTATCTCATTGTATCAATGTCTCTGTGCCTCAGTGTCTCAGAGTCTCAGTGTATCTGTGTTTCAGTGTCTCTGTGTCTCAGGCTCTCAATTCTTTGTGTCTCTGTGTCCCAGTGTCTCTGTGTCTCAGTTTATCAGTGTGTCAGATTTTCAGTGTCTCAGTGTCTTAGAGTCTCAGTGAAGCTGTGTCTCAGTATCACTGTGCCTCAGTGTCTCAGCGTCTCAGAGTCTCAGTGTCTCAGTGTATCTGTGTCTCAGTGTCTCAAAGCCTTTGTGTCTCAGTGTCTCAGAGAATCAGTGCCTCAGTGTCTCTCTGTTTGAGTGTCTCTATGCCTCAGTGTCACACTGTCTCAATGTCTCAGAGTCTCAGTGTCTCAGTGTCGCTGTGTCTCAGAGTCTCAGAGTCTCAGTGTCTCTTTGTCTCAGTGTCTCTGCGTATCTGTGTCTCAGAGTCTCAGTTTTGCAAAGTATCTGTGCCTCAGTGTCTCTGTGTCTCAGTGTATCAGTGTCTCAGAGTCTCAGAGCCTCAGTGTCTCTGTGTCTCAGTGTCTCTGTGCCTCAGTGTCACAGTGTCATAGTGTCACAGTGTCTCTGTGTCTCAGTGTCTCTGTGTCACAGTGTCTCAGTGTCTCAGAATCTCAGAGTCTCAGTGTCTCTGTGTCTCTGTGTCTCAGTGTCTCTGTGCCTCATTGTCTCTGTGTCTCTGTGTCTTTGTGTCTCAGTGTCTCAGAGTCTCAGTGTCTCAGTGTCTCTGCGTCTCAGTGTCTCAGTGTCTCTGTGTCTCTGTGTCTCAGTGTCTCTGTGTCACAGTGTCTCAGTGTCTCAGAGTCTCAGAGTCTCAGTGTCTCTGTGTCTCAGTGTCTCTGTGCCTCATTGTCTTTTTGCCTCTGTGTCTCAGAGTCACAAAGTCTCTGTGCGATTGTGTCTCAGAGTCTCAGTGTCTCAGTGTCCGAAAGTATCAGTGTCTCAGTGTCTCTGTGCCTCTGTATCTCAGAGTCTCAGAATCTCAGTATCTCTGTGTCTCAGTGTCTCAAAGTCTCAGTGTCTCTGTGTCTCAGTGTACCAGTGTCTCATTTACTCAATGACACTTTGTCTCTGTGTCTGAGTGTCTCTGTGCCTCAGTGTCACAGTGTCTCAATGTCTCTGTTTCTCAGTGTCTCAGTGTCTCAGTGTCTCTGCGCCTCTGCGTCTCAGAGTCTCAGAGTCTCAGTGTCTCAGAGTCTCAGTGTGGCTGTGCCTCAGTGTCTCAGTGTCTCTGTGCCTCAGTGTCTTTGTGTCTCAGTGTCTCTGTGTGTCTGTGTCTCAGAGTCTCAGTTTCACAATGCCTCAGTGTCTCTGTGTCTCTGTGCCTCAGTGTCTCTGTGTCACAGTGTATCAGTGTCTCAGAGTCTCAGTGTCTCTGTGTCTCAGTGTCCCAAAGTCTCAGTGTCTCAGTGCCTCTGTGTCTCAGTGTCTCTGTGTCACAGTGTATCAGTGTCTCAGAGTCTCAGTGTCTCTGTGTCTCAGTGTCCCAAAGTCTCAGTGTCTCAGTGTCTCTGTGCCTCTGTATCTCAGAGTCTCAGAATCTCAGTATCTCTGTGTCTGAGTGTCTCTGTGTCTCAAAGTCTCTGTGTCTCTGTGTCTCAGTGTCTCATTTACTCAATGTCTCTTTGTCTCTGTGTCTGAGTGTCTCTGTGCCTCAGTGTCACAGTGTCTCAATGTCTCAATGTCTCTGTGTCTCAGTGTCTCAGTGTCTCTGTGTCTCAGTGTCTCAGAGTCTCAGTGTCTCTGTGTATCATTGTCTTTGTGTCTCATTGTCTCTGTGTCTCAGTATTTCTGTGTCTCAGTGTCTCAGAGTCTCAGTGTCTCATTTACTCAATGTCTCTTTGTCTCTGTGTCTGAGTGTCTCTGTGCCTCAGTGTCACAGTGTCTCAGTGTCACAATGTCTCTGTGTCTCAGTGTCTCAGTGTCTCTGTGTCTCAGTGTCTCAGAGTCTCAGTGTCTCTGTGTATCATTGTCTTTGTGTCTCAGTGTCTCTGTGTCACAGTGTCTCAGTGTCTCAGAGTCTCAGAGTCTCAGTGTCTCTGTGTCTCAGTGTCTCTGTGTCACAGTGTCTCAGTGTCTCAGAGTCTCAGTGTCTCTGTGTCTCAGTGTCTCAAAGTCTCAGTGTCTCAAAGTCTCAGTGTCTCTGTGTCTCAGTGTATCAGTGTCTCATTTACTCAATGTCTCTTTGTCTCTGTGTCTGAGTGTCTCTGTGCCTCAGTGTCACAGTGTCTCAGTGTCTCAATGTCTCTGTGTCTCAGTGTCTCTGTGTCTCAGTGTCTCAGTGTATCATTTTCTTTGTGTCTCAGTGTCTCTGTGTCTCAGTATTTCTGTGTCTCAGTGTCTCAGAGTCTGTGTCTCAGTGTCTCTCTGTCTCAGTGTCTTTGTGTCTCAGTGTTCAGTGTCTCAGTGTCTCTGTGTTTCAGTGTCTCAGAGTCTCAGTGTCTCTGTGCCTCAGTGTCTCTGTGTCTCAGTGCATCAGTGTCTCAGAGTCTCAGTGTCTCTGTGTCTCAGTGTCTCAGAGTCTCAGAGCCTCAGTGTCTCTGTGTCTCAGTGTCTCTGTGCCTCAGTGTCACAGTGTCATAGTGTCACAGTGTCTCAGTTTCTCAGTGTCTCTGTGTCTCAGTGTCTCTGTGTCACAGTGTCTCAGTGTCTCAGAGTCTCAGAGTCTCAGTGTCTCTGTGTCTCTGTGTCTCAGTGTCTCTGTGCCTCATTGTCTCTGTGTCTCTGTGTCTTTGTGCCTCAGTGTCTCAGAGTCTCAGTGTCTCAGTGTCTCTGCGTCTCAGTGTCTCAGTGTCTCAGTGTCTCTGTGTCTCAGTGTCTCTGTGTCACAGTGTCTCAGTGTCTCAGAGTCTCAGAGTCTCAGTGTCTCTGTGTCTCAGTGTCTCTGTGCCTCATTGTCTCTGTGTCTCTGTGTCTTTGTGTCTCAGTGTCTCAGAGTCTCAGTGTCTCAGTGTCTCTGCGTCTCAGTGTCTCAGTGTCTCTGTGTCTCTGTGTCTCAGTGTCTCTGTGTCACAGTGTCTCAGTGTCTCAGAGTCTCAGAGTCTCAGTGTCTCAGTGTCTCAATGTCTCTGTGTCTCAGTGTCTCAGTGTCTCATTTACTCAATGTCTCTTTGTCTCTGTGTCTGAGTGTCTCTGTGCCTCAGTGTCACAGTGTCTCAGTGTCACAATGTCTCTGTGTCTCAGTGTCTCAGTGTCTCTGTGTCTCAGTGTCTCAGAGTCTCAGTGTCTCTGTGTATCATTGTCTTTGTGTCTCAGTGTCTCTGTGTCACAGTGTCTCAGTGTCTCAGAGTCTCAGAGTCTCAGTGTCTCTGTGTCTCAGTGTCTCTGTGTCACAGTGTCTCAGTGTCTCAGAGTCTCAGTGTCTCTGTGTCTCAGTGTCTCAAAGTCTCAGTGTCTCTGTGTCTCAGTGTATCAGTGTCTCATTTACTCAATGTCTCTTTGTCTCTGTGTCTGAGTGTCTCTGTGCCTCAGTGTCACAGTGTCTCAGTGTCTCAATGTCTCTGTGTCTCAGTGTCTCAGAGTCTCAGTGTCTCTGTGTATCATTTTCTTTGTGTCTCAGTGTCTCTGTGTCTCAGTATTTCTGTGTCTCAGTGTCTCAGAGTCTCAGTGTCTCAGTGTCTCTCTGTCTCAGTGTCTTTGTGTCTCAGTGTTCAGTGTCTCAGTGTCTCTGTGTTTCAGTGTCTCAGAGTCTCAGTGTCTCTGTGCCTCAGTGTCTCTGTGTCTCAGTGCATCAGTGTCTCAGAGTCTCAGTGTCTCTGTGTCTCAGTGTCTCTGTGCCACAGTGTCTCAGTGTCTCAGAGTCTCAGAGCCTCAGTGTCTCTGTGTCTCAGTGTCTCTGTGCCTCAGTGTCACAGTGTCATAGTGTCACAGTGTCTCAGTTTCTCAGTGTCTCTGTGTCTCAGTGTCTCTGTGTCACAGTGTCTCAGTGTCTCAGAGTCTCAGAGTCTCAGTGTCTCTGTGTCTCTGTGTCTCAGTGTCTCTGTGCCTCATTGTCTCTGTGTCTCTGTGTCTTTGTGTCTCAGTGTTTCAGAGTCTCAGTGTCTCAGTGTCTCTGCGTCTCAGTGTCTCAGTGTCTCAGTGTCTCTGTGTCTCAGTGTCTCTGTGTCACAGTGTCTCAGTGTCTCAGAGTCTCAGAGTCTCAGTGTCTCTGTGTCTCTGTGTCTCAGTGTCTCTGTGCCTCATTGTCTCTGTGTCTCTGTGTCTTTGTGTCTCAGTGTCTCAGAGTCTCAGTGTCTCAGTGTCTCTGCGTCTCAGTGTCTCAGTGTCTCTGTGTCTCTGTGTCTCAGTGTCTCTGTGTTTCAGTGTCTCAGTGTCTCAGAGTCTCAGAGTCTCAGTGTCTCTGTGTCTCAGTGTCTCTGTGCCTCAGTGTCTTTTTGCCTCTGTGTCTCAGAGTCACAGAGTCTCTGTGCGATTGTGTCTCAGAGTCTCAGTGTCTCAGTGTCCGAAAGTATCAGTGTCTCAGTGTCTCTGTGCCTCTGTATCTCAGAGTCTCAGAATCTCAGTATCTCTGTGTCTCAGTGTCTCAAAGTCTCAGTGTCTCTGTGTCTCAGTGTACCAGTGTCTCATTTACTCAATGACACTTTGTCTCTGTGTCTGAGTGTCTCTGTGCCTCAGTGTCACAGTGTCTCAATGTCTCTGTTTCTCAGTGTCTCAGTGTCTCAGTGTCTCTGTGCCTCTGCGTCTCAGAGTCTCAGAGTCTCAGTGTCTCTCTGTCTCAAAGTCTCAGTGTCTCTGTGTCTCTGTGTCTCTGTGTCTCAGTGTCTCAGTGTCACAGTGTCTCAGTGTCTCAATGTCTCTGTGTCTCAGTGTCTCAGTGTCTCTGTGTCTCAGTGTCTCAGAGTCTCAGTGTCTCTGTGTATCATTGTCTTTGTGTCTCAGTGTCTCTGTGTCTCAGTATTTCTGTGTCTCAGTGTCTCAGAGTCTCAGTGTCTCAGTGTCTCTCTGTCTCAGTGTCTCTGTGTCTCAGTGTATCAGTGTCTCATTTACTCAATGTCTCTTTGTCTCTGTGTCTGAGTGTCTCTGTGCCTCAGTGTCACAGTGTCTCAGTGTCTCAATGTCTCTGTGTCAGAGTGTCTCTGTGCCTCAGTGTCACAGTGTCTCAGTGTCTCAGAGTCAAAGTGTCTCTGTGTCTCTGTGTCTCATTTTATCAGTGTCTCAGAGACTCAGTGTCTCAGTGTCTAAGTGTGCCAGATTTTCAGTGTCTCAGTGACTTAGAGTCTCAGTGAATCTGTGTCTCAAAGTCTTTGTGTCTCAGTGTCTCAGAGAATCAGTGCCTCAGTGTCTCTCTGTTTGAGTGTCTCTATGCCTCAGTGTCACACTGTCTCAATGTCTCAGAGTCTCAGTGTCTCAGTGTCGCTGTGTCTCAGAGTCTCAGAGTCTCAGTGTCTCTTTGTCTCAGTGTCTCTGCGTATCTGTGTCTCAGAGTCTCAGTTTTGCAAAGTATCTGTGCCTCAGTGTCTCTGTGTCTCAGTGTATCAGTGTCTCAGAGTCTCTGTGTCTCAGTGTCTCAGTGTCTCTGTGCCTCAGTGTCTTAGTGTCTCAGTGTCACAGCGTCTCTGTGTCTCAATGTATCAGAGTCTCAGTGTCTCTGTGTCTCAGTGTCTCTGTGTCTCAGAGTCTCTGTGTCTCTGTGCCTCAGTCTATCAGACTCACAGTGTCTCAGTGTCTCTGTGTCTCAGTCTATCAGACTCTCAGTGTCTCTGTGTCTCAGTGTCTCAGAGTCTCAGTGTATCTGTGTTTCAGTGTCTCTGTGTCTCAGGCTCTCAATTCTTTGTGTCTCTGTGTCCCAGTGTCTCTGTGTCTCAGTTTATCAGTGTGTCAGATTTTCAGTGTCTCAGTGTCTTAGAGTCTCAGTGAAGCTGTGTCTCAGTATCACTGTGCCTCAGTGTCTCAGCGTCTCAGAGACTCAGTGTCTCAGTGTATCTGTGTCTCAGTGTCTCTGTGCCTCAGTGTCTCTGTGTCTCAGTGTCTCTGTGTCTCAGTGTCTCTGCGCATCATTGTCTCTGTGTCTCTGTGTCTTTGTGTCTCAGTGTCTCAGAGTCTCAGTGTCTCAGTGTCTTTGGGTCTCAGTGTCTCAGAGTCTCAGTGTCTCTGTGTCTCAAAGTTTTGTGTCTCAGTGTCTCAGTGTCTCTGTGTCTCAGAATCTCAGAGTCTCAGTGTATCTGTGTCCCAGTGTTTCAGTGTCTCAGAGTCTCTGTGTCCCTGTGCCTCAGTGTCTCAGTGTCTCTGTGTCTCAGTATCTCAGAGTCTCAGTGTCTCAGAGTCTCAGTGTGTCTGTGCCTCAGTGTCTCAGTGTCTCTGTGTCTCAGTATCTCAGAGTCGCAGTGTCTCAGAGTCTCAGTAATCAGTGTCTCTGTATCACTGTGTGAATTTCTCTGTGCCTCAGTGTCACAGTGTCTTAGATTATCAGTGTCACAGTGTCTCAGAGTCTCAGTGTCTCAGAGTCTCAGTGTGGCTGTGCCTCAGTGTCTCAGTGTCTCTGTGCCTCAGTGTCTCATTGCCTCAGTGTCTCAGAGTCACCGTGTCTCTGTGTCTCAGTGTCTCTGTGCCTCAGTGTCTCTGTGTCTCAGTGTATCAGAGTCTCAGAGTCTCAGTTTCTCAGTGTCTCAGAGTCTCAGAGCCTCAGTGTCTCTGTGTCTCTGTGCCTCAGTGTCACAGTGTCACAGTGTCTCAGTGTCTCAGTGTCTCTGTGTCACAGTGTATCAGTGTCTCAGAGTCTCAGTGTCTCTGTGTCTCAGTGTCCCAAAGTCTCAGTGTCTCAGTGTCTCTGTGCCTCTGTATCTCAGAGTCTCAGAATCTCAGTATCTCTGTGTCTCAGAGTCTCAAAGTCTCTGTGTCTCTGTGTCTCAGTGTATCAGTGTCTCATTTACTCAATATCTCTGTGTCTCTGTGTCTTTGTGTCTCAGTGTCTCAGAGTCTCAGTGTCTCAGTGTCTTTGGGTCTCAGTGTCTCAGAGTCTCAGTGTCTCTGTGTCTCAAAGTTTTGTGTCTCAGAATCTCAGAGTCTCAGTGTCTCTGTGTCCCAGTGTTTCAGTGTCTCAGAGTCTCTGTGTCCCTGTGCCTCAGTGTCTCAGTGTCTCTGTGTCTCAGTATCTCAGAGTCTCAGTGTCTCAGAGTCTCAGTGTGTCTGTGCCTCAGTGTCTCTGTGTCTCAGTGTATCAGTGTCTCTGTATTACTGTGTGAATTTCTCTGTGCCTCAGTGTCACAGTGTCTTAGATTATCAGTGTCACAGTGTCTCAGAGTCTCAGTGTCTCAGAGTCTCAGTGTGGCTGTGCCTCAGTGTCTCAGTGTCTCTGTGCCTCAGTGTCTCATTGCCTCAGTGTCTCAGAGTCACCGTGTCTCTGTGTCTCAGTGTCTCTGTGTCTCAGTGTCTTTGTGTCTCAGTGTCTCTGTGTGTCTGTGTCTCAGAGTCTCAGTTTCACAATGCCTCAGTGTCTCTGTGTCTCTGTGCCTCAGTGTCTCTGTGTCACAGTGTATCAGTGTCTCAGAGTCTCAGTGTCTCTGTGTCTCAGTGTCCCAAAGTCTCAGTGTCTCAGTGCCTCTGTGTCTCAGTGTCTCTGTGTCACAGTGTATCAGTGTCTCAGAGTCTCAGTGTCTCTGTGTCTCAGTGTCCCAAAGTCTCAGTGTCTCAGTGTCTCTGTGCCTCTGTATCTCAGAGTCTCAGAATCTCAGTATCTCTGTGTCTCAGTGTCTCAAAGTCTCTGTGTCTCTGTGTCTCAGTGTATCAGTGTCTCATTTACTCAATGTCTCTTTGTCTCTGTGTCTGAGTGTCTCTGTGCCTCAGTGTCACAGTGTCTCAGTGTCTCAATGTCTCTGTGTCTCAGTGTCTCAGTGTCTCTGTGTCTCAGTGTCTCAGAGTCTCAGTGTCTCTGTGTATCATTGTCTTTGTGTCTCATTGTCTCTGTGTCTCAGTATTTCTGTGTCTCAGTGTCTCAGAGTCTCAGTGTCTCATTTACTCAATGTCTCTTTGTCTCTGTGTCTGAGTGTCTCTGTGCCTCAGTGTCACAGTGTCTCAGTGTCACAATGTCTCTGTGTCTCAGTGTCTCAGTGTCTCTGTGTCTCAGTGTCTCAGAGTCTCAGTGTCTCTGTGTATCATTGACTTTGTGTCTCAGTGTCTCTGTGTCACAGTGTCTCAGTGTCTCAGAGTCTCAGAGTCTCAGTGTCTCTGTGTCACAGTGTCTCAGTGTCTCAGAGTCTCAGTGTCTCTGTGTCTCAGTGTCTCAAAGTCTCAGTGTCTCAAAGTCTCAGTGTCTCTGTGTCTCAGTGTATCAGTGTCTCATTTACTCAATGTCTCTTTGTCTCTGTGTCTGAGTGTCTCTGTGTCTCAATGTCTCTGTGTCTCAGTGTCTCAGAGTCTCAGTGTCTCTGTGTATCATTTTCTTTGTGTCTCAGTGTCTCTGTGTCTCAGTATTTCTGTGTCTCGGTGTCTCAGAGTCTCAGTGTCTCAGTGTCTCTCTGTCTCAGTGTCTTTGTGTCTCAGTGTTCAGTGTCTCAGTGTCTCTGTGTTTCAGTGTCTCAGAGTCTCAGTGTCTCTGTGCCTCAGTGTCTCTGTGTCTCAGTGCATCAGTGTCTCAGAGTCTCAGTGTCTCTGTGTCTCAGTGTCTCTGTGCCACAGTGTCTCAGTGTCTCAGAGTCTCAGAGCCTCAGTGTCTCTGTGTCTCAGTGTCTCTGTGCCTCAGTGTCACAGTGTCATAGTGTCACAGTGTCTCAGTTTCTCAGTGTCTCTGTGTCTCAGTGTCTCTGTGTCACAGTGTCTCAGTGTCTCAGAGTCTCAGAGTCTCAGTGTCTCTGTGTCTCTGTGTCTCAGTGTCTCTGTGCCTCATTGTCTCTGTGTCTCTGTGTCTTTGTGTCTCAGTGTCTCAGAGTCTCAGTGTCTCAGTGTCTCTGCGTCTCAGTGTCTCAGTGTCTCAGTGTCTCTGTGTCTCAGTGTCTCTGTGTCACAGTGTCTCAGTGTCTCAGAGTCTCAGAGTCTCAGTGTCTCTGTGTCTCTGTGTCTCAGTGTCTCTGTGCCTCATTGTCTCTGTGTCTCTGTGTCTTTGTGTCTCAGTGTCTCAGAGTCTCAGTGTCTCAGTGTCTCTGCGTCTCAGTGTCTCAGTGTCTCTGTGTCTCTGTGTCTCAGTGTCTCTGTGTCACAGTGTCTCAGTGTCTCAGAGTCTCAGAGTCTCAGTGTCTCTGTGTCTCAGTGTCTCTGTGCCTCAGTGTCTTTTTGCCTCTGTGTCTCAGAGTCACAGAGTCTCTGTGCGATTGTGTCTCAGAGTCTCAGTGTCTCAGTGTCCGAAAGTATCAGTGTCTCAGTGTCTCTGTGCCTCTGTATCTCAGAGTCTCAGAATCTCAGTATCTCTGTGTCTCAGTGTCTCAAAGTCTCAGTGTCTCTGTGTCTCAGTGTACCAGTGTCTCATTTACTCAATGACACTTTGTCTCTGTGTCTGAGTGTCTCTGTGCCTCAGTGTCACAGTGTCTCAATGTCTCTGTTTCTCAGTGTCTCAGTGTCTCAGTGACTCTGTGCCTCTGCGTCTCAGAGTCTCAGAGTCTCAGTGTCTCTCTGTCTCAAAGTCTCAGTGTCTCTGTGTCTCTGTGTCTCTGTGTCTCAGTGTCTCAGTGTCACAGTGTCTCTGTGTCATAGTGCCTTTGTGCCTCTGTGTCTCAGAGTCTCAGAATCTCAGTATCTCTGTGTCTCAGTGTCTGAATGTCTCAAAGTCTCTGTGTCTCTGTGTCTCAGTGTATCAGTGTCTCATTGACTCAGTGTCTCAATGTCTCTGCGTCAGAGTGTCTCTGTGCCTCAGTGTCACAGTGTCTCAGTGTCTCAGAGTCAAAGTGTCTCTGTGTCTCTGTGTCTCATTTTATCAGTGTCTCAGAGACTCAGTGTCTCAGTGTCTAAGTGTGCCAGATTTTCAGTGTCTCAGTGACTTAGAGTCTCAGTGAATCTGTGTCTCAAAGTCCTTGTGTCTCAGTGTCTCAGAGAATCAGTGCATCAGTGTCTCTCTGTTTGAGTGTCTCTATGCCTCAGTGTCACACTGTCTCAATGTCTCAGAGTCTCAGTGTCTCAGTGTCGCTGTGTCTCAGAGTCTCAGAGTCTCAGTGTCTCTTTGTCTCAGTGTCTCTGCGTATCTGTGTCTCAGAGTCTCAGTTTTGCAAAGTATCTGTGCCTCAGTGTCTCTGTGTCTCAGTGTATCAGTGTCTCAGAGTCTCTGTGTCTCAGTGTCTCAGTGTCTCTGTGCCTCAGTGTCTTAGTGTCTCAGTGTCACAGCGTCTCTGTGTCTCAATGTATCAGAGTCTCAGTGTCTCTGTGTCCCAGTGTCTCTGTGTCTCAGAGTCTCTGTGTCTCTGTGCCTCAGTATATCAGACTCACAGTGTCTCAGTGTCTCTGTGTCTCAGTCTATCAGACTCTCAGTGTCTCTGTGTCACAATGTCTCAGAGTCTCAGTATCTCATTGTATCAATGTCTCTGTGCCTCAGTGTCTCAGAGTCTCAGTGTATCTGTGTTTCAGTGTCTCTGTGTCTCAGGCTCTCAATTCTTTGTGTCTCTGTGTCCAAGTGTCTCTGTGTCTCAGTTTATCAGTGTGTCAGATTTTCAGTGTCTCAGTGTCTTAGAGTCTCAGTGAAGCTGTGTCTCAGTATCACTGTGCCTCAGTGTCTCAGCGTCTCAGAGACTCAGTGTCTCAGTGTATCTGTGTCTCAGTGTCTCTGTGCCTCAGTGTCTCTGTGTCTCAGTGTCTCTGTGTCTCAGTGTCTCTGCGCCTCATTGTCTCTGTGTCTCTGTGTCTTTGTGTCTCAGTGTCTCAGAGTCTCAGTGTCTCAGTGTCTTTGGGTCTCAGTGTCTCAGAGTCTCAGTGTCTCTGTGTCTCAAAGTTTTGTGTCTCAGTGTCTCAGTGTCTCAGTGTCTCAGTGTCTCTGTGTCTCAGAATCTCAGAGTCTCAGTGTATCTGTGTCCCAGTGTTTCAGTGTCTCAGAGTCTCTGTGTCCCTGTGCCTCAGTGTCTCAGTGTCTCTGTGTCTCAGTATCTCAGAGTCTCAGTGTCTCAGAGTCTCAGTGTGTCTGTGCCTCAGTGTCTCAGTGTCTCTGTGTCTCAGTATCTCAGAGTCGCAGTGTCTCAGAGTCTCAGTAATCAGTGTCTCTGTATCACTGTGTGAATTTCTCTGTGCCTCAGTGTCACAGTGTCTTAGATTATCAGTGTCACAGTGTCTCAGAGTCTCAGTGTCTCAGAGTCTCAGTGTGGCTGTGCCTCAGTGTCTCAGTGTCTCTGTGCCTCAGTGTCTCATTGCCTCAGTGTCTCAGAGTCACCGTGTCTCTGTGTCTCAGTGTCTCTGTGTCTCAGTGTCTTTGTGTCTCAGTGTCTCTGCGTGTCTGTGTCTCAGAGTCTCAGTTTCACAATGCCTCTGTGCCTCAGTGTCTCTGTGTCTCAGTGTCTCAGAGTCTCAGAGCCTCAGTGTCTCTGTGTCTCTGTGCCTCAGTGTCACAGTGTCACAGTGTCTCAGTGTCTCAGTGTCTCTGTGTCACAGTGTATCAGTGTCTCAGAGTCTCAGTGTCTCTGTGTCTCAGTGTCCCAAAGTCTCAGTGTCTCAGTGTCTCTGTGCCTCTGTATCTCAGAGTCTCAGAATCTCAGTATCTCTGTGTCTCAGAGTCTCAAAGTCTCTGTGTCTCTGTGTCTCAGTGTCTCATTTACTCAATATCTCTTTGTCTCTGTGTCTGAGTGTCTCTGTGCCTCAGTGTCACAGTGTCTCAGTGTCTCAATGTCTCTGTAACTCAGTGTCTCAGTAGCTCTGTGTATCAGTGTCTCAGAGTCTCAGTGTCTCTGTGTATCATTGTCTTTGTGTCTCAGTGTCTCTGTGTCTCAGTATTTCTGTGTCTCAGTGTCTCAGAGTCTCAGTGTCTCAGTGTCTCATTTACTCAATGTCTCTTTGTCTCTGTGTCTCTGTGCCTCAGTGTCACAGTGTCTCAGTGTCTCAATGTCTCTGTGTCTCAGTGTCTCAGTGTCTCAGTGTCTCTGTGTCTCTGTGTCTCAGTGTCTCAGAGTCTCAGTGTCTCTGTGTATCATTGTCTTTGTGTCTCAGTGTCTCTGTGTCTCAGGATTTCTGTGTCTCAGTGTCTCAGAGTCTCAGTGTCTCAGTGTCTCTGTGTCTCAGTGTCTCATTGTCTCTGTGTCTCTGTGTCTCAGTGTATCAGTGTCTCAGAGTCTCAGTGTCTCTGTGACTCTGTGTCTCAGTGTCTCTGTGTCACAGTGTCTCAGAGTCTCAGAGCCTCAGTGTCTCTGTGTCTCAGTGTCTCTGTGCCTCAGTGTCACAGTGTCATAGTGTCACAGTGTCTCAGTGTCTCAGTGTCTCTGTGCCTCAGTGTCTCATTGCCTCAGTGTCTCAGAGTCACCGTGTCTCTGTGTCTCAGTGTCTCTGTGTCTCAGTGTCTTTGTGTCTCAGTGTCTCTGCGTGTCTGTGTCTCAGAGTCTCAGTTTCACAATGCCTCTGTGCCTCAGTGTCTCTGTGTCTCAGTGTCTCAGAGTCTCAGAGCCTCAGTGTCTCTGTGTCTCTATGCCTCAGTGTCACAGTGTCACAGTGTCTCAGTGTCTCAGTGTCTCTGTGTCACAGTGTATCAGTGTCTCAGAGTCTCAGTGTCTCTGTGTCTCAGTGTCCCAAAGTCTCAGTGTCTCAGTGTCTCTGTGCCTCTGTATCTCAGAGTTTCAGAATCTCAGTATCTCTGTGTCTCAGAGTCTCAAAGTCTCTGTGTCTCTGTGTCTCAGTGTCTCATTTACTCAATATCTCTTTGTCTCTGTGTCTGAGTGTCTCTGTGCCTCAGTGTCACAGTGTCTCAGTGTCTCAATGTCTCTGTGTCTCAGTGTCTCAGTAGCTCTGTGTCTCAGTGTCTCAGAGTCTCAGTGTCTCTGTGTATCATTGTCTTTGTGTCTCAGTGTCTCTGTGTCTCAGTATTTCTGTGTCTCAGTGTCTCAGAGTCTCAGTGTCTCAGTGTCTCATTTACTCAATGTCTCTTTGTCTCTGTGTCTCTGTGCCTCAGTGTCACAGTGTCTCAGTGTCTCAATGTCTCTGTGTCTCAGTGTCTCAGTGTCTCAGTGTCTCTGTGTCTCTGTGTCTCAGTGTCTCAGAGTCTCAGTGTCTCTGTGTATCATTGTCTTTGTGTCTCAGTGTCTCTGTGTCTCAGTATTTCTGTGTCTCAGTGTCTCAGAGTCTCAGTGTCTCAGTGTCTCTGTGTCTCAGTGTCTCATTGTCTCTGTGTCTCTGTGTCTCAGTGTATCAGTGTCTCAGAGTCTCAGTGTCTCTGTGACTCTGTGTCTCAGTGTCTCTGTGTCACAGTGTCTCAGAGTCTCAGAGCCTCAGTGTCTCTGTGTCTCAGTGTCTCTGTGCCTCAGTGTCACAGTGTCATAGTGTCACAGTGTCTCAGTGTCTCAGTGTCTCTGTGCCTCAGTGTCTCTGTGTCTCAGTGTATCAGTGTCTCAGAGTCTCAGTGTCTCTGTGTCTCAGTGTCTCTGTGTCACAGTGTCTCAGTGTCTCAGAGTCTCAGAGCCTCAGTGTCTCTGTGTCTCAGTGTCTCTGTGCCACAGTGTCTCTGTGTCTCAGAGTCTCAGAGTCTCAAAGTCTCTGTGTCTCTGTGTCTCAGTGTATCAGTGTCTCAGTGTCTCAGTGTCTCTGTGCCTCAGTGTCTCTGTGTCTCAGTGTATCAGTGTCTCAGTGTCTCTGTGGCTCAGTGTCTCTGTGTCACAGTGTCTCTGTGCCTCAGTGTATCAGTGTCTCATTTACTCAATGTCTCTTTGTCTCTGTGTCTGAGTGTCTCTGTGCCTCAGTGTCGCAGTGTCTCTGTGTCTCAGTGTCTCAGGTGTCTCAGAGTATCAGAGTCTCAGAGTCTCAGTGTCTCTCTGTCTGAGTGTCTCTGTGCCTCAGTGTCACAGTGTCTCAGAGTCTATGTTTCTCAGTGTCTCTGTGTCTCTGTGTGTCAGTGTATCAGTGTCTCTGTGTCTCAAAGTCTTTGTGTTTCGAGTGTCTCAGAGAATCAGTGCCTCAGTGTCTCTCTGTTTGAGTGTCTCTATGCCTCAGTGTCACACTGTCTCAATGTCTCAGAGTCTCAGTGTCTCAGTGTCGCTGTGTCTCAGAGTCTGAGTCTCAGTGTCTCTTTGTCTCAGTGTCTCAGTGTCTCTGTGTCTCTGTGTCTTTGTGTCTCAGTGTCTCTGCGTCTCTGTGTCTCAGAGTCTCAGTTTCGCAATGTTTCTGTGCCTCAGTGTCTCTGTGTCTCAGTGTATCAGTGTCTCAGAGTCTCTGTGTCTCAGTGTCTCAGTGTATCAGTGTCTCAGAGTCTCAGTGTCTCTGTGTCTCTGTGTCTCTGTGTCTCAGTGTCTCTGTGTCACAGTGTCTCAGAGTCTCAGAGCCTCAGTGTCTCTGTGTCTCTGTGTCTCTGTGCCTCAGTGTCACAGTGTCATAGTGTCACAGTGTCTCAGTGTCTCAGTGTCTCTGTGCCTCAGTGTCTCTGTGTCTCAGTGTATCAGTGTCTCAGAGTCTCAGTGTCTCTGTGTCTCAGTGTCTCTGTGTCACAGTGTCTCAGTGTCTCAGAGTCTCAGAGCCTCAGTGTCTCTGTGTCTCAGTGTCTCTGTGCCACAGTGTCTCTGTGTCTCAGAGTCTCAAAGTCTCTGTGTCTCTGTGTCTCAGTGTATCAGTGTCTCGGTGTCTCAGTGTCTCTGTGCCTCAGTGTCTCTGTGTCTCAGTGTATCAGTGTCTCAGAGTCTCAGTGTCTCTGTGTCTCAGTGTCTCTGTGTCACAGTGTCTCTGTGCCTCAGTATCGCAGTGTCTCAGTGTCTCAGTGTCTCAGAGTATCAGAGTCTCAGAGTCTCAGTGTCTCTCTGTCTGAGTGTCTCTGTGCCTCAGTGTCACAGTGTTTCAGAGTCTATGTTTCTCAGTGTCTCTGTGTCTCTGTGTGTCAGTGTATCAGTGTCTCTGTGTCTCAAAGTCTTTGTGTTTCAGTGTCTCAGAGAATCAGTGCCTCAGTGTCTCTCTGTTTGAGTGTCTCTATGCCTCAGTGTCACACTGTCTCAATGTCTCAGAGTCTCAGTGTCTCTGTGTCTCAGTGTCTCTGTGCCTCATTGTCTCTGTGTCTCTGTGTCTTTGTGTCTCAGTGTCTCAGAGTCTCAGTGTCTCAGTGTCTCTGCGTCTCAGTGTCTCAGTGTCTCTGTGTCTCAGTGTCTCTGTGTCACAGTGTCTCAGTGTCTCAGAGTCTCAGAGTCTCAGTGTCTCTGTGTCTCTGTGTCTCAGTGTCTCTGTGTCTCATTGTCTCTGTGTCTCTGTGTCTTTGTGTCTCAGTGTCTCAGAGTCTCAGTGTCTCAGTGTCTCTGCGTCTCAGTGTCTCAGTGTCTCTGTGTCTCTGTGTCTCAGTGTCTCTGTGTCACAGTGTCTCAGTGTCTCAGAGTCTCAGAGTCTCAGTGTCTCTGTGTCTCAGTGTCTCTGTGCCTCAGTGTCTTTTTGCCTCTGTGTCTCAGAGTCACAGAGTCTCTGTGCGATTGTTTCTCAGAGTCTCAGTGTCTCAGTGTCCGAAAGTATCAGTGTCTCAGTGTCTCTGTGCCTCTGTATCTCAGAGTCTCAGAATCTCAGTATCTCTGTGTCTCAGTGTCTCAAAGTCTCAGTGTCTCTGTGTCTCAGTGTACCAGTGTCTCATTTACTCAATGACACTTTGTCTCTGTGTCTGAGTGTCTCTGTGCCTCAGTGTCACAGTGTCTCAATGTCTCTGTTTCTCAGTGTCTCAGTGTCTCTGTGCCTCTGCGTCTCAGAGTCTCAGAGTCTCAGTGTCTCTCTGTCTCAAAGTCTCAGTGTCTCTGTGTCTCTGTGTCTCAGTGTCTCAGTGTCACAGTGTCTCTGTGTCACAGTGCCTTTGTGCCTCTGTGTCTCAGAGTCTCAGAATCTCAGTATCTCTGTGTCTCAGTGTCTGAATGTCTCAAAGTCTCTGTGTCTCAGTGTATCAGTGTCTCATTGACTCAGTGTCTCAATGTCTCTGCGTCAGAGTGTCTCTGTGCCTCAGTGTCACAGTGTCTCAGTGTCTCAGAGTCAAAGTGTCTCTGTGTCTCTGTGTCTCATTTTATCAGTGTCTCAGAGACTCAGTGTCTCAGTGTCTAAGTGTGCCAGATTTTCAGTGTCTCAGTGACTTAGAGTCTCAGTGAATCTGTGTCTCAAAGTCCTTGTGTCTCAGTGTCTCAGAGAATCAGTGCCTCAGTGTCTCTCTGTTTGAGTGTCTCTATGCCTCAGTGTCACACTGTCTCAATGTCTCAGAGTCTCAGTGTCTCAGTGTCGCTGTGTCTCAGAGTCTCAGTGTCTCTTTGTCTCAGTGTCTCTGCGTATCTGTGTCTCAGAGTCTCAGTTTTGCAAAGTATCTGTGCCTCAGTGTCTCTGTGTCTCAGTGTATCAGTGTCTCAGAGTCTCTGTGTCTCAGTGTCTCAGTGTCTCTGTGCCTCAGTGTCTTAGTGTCTCAGTGTCACAGCGTCTCTGTGTCTCAATGTATCAGAGTCTCAGTGTCTCTGTGTCTCTGTGTCCCAGTGTCTCTGTGTCTCAGAGTCTCTGTGTCTCTGTGCCTCAGTCTATCAGACTCACAGTGTCTCAGTGTCTCAGTCTATCAGACTCTCAGTGTCTCTGTGTCACAATGTCTCAGAGTCTCAGTATCTCATTGTATCAATGTATCTGTGCCTCAGTGTCTCAGAGTCTCAGTGTATCTGTGTTTCAGTGTCTCTGTGTCTCAGGCTCTCAATTCTTTGTGTCTCTGTGTCCCAGTGTCTCTGTGTCTCAGTTTATCAGTGTGTCAGATTTTCAGTGTCTCAGTGTCTTAGAGTCTGAGTGAAGCTGTGTCTCAGTATCACTGTGCCTCAGTGTCTCAGCGTCTCAGAGACTCAGTGTCTCAGTGTATCTGTGTCTCAGTGTCTCTGTGCCTCAGTGTCTCTGTGTCTCAGTGTCTCTGTGTCTCAGTGTCTCTGCGCCTCATTGTCTCTGTGTCTCTGTGTCTTTGTGTCTCAGTGTCTCAGAGTCTCAGTGTCTCAGTGTCTTTGGGTCTCAGTGTCTCAGAGTCTCAGTGTCTCTGTGTCTCAAAGTTTTGTGTCTCAGTGTCTCAGTGTCTCAGTGTCTCTGTGTCTCAGAATCTCAGAGTCTCAGTGTATCTGTGTCCCAGTGTTTCAGTGTCTCAGAGTCTCTGTGTCCCTGTGCCTCAGTGTCTCAGTGTCTCTGTGTCTCAGTATCTCAGAGTCTCAGTGTCTCAGAGTCTCAGTGTGTCTGTGCCTCAGTGTCTCAGTGTCTCTGTGTCTCAGTATCTCAGAGTCGCAGTGTCTCAGAGTCTCAGTAATCAGTGTCTCTGTATCACTGTGTGAATTTCTCTGTGCCTCAGTGTCACAGTGTCTCAGAGTCTCAGTGTCTCAGAGTCTCAGTGTGGCTGTGCCTCAGTGTCTCAGTGTCTCTGTGCCTCAGTGTCTCATTGCCTCAGTGTCTCAGAGTCACCGTGTCTCTGTGTCTCAGTGTCTCTGTGTCTCAGTGTCTTTGTGTCTCAGTGTCTCTGCGTGTCTGTGTCTCAGAGTCTCAGTTTCACAGTGCCTCTGTGCCTCAGTGTCTCTGTGTCTCAGTGTCTCAGAGTCTCAGAGCCTCAGTGTCTCTCTGTCTCTGTGCCTCAGTGTCACAGTGTCACAGTGTCTCAGTGTCTCAGTGTCTCTGTGTCACAGTGTATCAGTGTCTCAGAGTCTCAGTGTCTCTGTGTCTCAGTGTCCCAAAGTCTCAGTGTCTCAGTGTCTCTGTGCCTCTGTATCTCAGAGTCTCAGAATCTCAGTATCTCTGTGTCTCAGAGTCTCAAAGTCTCTGTGGCTCTGTGTCTCAGTGTCTCATTTACTCAATATCTCTTTGTCTCTGTGTCTGAGTGTCTCTGTGCCTCAGTGTCACAGTGTCTCAGTGTCTCAATGTCTCTGTGTCTCAGTGTCTCAGTAGCTCTGTGTCTCAGAGTCTCAGTGTCTCTGTGTATCATTGTCTTTGTGTCTCAGTGTCTCTGTGTCTCAGTATTTCTGTGTCTCAGTGTCTCAGAGTCTCAGTGTCTCAGTGTCTCATTTACTCAATGTCTCTTTGTCTCTGTGTCTCTGTGCCTCAGTGTCACAGTGTCTCTGTGTATCATTGTCTTTGTGTCTCAGTGTCTCTGTGTCTCAGTATTTCTGTGTCTCAGTGTCTCAGAGTCTCAGTGTCTCAGTGTCTCTGTGTCTCAGTGTCTCATTGTCTCTGTGTCTCTGTGTCTCAGTGTATCAGTGTCTCAGAGTCTCAGTGTCTCTGTGACTCTGTGTCTCAGTGTCTCTGTGTCACAGTGTCTCAGAGTCTCAGAGCCTCAGTGTCTCTGTGTCTCAGTGTCTCTGTGCCTCAGTGTCACAGTGTCATAGTGTCACAGTGTCTCAGTGTCTCAGTGTCTCTGTGCCTCAGTGTCTCTGTGTCTCAGTGTATCAGTGTCTCAGAGTCTCAGTGTCTCTGTGTCTCAGTGTCTCTGTGTCACAGTGTCTCAGTGTCTCAGAGTCTCAGAGCCTCAGTGTCTCTGTGTCTCAGTGTCTCTGTGCCACAGTGTCTCTGTGTCTCAGAGTCTCAGAGTCTCAAAGTCTCTGTGTCTCTGTGTCTCAGTGTATCAGTGTCTCAGTGTCTCAGTGTCTCTGTGCCTCAGTGTCTCTGTGTCTCAGTGTATCAGTGTCTCAGTGTCTCTGTGTCTCAGTGTCTCTGTGTCACAGTGTCTCTGTGCCTCAGTGTATCAGTGTCTCATTTACTCAATGTCTCTTTGTCTCTGTGTCTGAGTGTCTCTGTGCCTCAGTGTCGCAGTGTCTCTGTGTCTCAGTGTCTCAGTGTCTCAGAGTATCAGAGTCTCAGAGTCTCAGTGTCTCTCTGTCTGAGTGTCTCTGTGCCTCAGTGTCACAGTGTCTCAGAGTCTATGTTTCTCAGTGTCTCTGTGTCTCTGTGTGTCAGTGTATCAGTGTCTCTGTGTCTCAAAGTCTTTGTGTTTCAGTGTCTCAGAGAATCAGTGCCTCAGTGTCTCTCTGTTTGAGTGTCTCTATGCCTCAGTGTCACACTGTCTCAATGTCTCAGAGTCTCAGTGTCTCAGTGTCGCTGTGTCTCAGAGTCTGAGTCTCAGTGTCTCTTTGTCTCAGTGTCTCAGTGTCTCTGTGTCTCTGTGTCTTTGTGTCTCAGTGTCTCTGCGTCTCTGTGTCTCAGAGTCTCAGTTTCGCAATGTTTCTGTGCCTCAGTGTCTCTGTGTCTCAGTGTATCAGTGTCTCAGAGTCTCTGTGTCTCAGTGTCTCTGTGCCTCAGTGTCTTTGTGTCTCAGTGTCTCAGTGACTCTGCGTCTCAGTGTCTCTGTGTCTCAGTGACTCTGTGTCTCAGTGTCTCTGTGCCTCAGTGTCTCTGTGTCTTGGTGCCTCAGTGTCTGTGTCTCAATGTATCAGAGTCTCAGTGTCTCTGTGTCTCTGTGTCTCAGTGTCTCTGTGTCTCAGAGTCTCTGTGTCTCTGTGCCTCAGTCTATCAGACTCTCAGTGTCTCAGCGTCTCTGTGTCTCAGTCTATCAGACTCTCAGTGTCTCTGTGCCTCAGTGTCTCAGAGTCTCAGTGTATCTGTGTTTCAGTGTCTCTGTGTCTCAGCGTCTCAATTCTTTGTGTCTCTGTGTCCCAGTGTCTCTGTGTCTCAGTGTCTCAGTGTCTCAGGGTGAAAGTGTCTCCGTGACTCAGTTTATCAGTGTGTCAGATTTTCAGTGTCTCAGAGTCTTAGAGTCTCAGTGAAGCTGTGTCTCAGTATCACTGTGCCTCAGTGTCTCAGCGTCTCAGAGTCTCAGTGTCTCAGTGTATCTGTGTCTCAGTGTCTCTGTGCCTCAGTATCTCTGTGTCTCAGTGTCTCTGTGTCTCAGTGGCTCTGTGCCTCATTATCTCTGTGTCTCTGTGTCTATGTGTCTCAGTTTCTCAGAGTCTCAGTGTCTCAGTGTCTTTGGGTCTCAGTGTCTCAGAGTCTCAGTGTCTCTGTGTCTCAAAGTTTTGTGTCTCAGTGTCTCAGTGTCTCAGAATCTCAGAGTCTCAGTGTCTCTGTGTCCCAGTGTTTCAGTGTCTCAGAGTCTCAGTGTCCCTGTGCCTCAGTATTTCAGTATCTCAGTGTCTCTGTGTCTCAGAGTCTCAGTGTGCCTGTGCCTCAGTGTCTCAGTGTCTCTGTGTCTCAGTATCTCAGAGTCTCAGTGTCTCAGAGTCTCAGTGTATCAGTGTCTCTGTGTCACAGTGTGAATTTCTCTGTGCCTCAGTGTCACAGTGTCTTAGATTATCAATGTCACAGTGTCTCA
Source organism: Prionace glauca (assembly GCA_037974335.1). Classification (NCBI taxonomy): domain Eukaryota; kingdom Metazoa; phylum Chordata; class Chondrichthyes; order Carcharhiniformes; family Carcharhinidae; genus Prionace; species Prionace glauca. The sequence goes on from JBBMRE010000113.1 coordinate 194,987, forward strand.
GAGTCTCAGTGTCTCAGAGTCTCAGTGTGGCTGGGCCTCAGTGTTTCAGTGTCTCTGTGCCTCAGTGTCTCATTGCCTCAGTGTCTCAGAGTCAGCGTGTCTCTGTGTCTCAGTGTCTCTGTGTCTCTGTGTCTTTGTGTCTCAGTGTCTCTGCTTCTCTGTGTCTCAGAGTCTCAGTTTCACAATGCCTCTGTGCCTCAGTGTCTCTGTGTCTCAGTGTATCAGTGTCTCAGAGTCTCAGTGTCTCTGTGTCTCTGTGTCACGGGGTCTCAGTGTCTCAGAGTCTCAGAGCCTCAGTGTCTCTGTGTCTCTGTGTCTCAGTGTATCAGTGTCTCATTGACTCAGTGTCTCAATGTCTCTGTGTCTGAGTGTCTCTGTGCCTCAGTGACACAGAGTCTAAGTGTCTCAGAGTCAAAGTGTCTCTGTGTCTCTGTGTCTCATTTTATAAGTGTCTCAGAGACTCAGTGTCTCAGTATCAAAGTGTGCCAGATTTTCAGTGTCTCAGTGAATCTGTGTCTCAGTATCACTGTGCCTCAGTGTCTCAGCGTCTCAGAGTCTCAGTGTCTCAGTGTATCTGTGTCTCAGTGTCTCTGTGCCTCATTGTCTCTGTGTCTCTGTGTCTTTATGTCTCAGTGTCTCAGAGTCTCAGAGTCTCAGAGTCTCAGAGTCTCAGAGTCTCAGAGTCTCAGAGTCTCAGTGTCTCTCTGGCTGAGTGTCTCTGTGCCTCAGTGTCACAGTGTCTCAGAGTCTATGTTTCTCAGTGTCTCTGTGTCTCTGTGTGTCAGTGTATCAGTGTCTCTGTGTCTCTGTGTCTCAAAGTCTTTGTGTCTCAGTGTCTCAGAGAATCAGTGCCTCAGTGTCTCTCTGTTTGAGTGTCTCTATGCCTCAGTGTCACACTGTCTCAATGTCTCAGAGTCTCAGTGTCTCAGTGTCGCTGTGTCTCAGAGTCTCAGAGTCTCAGTGTCTCTTTGTCTCAGTGTCTCTGTGTCTTTGTGTCTCAGTGTCTCTGCGTATCTGTGTCTCAGAGTCTCAGTTTTGCAAGTATCTGTGCCTCAGTGTCTCTGTGTCTCAGTGTATCAGTGTCTCAGAGTCTCTGTGTCTCAGTGTCTCAGTGTCTCTGTGCCTCAGTGTCTTAGTGTCTCAGTGTCACAGCGTCTCTGTGTCTCAATGTATCAGAGTCTCAGTGTCTCTGTGTCTCTGTGTCTCAGTGTCTCTGTGTCTCAGATTCTCTGTGTCTCTGTGCCTCAGTCTATCAGACTCACAGTGTCTCAGTGTCTCTGTGTCTCAGTCTATCAGACTCTCAGTGTCTCTGTGTCACAATGTCTCAGAGTCTCAGTATCTCATTGTATCAATGTCTCTGTGCCTCAGTGTCTCAGAGTCTCAGTGTATCTGTGTTTCAGTGTCTCTGTGTCTCAGGGTCTCAATTCTTTGTGTCTCTGTATCCCAGTGTCTCTGTGTCTCAGTTTATCAGTGTGTTAGATTTTCAGTGTCTCAGTGTCTTAGAGTCTGAGTGAAGCTGTGTCTCAGTATCACTGTGCCTCAGTGTCTCAGCGTCTCAGAGACTCAGTGTCTCAGTGTATCTGTGTCTCAGTGTCTCTGTGCCTCAGTGTCTCTGTGTCTCAGTGTCTCTGTGTCTCAGTGTCTCTGTGCCTCATTGTCTCTGTGTCTCTGTGTCTTTGTGTTTCAATGTCTCAGAGTCTCAGTGTCTCAGTGTTTTTGGGTCTCAGTGTCTCAGAGTCTCAGTGTCTCTGTGTCTCAAAGTTTTGTGTCTCAGTGTCTCAGTGTCTCTGTGTCTCAGAATCTCAGAGTCTCAGTGTCTCTGTGTCCCAGTGTTTCAGTGTCTCAGAGTCTCTGTGTCCCTGTGCCTCAGTGTCTCAGTGTCTCTGTGTCTCAGTATCTCAGAGTCTCAGTGTCTCTGTGTCTCAGTGTGTCTGTGCCTCAGTGTCTCAGTGTCTCTGTGTCTCAATATCTCAGAGTCTCAGTGTCTCAGAGTCTCAGTAATCAGTGTCTCTGTATCACTGTGTGAATTTTTCTGTGCCTCAGTGTCACAGTGTCTTAGATTATCAGTGTCACGGTGTCTCAGAGTCTCAGTGTCTCAGAGTCTCAGTGTGGCTGTGCCTCAGTGTCTCAGTGTCTCTGTGCCTCAGTGTCTCATTGCCTCAGTGTCTCAGAGTCACCGTGTCTCTGTGTCTCAGTGTCTCTGTGTCTCAGTGTCTTTGTGTCTCAGTGTCTCTGCGTGTCTGTGTCTCAGAGTCTCAGTTTCACAATGCCTCTGTGCCTCAGTGTCTCTGTGTCTCAGTGTATCAGAGTCTCAGTTTCTCAGTGTCTCAGAGTCTCAGAGCCTCAGTGTCTCTGTGTCTCTGTGCCTCAGTGTCACATTGTCACAGTGTCTCAGTGTCTCAGTGTCTCTGTGTCTCAGTGTCTCTGTGTCACAGTGTATCAGTGTCTCAGAGTCTCAGTGTCTCTGTGTCTCAGTGTCCCAAAGACTCAGTGTCTCAGTGCCTCTGTGCCTCTGTATCTCAGAGTCTCAGAATCTCAGTATCTCTGTGTCTCAGTGTCTCAAAGTCTCTGTGTCTCTGTGTCTCAGTGTATCAGTGTCTCATTTACTCAATGTCTCTTTGTCTCTGTGTCTGAGTGTCTCTGTGCCTCAGTGTCACAGTGTCTCAGTGTCTCAATGTCTCTGTGTCTCAGTGTCTCAGTGTCTCTGTGTCTCAGTGTCTCAGAGTCTCAGTGTCTGTGTGTATCATTGTCTTTGTGTCTCAGTGTCTCTGTGTCTCAGTATTTCTGTGTCTCAGTGTCTCAGAGTCTCAGTGTCTCAGTGTCTCATTTACTCAATGTCTCTTTGTCTCTGTGTCTGAGTGTCTCTGTGCCTCAGTGTCACAGTGTCTCAGTGTCTCAATGTCTCTGTGTCTCAGTGTCTCAGTGTCTCTGTGTCTCAGTGTCTCAGAGTCTCAGTGTCTCTGTGTATCATTGTCTTTGTGTCTCAGTGTCTCTGTGTCTCAGTATTTCTGTGTCTCAGTGTCTCAGAGTCTCAGTGTCTCAGTGTCTCTGTGTCTCAGTGTCTCATTGTCTCTGTGTCTCTGTGTCTCCGTGTATCAGTGTCTCAGAGTCTCAGTGTCTCTGTGTCTCTGTGTCTCTGTGTCTCAGTGTCTCTGTGTCTCAGTGTCTCTGTGCCTCAGTGTCACAGTGTCATAGTGTCACAATGTCTCAGTGTCTCAGTGTCTCTGTGCCTCAGTGTCTCTGTGTCTCAGTGTATCAGTGTCTCAGAGTCTCAGTGTCTCTGTGTCTCAGTGTCTCTGTGTCACAGTGTCTCAGTGTCACAGTGTCTCTGTGTCTCAGAGTCTCAGAGTCTCAAAGTCTCTATGTCTCTGTGTCTCAGTGTATCAGTGTCTCAGTGTCTCAGTGTCTCTGTGCCTCAGTGTCTCTGTGTCTCAGTGTATCAGTGTCTCAGAGTCTCAGTGTCTCTGTGTCTCAGTGTCTCTGTGTCACAGTGTCTCAGTGTCTCAGAGTCTCAGAGCCTCAGTGTCTCTCTGTCTCAGTGTCCCAAAGTCTCAGTGTCTCTGTGCCTCAGTGTATCAGTGTCTCATTTACTCAATGTCTCTTTGTCTCTGTGTCTGAGTGTCTCTGTGCCTCAGTGTCGCAGTGTCTCTGTGTCTCAGTGTCTCAGAGTATCAGAGTCTCAGAGTCTCAGTGTCTCTCTGTCTGAGTGTCTCTGTGCCTCAGTGTCACAGTGTCTCAGAGTCTATGTTTCTCAGTGTCTCTGTGTCTCTGTGTGTCAGTGTATCAGTGTCTCTGTGTCTCAAAGTCTTTGTGTCTCAGTGTCTCAGAGAATCAGTGCCTAGTGTCTCTCTGTTTGAGTGTCTCTATGCCTCAGTGTCACACTGTCTCAATGTCTTAGAGTCTCAGTGTCTCAGTGTCGCTGTGTCTCAGAGTCTGAGTCTCAGTGTCACTTTGTCTCAGTGTCTCAGTGTCTCTGTGTCTCTGTGTCTCTGTGTCTTTGTGTCTCAGTGTCTCTGCGTCTCTGTGTCTCAGAGTCTCAGTTTTGCAATGTTTCTGTGCCTCAGTGTCTCTGTGTCTCAGTGTATCAGTGTCTCAGAGTCTCAGTGTCTCTGTGTCTCAGTGTCTCTGTGTCACAGTGTCTCAGTGTCTCAGAGTCTCAGAGCCTCAGTGTCTCTCTGTCTCAGTGTCCCAAAGTCTCAGTGTCTCTGTGCCTCAGTGTATCAGTGTCTCATTTACTCAATGTCTCTTTGTCTCTGTGTCTGAGTGTCTCTGTGCCTCAGTGTCGCAGTGTCTCTGTGTCTCAGTGTCTCAGAGTATCAGAGTCTCAGAGTCTCAGTGTCTCTCTGTCTGAGTGTCTCTGTGCCTCAGTGTCACAGTGTCTCAGAGTCTATGTTTCTCAGTGTCTCTGTGTCTCTGTGTGTCAGTGTATCAGTGTCTCTGTGTCTCAAAGTCTTTGTGTCTCAGTGTCTCAGAGAATCAGTGCCTAGTGTCTCTCTGTTTGAGTGTCTCTATGCCTCAGTGTCACACTGTCTCAATGTCTTAGAGTCTCAGTGTCTCAGTGTCGCTGTGTCTCAGAGTCTGAGTCTCAGTGTCACTTTGTCTCAGTGTCTCAGTGTCTCTGTGTCTCTGTGTCTCTGTGTCTTTGTGTCTCAGTGTCTCTGCGTCTCTGTGTCTCAGAGTCTCAGTTTTGCAATGTTTCTGTGCCTCAGTGTCTCTGTGTCTCAGTGTATCAGTGTCTCAGAGTCTCAGTGTCTCTGTGTCTCAGTGTCTCTGTGTCACAGTGTCTCAGTGTCTCAGAGTCTCAGAGCCTCAGTGTCTCTCTGTCTCAGTGTCCCAAAGTCTCAGTGTCTCTGTGCCTCAGTGTATCAGTGTCTCATTTACTCAATGTCTCTTTGTCTCTGTGTCTGAGTGTCTCTGTGCCTCAGTGTCGCAGTGTCTCTGTGTCTCAGTGTCTCAGAGTATCAGAGTCTCAGAGTCTCAGTGTCTCTCTGTCTGAGTGTCTCTGTGCCTCAGTGTCACAGTGTCTCAGAGTCTATGTTTCTCAGTGTCTCTGTGTCTCTGTGTGTCAGTGTATCAGTGTCTCTGTGTCTCAAAGTCTTTGTGTCTCAGTGTCTCAGAGAATCAGTGCCTAGTGTCTCTCTGTTTGAGTGTCTCTATGCCTCAGTGTCACACTGTCTCAATGTCTTAGAGTCTCAGTGTCTCAGTGTCGCTGTGTCTCAGAGTCTGAGTCTCAGTGTCACTTTGTCTCAGTGTCTCAGTGTCTCTGTGTCTCTGTGTCTCTGTGTCTTTGTGTCTCAGTGTCTCTGCGTCTCTGTGTCTCAGAGTCTCAGTTTTGCAATGTTTCTGTGTCTCAGTGTCTCTGTGTCTCAGTGTATCAGTGTATCAGAGTCTCTGTGTCTCAGTGTCTCAGTGTCTCAGTGTCTCTGTGCCTCAGTGTCTTTGTGTCTCAGTGTCTCAGTGACTCTGCGTCTCAGTGTCTCTGTGTCTCTGTGTCTCAGTGACTCTGTGTCTCAGTGTCTCTGTGTCTCTGTGTCTCAGTGACTCTGTGTCTCAGTGTCTCTGTGCCTCAGTGTCTCTGTGTCTTGGTGCCTCAGGTTCTGTGTCTCAATGTATCAGTGTCTCTGTGTCTCAGAGTCTCTGTGTCTCTGTGCCTCAGTCTATCAGACTCTCAGTGTCTCAGTGTCTCTGTGTCTCAGTCTATCAGACTCTCAGTGTCTCTGTGCCTCAATGTCTCAGAGTCTCAGTGTATCTGTGTTTCAGTGTCTCAGGGTCTCAATTCTTTGTGTCTCTGTGTCCCAGTGTCTCTGTGTCTCAGTGTCTCAGTGTCTCAGGGTCAAAGTGTCTCCGTGACTCAGTTTATCAGTGTGTCAGATTTTCAGTGTCTCAGAGTCTTAGAGTCTCAGTGAAGCTGTGTCTCAGTATCACTGTGCCTCAGTGTCTCAGCGTCTCAGAGTCTCAGTGTCTCAGTGTATCTGTGTCTCAGTGTCTCTGTGCCTCAGTATCTCTGTGTCTCAGTGTCTCTGTGTCTCAGTGGTTCTGTGCCTCATTATCTCTGTGTCTCTGTGTCTTTGTGTCTCAGTTTCTCAGAGTCTCAGTGTCTCAGTGTCTTTGTGTCTCAGTGTCTCAGTGTCTTTGGGTCTCAGTGTCTCAGAGTGTCAGTGTCTCTGTGTCTCAAAGTTTTGTGTCTCAGTGTCTCTGTGTCTCAGGATCTCAGAGTCTCAGTGTCTCTGTGTCCCAGTGTTTCAGTGTCTCAGAGTCTCAGTGTCCCTGTGCCTCAGTATTTCAGTATCTCAGTGTCTCTGTGTCTCAGAGTCTCAGTGTGTCTGTGCCTCAGTGTCTCAGTGTCTCTGTGTCTCAGTATCTCAGAGTCTCAGTGTCTCAGAGTCTCAGTGTATCAGTGTCTCTGTGTCACAGTGTGAATTTCTCTGTGCCTCAGTGTCACAGTGTCTTAGATTATCAATGTCACAGTGTCTCAGAGTCTCAGTGTCTCAGAGTCTCAGTGTGGCTGGGCCTCAGTGTTTCAGTGTCTCTGTGCCTCAGTGTCTCATTGCCTCAGTGTCTCAGAGTCAGCGTGTCTCTGTGTCTCAGTGTCTCTGTGTCTCTGTGTCTTTATGTCTCAGTGTCTCTGCTTCTCTTTGTCTCAGAGTCTCAGTTTCACAATGCCTCTGTGCCTCAGTGTCTCTGTGTCTCAGTGTATCAGTGTCTCAGAGTCTCAGTGTCTCTGTGTCTCTGTGTCACGGGGTCTCAGTGTCTCAGAGTCTCAGAGCCTCAGTGTCTCTGTGTCTCAGTGTCTCTGTGCCTCAGTGTCACAGTGTCACAGTGTCTCATTGTCTCAGTGTCTCTGTGTCTCAGTGTCTCTGTGTCACAGTGTCTCAGTGTCTCAGAGTCTCAGTGTCTCTGTGTCTCAGTGTCTCTGTGTCTCAGTGTCCCAAAGTCTCAGTGTCTCAGTGTCTCTGTGCCTCTGTATCTCAGAGTCTCAGAATCTCAGTATCTCTGTGTCTCAGTGTCTCAAAGTCTCAGTGTCTCTGTGTCTCAGTGTATCAGTGTCTCATTTACTCAATGTCTCTTTGTCTCTGTGTCTGAGTGTCTCTGTGCCTCAGTGTCACAGTGTCTCAGTGTCTCAATGTCTCTGTGTCTCAGTGTCTCAGTGTCTCAGTGACTCTGTGTCTCAGTGTCTCAGAGTCTCAGTGTCTCTGTGTATCATTGTCTTTGTGTCTCAGTGTCTCTGTGTCTCAGTATTTCTGTGTCTCAGTGTCTCAGAGTCTCAGTGTCTCTGTGCCTCAGTGTCTCTGTGTCTCAGTGTATCAGTGTCTCAGAGTGTCAGTGTCTCTGTGTCTCAGTGTCTCTGTGTCACAGTGTCTCAGTGTCTCAGAGTCTCAGAGCCTCAGTGTCTCTCTGTCTCAGTGTCTCTGTGCCTCAGTGTCACAGTGTCATAGTGTCACAATGTCTCAGTGTCTCAGTGTCTCTGTGTCTCTGTGTCTCAGTGTCTCTGTGTCACAGTGTCTCAGTGTCTCAGAGTCTCAGTGTCTCTGTGTCTCAGTGTCTCTGTGCCTCAGTGTCTTTTTGCCTCTGTGTCTCAGAGTCGCAGAGTCTCTGTGCGATTGTGTCTCAGAGTCTCAGTGTCTCTGTGTCTCAGTGTCCCAAAGTCTCAGTGTCTCAGTGTCTCTGTGCCTCTGTATCTCAGAGTCTCAGAATTTCAGTATCTCTGTGTCTCAGTGTCTTAAAGTCTCTGTGTCTCATTGTATCAGTGTCTCATTTACTCAATGTCTCTTTGTCTCTGTGTCTGAGTGTCTCTGTGCCTCAGTGTCACAGTGTCTCTGTGTCTCAAAGTCTCTGTGTCTCAGTGTCTCTGTATCTCTGTGTCTCAGTGTCTCAGTGTCACAGTGTCTCTGTGTCACAGTGCCTTTGTGCCTCTGTGTCTCAGAGTCTCAGAGTCACTGTGCGTTTGTTTCTCAGAGTCTCAGTGTCTCTGTGCCTCTGTGTCTCAGAGTCTCAGAATCTCAGTACCTCTGTGTCTCAGTGTCTCAATGTCTCAAAGTCTCTGTGTCTCTGTGTCTCAGTGTATCAGTGTCTCATTGACTCAGTGTCTCAATGTCTCTGTGTCAGAGTGTCTCTGTGCCTCAGTGTCACAGTGTCTCAGTGTCTCAGAGTCAAAGTGTCTCTGTGTCTCATTTTATCAGTGTCTCAGAGACTCAGTGTCTCAGTGTCTAAATGTGCCAGATTTTCAGTGTCTCAGTGTCTTAGAGTCTCAGTGAATCTGTGTCTCAGTATCACTGTGCCTCAGTGTCTCAGCGTCTCAGAGTCTCAGTGTCTCAGTGTATCTGTGTCTCAGTGTCTCTGTGCTTCATTGTCTCTGTGTCTCTGTGTCTTTGTGTCTCAGTGTCTCAGAGTCTCAGTGTCTCAGTGTCTCTGTGTCTCAGTGTCTCTGTGTCACAGTGTCTCAGTGTCTCAGTGTCTCAGTGTCTCTGTGTCTCAGTGTCTCTGTGTCACAGTGTCTCAGAGTCTCAGCGTCTCAGTGTCTCTGTGTCTCAGTGTCTCTCTGCCTCAGGGTCTTTTTGCCTATGTGTCTCAGAGTCACAGAGTCTCTGTGCGATTGTGTCTCAGAGTCTCAGTGTCTCTGTGTCTCAGTGTCCCAAAGTATCAGTGTCTCAGTGTCTCTGTGCCTCTGTATCTCAGAGTCTCAGAATCTCAGTATCTCTGTGTCTCAGTGTCTCAAAGTCTCAGTGTCTCTGTGTCTCAGTGTATCAGTGTCTCATTTACTCAATGTCACTTTGTCTCTGTGTCTGAGTGTCTCTGTGCCTCAGTGTCACAGTGTCTCAATGTCTCTGTTTCTCAGTGCCTCAGTGTTTCAGTGTCTCTGTGCCTCTGCGTCTCAGAGTCTCAGTGTCTCTGTGTCTCAAAGTCTCAGTGTCTCAGTGTCTCTGTGTCTCTGTGCCTCTGTGTCTCAGAGTCTCAGAGTCACTGGGCGTTTGTTTCTCAGGGTCTCAGTGTCTCTGTGCCTCTGTGTCTCAGAGTCTCAGAAGCTCAGTATCTCTGTGTCTCAGTGTCCCAATGTATCAAAGTCTCAGTGTCTCTGTGTCTCAGTGTCTCTGTGTCTCAGAGTCTCTGTGTCTCTGTGCCTCAGTCTATCAGACTCTCAGTGTCTCAGTGTCTCTGTGTCTCAGAGTCTCAGTATCTCATTGTATCAATGTCTCTGTGCCTCAGTGTCTCAGAGTCTCAGTGTATACGTGTTTCAGTGTCTCTGTGTCTCAGTGTCTCAGAGTCAAAGTGTCTCTGTGACTCAGTTTATCAGTGTGTCAGATTTTCAGTGTCTCAGAGTCTTAGAGTATCAGTGAAGCTGTGTCTCAGTAACACTGTGCCTCAGTATCTCAGTGTCTCAGAGTCTCAGTGTCTCAGTGTATCTGTGCCTCAGTGTCTCTGTGCCTCAGTGTCTCAGTGTCTCTGTGTCTCAGTGTCTCTGTGCCTCATTGTCTCTGTGTCTCTGTGTCTTTGTGTCTCAGTTTCTCAGAGTCTCAGTGTCTCAGTGTCTTTGTGTCTCAGTGTCTCAGAGTCTCAGTGTCTCTGTGTCTCAAAGTTTTGTGTCTCAGTGTCTCAGTGTCTCTGTGTCTCAGTGTATCAGTGTCTCAGAGTCTCAGTGTCTCTGTGTCTCAGTGTCTCTGTGTCACAGTGTCTCAGTGTCTCAGAGTCTCAGAGCCTCAGTGTCTCTCTGTCTCAGTGTCCCAAAGTCTCAGTGTCTCTGTGCCTCAGTGTATCAGTGTCTCATTTACTCAATGTCTCTTTGTCTCTGTGTCTGAGTGTCTCTGTGCCTCAGTGTCGCAGTGTCTCTGTGTCTCAGTGTCTCAGAGTATCAGAGTCTCAGAGTCTCAGTGTCTCTCTGTCTGAGTGTCTCTGTGCCTCAGTGTCACAGTGTCTCAGAGTCTATGTTTCTCAGTGTCTCTGTGTCTCTGTGTGTCAGTGTATCAGTGTCTCTGTGTCTCAAAGTCTTTGTGTCTCAGTGTCTCAGAGAATCAGTGCCTAGTGTCTCTCTGTTTGAGTGTCTCTATGCCTCAGTGTCACACTGTCTCAATGTCTTAGAGTCTCAGTGTCTCAGTGTCGCTGTGTCTCAGAGTCTGAGTCTCAGTGTCACTTTGTCTCAGTGTCTCAGTGTCTCTGTGTCTCTGTGTCTCTGTGTCTTTGTGTCTCAGTGTCTCTGCGTCTCTGTGTCTCAGAGTCTCAGTTTTGCAATGTTTCTGTGTCTCAGTGTCTCTGTGTCTCAGTGTATCAGTGTATCAGAGTCTCTGTGTCTCAGTGTCTCAGTGTCTCAGTGTCTCTGTGCCTCAGTGTCTTTGTGTCTCAGTGTCTCAGTGACTCTGCGTCTCAGTGTCTCTGTGTCTCTGTGTCTCAGTGACTCTGTGTCTCAGTGTCTCTGTGTCTCTGTGTCTCAGTGACTCTGTGTCTCAGTGTCTCTGTGCCTCAGTGTCTCTGTGTCTTGGTGCCTCAGGTTCTGTGTCTCAATGTATCAGTGTCTCTGTGTCTCAGAGTCTCTGTGTCTCTGTGCCTCAGTCTATCAGACTCTCAGTGTCTCAGTGTCTCTGTGTCTCAGTCTATCAGACTCTCAGTGTCTCTGTGCCTCAATGTCTCAGAGTCTCAGTGTATCTGTGTTTCAGTGTCTCAGGGTCTCAATTCTTTGTGTCTCTGTGTCCCAGTGTCTCTGTGTCTCAGTGTCTCAGTGTCTCAGGGTCAAAGTGTCTCCGTGACTCAGTTTATCAGTGTGTCAGATTTTCAGTGTCTCAGAGTCTTAGAGTCTCAGTGAAGCTGTGTCTCAGTATCACTGTGCCTCAGTGTCTCAGCGTCTCAGAGTCTCAGTGTCTCAGTGTATCTGTGTCTCAGTGTCTCTGTGCCTCAGTATCTCTGTGTCTCAGTGTCTCTGTGTCTCAGTGGTTCTGTGCCTCATTATCTCTGTGTCTCTGTGTCTTTGTGTCTCAGTTTCTCAGAGTCTCAGTGTCTCAGTGTCTTTGTGTCTCAGTGTCTCAGTGTCTTTGGGTCTCAGTGTCTCAGAGTGTCAGTGTCTCTGTGTCTCAAAGTTTTGTGTCTCAGTGTCTCTGTGTCTCAGGATCTCAGAGTCTCAGTGTCTCTGTGTCCCAGTGTTTCAGTGTCTCAGAGTCTCAGTGTCCCTGTGCCTCAGTATTTCAGTATCTCAGTGTCTCTGTGTCTCAGAGTCTCAGTGTGTCTGTGCCTCAGTGTCTCAGTGTCTCTGTGTCTCAGTATCTCAGAGTCTCAGTGTCTCAGAGTCTCAGTGTATCAGTGTCTCTGTGTCACAGTGTGAATTTCTCTGTGCCTCAGTGTCACAGTGTCTTAGATTATCAATGTCACAGTGTCTCAGAGTCTCAGTGTCTCAGAGTCTCAGTGTGGCTGGGCCTCAGTGTTTCAGTGTCTCTGTGCCTCAGTGTCTCATTGCCTCAGTGTCTCAGAGTCAGCGTGTCTCTGTGTCTCAGTGTCTCTGTGTCTCTGTGTCTTTATGTCTCAGTGTCTCTGCTTCTCTTTGTCTCAGAGTCTCAGTTTCACAATGCCTCTGTGCCTCAGTGTCTCTGTGTCTCAGTGTATCAGTGTCTCAGAGTCTCAGTGTCTCTGTGTCTCTGTGTCACGGGGTCTCAGTGTCTCAGAGTCTCAGAGCCTCAGTGTCTCTGTGTCTCAGTGTCTCTGTGCCTCAGTGTCACAGTGTCACAGTGTCTCATTGTCTCAGTGTCTCTGTGTCTCAGTGTCTCTGTGTCACAGTGTCTCAGTGTCTCAGAGTCTCAGTGTCTCTGTGTCTCAGTGTCTCTGTGTCTCAGTGTCCCAAAGTCTCAGTGTCTCAGTGTCTCTGTGCCTCTGTATCTCAGAGTCTCAGAATCTCAGTATCTCTGTGTCTCAGTGTCTCAAAGTCTCAGTGTCTCTGTGTCTCAGTGTATCAGTGTCTCATTTACTCAATGTCTCTTTGTCTCTGTGTCTGAGTGTCTCTGTGCCTCAGTGTCACAGTGTCTCAGTGTCTCAATGTCTCTGTGTCTCAGTGTCTCAGTGTCTCAGTGACTCTGTGTCTCAGTGTCTCAGAGTCTCAGTGTCTCTGTGTATCATTGTCTTTGTGTCTCAGTGTCTCTGTGTCTCAGTATTTCTGTGTCTCAGTGTCTCAGAGTCTCAGTGTCTCTGTGCCTCAGTGTCTCTGTGTCTCAGTGTATCAGTGTCTCAGAGTGTCAGTGTCTCTGTGTCTCAGTGTCTCTGTGTCACAGTGTCTCAGTGTCTCAGAGTCTCAGAGCCTCAGTGTCTCTCTGTCTCAGTGTCTCTGTGCCTCAGTGTCACAGTGTCATAGTGTCACAATGTCTCAGTGTCTCAGTGTCTCTGTGTCTCTGTGTCTCAGTGTCTCTGTGTCACAGTGTCTCAGTGTCTCAGAGTCTCAGTGTCTCTGTGTCTCAGTGTCTCTGTGCCTCAGTGTCTTTTTGCCTCTGTGTCTCAGAGTCGCAGAGTCTCTGTGCGATTGTGTCTCAGAGTCTCAGTGTCTCTGTGTCTCAGTGTCCCAAAGTCTCAGTGTCTCAGTGTCTCTGTGCCTCTGTATCTCAGAGTCTCAGAATTTCAGTATCTCTGTGTCTCAGTGTCTTAAAGTCTCTGTGTCTCATTGTATCAGTGTCTCATTTACTCAATGTCTCTTTGTCTCTGTGTCTGAGTGTCTCTGTGCCTCAGTGTCACAGTGTCTCTGTGTCTCAAAGTCTCTGTGTCTCAGTGTCTCTGTATCTCTGTGTCTCAGTGTCTCAGTGTCACAGTGTCTCTGTGTCACAGTGCCTTTGTGCCTCTGTGTCTCAGAGTCTCAGAGTCACTGTGCGTTTGTTTCTCAGAGTCTCAGTGTCTCTGTGCCTCTGTGTCTCAGAGTCTCAGAATCTCAGTACCTCTGTGTCTCAGTGTCTCAATGTCTCAAAGTCTCTGTGTCTCTGTGTCTCAGTGTATCAGTGTCTCATTGACTCAGTGTCTCAATGTCTCTGTGTCAGAGTGTCTCTGTGCCTCAGTGTCACAGTGTCTCAGTGTCTCAGAGTCAAAGTGTCTCTGTGTCTCATTTTATCAGTGTCTCAGAGACTCAGTGTCTCAGTGTCTAAATGTGCCAGATTTTCAGTGTCTCAGTGTCTTAGAGTCTCAGTGAATCTGTGTCTCAGTATCACTGTGCCTCAGTGTCTCAGCGTCTCAGAGTCTCAGTGTCTCAGTGTATCTGTGTCTCAGTGTCTCTGTGCTTCATTGTCTCTGTGTCTCTGTGTCTTTGTGTCTCAGTGTCTCAGAGTCTCAGTGTCTCAGTGTCTCTGTGTCTCAGTGTCTCTGTGTCACAGTGTCTCAGTGTCTCAGTGTCTCAGTGTCTCTGTGTCTCAGTGTCTCTGTGTCACAGTGTCTCAGAGTCTCAGCGTCTCAGTGTCTCTGTGTCTCAGTGTCTCTCTGCCTCAGGGTCTTTTTGCCTATGTGTCTCAGAGTCACAGAGTCTCTGTGCGATTGTGTCTCAGAGTCTCAGTGTCTCTGTGTCTCAGTGTCCCAAAGTATCAGTGTCTCAGTGTCTCTGTGCCTCTGTATCTCAGAGTCTCAGAATCTCAGTATCTCTGTGTCTCAGTGTCTCAAAGTCTCAGTGTCTCTGTGTCTCAGTGTATCAGTGTCTCATTTACTCAATGTCACTTTGTCTCTGTGTCTGAGTGTCTCTGTGCCTCAGTGTCACAGTGTCTCAATGTCTCTGTTTCTCAGTGCCTCAGTGTTTCAGTGTCTCTGTGCCTCTGCGTCTCAGAGTCTCAGTGTCTCTGTGTCTCAAAGTCTCAGTGTCTCAGTGTCTCTGTGTCTCTGTGCCTCTGTGTCTCAGAGTCTCAGAGTCACTGGGCGTTTGTTTCTCAGGGTCTCAGTGTCTCTGTGCCTCTGTGTCTCAGAGTCTCAGAAGCTCAGTATCTCTGTGTCTCAGTGTCCCAATGTATCAAAGTCTCAGTGTCTCTGTGTCTCAGTGTCTCTGTGTCTCAGAGTCTCTGTGTCTCTGTGCCTCAGTCTATCAGACTCTCAGTGTCTCAGTGTCTCTGTGTCTCAGAGTCTCAGTATCTCATTGTATCAATGTCTCTGTGCCTCAGTGTCTCAGAGTCTCAGTGTATACGTGTTTCAGTGTCTCTGTGTCTCAGTGTCTCAGAGTCAAAGTGTCTCTGTGACTCAGTTTATCAGTGTGTCAGATTTTCAGTGTCTCAGAGTCTTAGAGTCTCAGTGAAGCTGTGTCTCAGTAACACTGTGCCTCAGTATCTCAGTGTCTCAGAGTCTCAGTGTCTCAGTGTATCTGTGCCTCAGTGTCTCTGTGCCTCAGTGTCTCAGTGTCTCTGTGTCTCAGTGTCTCTGTGCCTCATTGTCTCTGTGTCTCTGTGTCTTTGTGTCTCAGTTTCTCAGAGTCTCAGTGTCTCAGTGTCTTTGTGTCTCAGTGTCTCAGAGTCTCAGTGTCTCTGTGTCTCAAAGTTTTGTGTCTCAGTGTCTCAGTGTCTCTGTGTCTCAGAATCTCAGAGTCTCAGTGTTTCTGTGTCCCAGTGTTTCAGTGTCTCAGAGTCTCAGTATCCCTGTGCCTCAGTATTTCAGTATCTCAGTGTCTCTGTGTCTCAGAGTCTCAGTGTGTCTGTGCCTCAGTGTCTCAGTGTCTCTGTGTCTCAGTATCTCAGAGTCTCAGTGTCTCAGACTCTCAGTGTATCAGTGTCTCTGTGTCACTGTGTGAATTTCTCTGTGCTCAGTGTCTCAGTGTCTCTGTGTCTTTGTGTCTCAGTGTCTCTGCGTCTCTGTGTCTCAGAGTCTCAGTTTCACAATGCCTCTGTGCCTCAGTGTCTCTGTGTCTCAGTGTATCAGTGTCTCAGTGTCTCTGTGTCTCTGTGTCACGGGGTCTCAGTGTCTCAGAGTCTCAGAGCCTCAGTGTCTCTGTGTCTCAGTATCTCTGTGCCTCAGTGTCACAGTGTTACAGTGTCTCAGTGTCTCAGTGTCTCTGTGTCTCAGTGTCTCTGTGTCACAGTGTCTCAGTGTCTCAGAGTCTCAGTGTCTCTGTGTCTCAGTGTCTCTGTGTCTCAGTGTCCCAAAGTCTCAGTGTCTCAGTGTCATTGTGCCTCTGTATCTCAGAGTCTCAGAATCTCAGTATCTCTGTGTCTCAGTGTCTCAAAATCTCAGTGTCTCTGTGTCTCAGTGTATCAGTGTCTCATTTACTCAATGTCTCTTTGTCTCTGTGTCTGAGTGTCTCTGTGCCTCAGTGTCACAGTGTCTCAGTGTCTCAATGTCTCTGTGTCTCAGTGTCTCAGTGTCTCAGTGTCTCTGTGTCTCAGTGTCTCAGAGTCTCAGTGTCTCTCTGTATCATTGCCTTTGTGTCTCAGTGTCTCTGTGTCTCAGTATTTCTGTGTCTCAGTGTCTCAGCGTCTCAGAGTCTCAGTGTCTCAGTGTATCTGTGTCTCAGTGTCTCTGTGCTTCATTGTCTCTGTGTCTCTGTGTCTTTGTGTCTCAGTGTCTCAGAGTCTCAGTGTCTCAGTGTCTCTGTGTCTCAGTGTCTCTGTGCCTCAGTGTCACAGTGTCATATTGTCACAGTGTCTCAGAGTATCAGTGTCTCTGTGTCTCTGTGTCACAGTGTCTCAGTGTCTCAGAGTCTCAGAGTCTCAGTGTCTCTGTGTCTCAGTGTCTCTGTGCCTCAGTGTCTTTTTGCCTCTGTGTCTCAGAGTCTCAGTGTCTCTGTGTCTCAGTGTCCCAAAGTCTCAGTGTCTCAGTGTCTCTGTGCCTCTGTATCTCAGAGTCTCAGAATCTCAGTATCTCTGTGTCTCAGAGTCTCAAAGTCTCAGTGTCTCTGTGTCTCAGTTTATCAGTGTCTCATTTACTCAATATCTCTTTGTCTCTGTGTCTGAGTGTCTCTGTGCCTCAGTGTCACAGTGTCTCAGTGTCTCAATGTCTCTGTTTCTCAGTGTCTCAGTGTCTCAGCGTCTCTGTGCCTCTGCGTCTCAGAGTCTCAGTGTCTCTGTGTCTCAAAGTCTCAGTGTCTCAGTGTCTCTGTGTCTCTATGTCTCAGTGTCTCAGGGTCACAGTGTCTCTGTGTCACAGTGCCTTTGTGCCTCTGTGTCTCAGAGTCTCAGAGTCACTGTGCGTTTGAGTCTCAGTGTCTCTGTGCCTCTGTGTCTCAGAGTCTCAGAATCTCAGTATCTCTGTGTCTCAGTGTCTCAATGTCTCAAAGTCTCTGTGTCTCTGTGTCTCAGTGTATCAGTGTCTCATTGACTCAGTGTCTCAATGTCTCTGTGTCAGAGTGTCTCTGTGCTTCAGTGTCACAAGGTCTAAGTGTCTCAGAGTCGAAGTGTCTCTGTGTCTCTGTGTCTCATTTTATCAGTGTCTCATTGACTCAGTGTCTCAATGTCTCTGTGTCAGAGTGTCTCAGTGTCTCAGTGTCTCAATGTCTCTGTGTCTCAGTGTCTCTGTGTCTCTGTGTCTCAGTGTCTCAGAGTCTCAGTGTCTCTCTGTATCATTTTCTTTGTGTCTCAGTGTCTCTGTGTCTCAGTATTTATGCGTCTCAGTGTCTCAGACTCTCAGTGTCTCAGTGTCTCTGTGTCTCAGTGTCTTTGTGTCTCAGTGTCTCAGAGTCACCGTGTCTCTGTGCCTCAGTGTCTCTGTGTCTCAGTGTATCAGTGTCTCAGAGTCTCAGTGTCTCTGTGTCTCTGTGTCTCAGTGTCTCTGTGTCACAGTGTCTCAGTGTCTCAGAGTCTCAGAGCCACAGTGTCTCTGTGTCTCAGTGTCTCTGTGCCTCAGTGTCACAGTGTCATAGTGTCACAGTGTCTCAGTGTCTCAGTGTCTCTGTGTCGCAGTGTCTCTGTGTCACAGTGTCTCAGTGTCTCAGAGTCTCAGAGTCTCAGTGTCTCTGTGTCTCAGTGTCTCTGTGTCACAGTGTCTCAGTGTCTCAGTGTCTCAGTGTCTCTGTGTCTCTGTGTCTCAGTGTCTCTATGTCACAGTGTCTCAGTGTCTCAGAGTCTCAGAGTCTCAGTGTCTCTGTGCCTCAGTGTCACAGTGTCATAGTGTCACAGTGTCTCAGTGTCTCAGTGTCTCTGTGTCTCTGTGTCTCAGTGTCTCTGTGTCACAGTGTCTCAGTGTCTCAGAGTCTCAGAGTCTCAGTGTCTCTGTGTCTCAGTGTCTCTGTGTCACAGTGTCTCAGTGTCTCAGTGTCTCAGTGTCTCTGTGTCTCTGTGTCTCAGTGTCTCTGTGTCACAGTGTCTCAGTGTCTCAGAGTCTCAGAGTCTCTGTCTCTCTGTGTCTCAGTGTCTCTGTGCCTCAGTGTCTTTTTGCCTCTGTGTCTCAGAGTCGCAGAGTCTCTGTGCGATTGTGTCTCAGAGTCTCAGTGTCTCTGAGTCTCAGTGTCCCAAAGTCTCAGTGTCTCAGTGTCTCTGTGCCTCTGTATCTCAGAGTCTCAGAATCTCAGTATCTCTGTGTCTCAGTGTCTCAAAGTCTCAGTGTCTCTGTGTCTCAGTGTATCAGTGTCTCATTTACTCAATGTCTCTTTGTCTCTGTGTCTGAGTGTCTCTGTGCCTCAGTGTCACAGTGTCTCAGTGTCTCAATGTCTCTGTTTCTCAGTGTCTCTGAGTCTCAGAGTCACTGTGCGTTTGTTTCTCAGAGTCTCAGTGTCTCTGTGCCTCTGTGTCTCAGAGTCTCAGAATCTCAGTATCTCTGTGTCTCAGTGTCTCAATGTCTCAAAGTCTCTGTGTCTCTGTGTCTCAGTGTATCAGTGTCTCATTGACTCAGTGTCTCAATGTCTCTGTGTCAGAGTGTCTCTGTGCCTCAGTGTCACAGTGTCTCAGTGTCTCTGAGTCAAAGTGTCTCTGTGTCTCATTTTATCAGTGTCTCAGAGACTCAGTGTCTCAGTGTCTAAGTGTGCCAGATTTTCAGTTTCTCAGTGTCTTAGAGTCTCAGTGAATCTGTGTCTCAGTATCACTGTGCCTCAGTGTCTCAGCGTCTCAGAGTCTCAGTGTCTCAGTGTATCTGTGTCTCAGTGTCTCTGTGCCTCATTGTCTCTGTGTCTCTGTGTCTTTGTGTCTCAGTGTCTCAGAGTCTCAGAGCCACAGTGTCTCTGTGTCTCAGTGTCTCTGTGCCTCAGTGTCACAGTGTCATAGTGTCACAGTGTCTCAGTGTCTCAGTGTCTCTGTGTCTCTGTGTCTCAGTGTCTCTGTGTCACAGTGTCTCAGTGTCTCAGTGTCTCAGTGTCTCTGTGTCTCTGTGTCTCAGTGTCTCTATGTCACAGTGTCTCAGTGTCTCAGAGTCTCAGAGTCTCAGTGTCTCTGTGCCTCAGTGTCACAGTGTCATAGTGTCACAGTGTCTCAGTGTCTCAGAGTCTCAGTGTGGCTGTGCCTCAGTGTCTCAGTGTCTCTGTGCCTCAGTGTCTCATTGCCTCAGTGTCTCAGAGTCACCGTGTCTCTGTGTCTCAGTGTCTCTGTGTCTCAGTGTCTTTGTGTCTCAGTGTCTCTGTGTGTCTGTGTCTCAGAGTCTCAGTTTCACAATGCCTCAGTGTCTCTGTGTCTCTGTGCCTCAGTGTCTCTGTGTCACAGTGTATCAGTGTCTCAGAGTCTCAGTGTCTCTGTGTCTCAGTGTCCCAAAGTCTCAGTGTCTCAGT
The DNA here is from genome assembly GCA_037974335.1 of Prionace glauca. NCBI lineage: Eukaryota > Metazoa > Chordata > Chondrichthyes > Carcharhiniformes > Carcharhinidae > Prionace > Prionace glauca. Next base: position 213,594 of record JBBMRE010000113.1, read on the forward strand.
GCCTCTGTGTCTCAGTGTCTCTGTGTCACAGTGTATCAGTGTCTCAGAGTCTCAGTGTCTCTGTGTCTCAGTGTCCCAAAGTCTCAGTGTCTCAGTGTCTCTGTGCCTCTGTATCTCAGAGTCTCAGAATCTCAGTATCTCTGTGTCTCAGTGTCTCAAAGTCTCTGTGTCTCTGTGTCTCAGTGTATCAGTGTCTCATTTACTCAATGTCTCTTTGTCTCTGTGTCTGAGTGTCTCTGTGCCTCAGTGTCACAGTGTCTCAGTGTCTCAATGTCTCTGTGTCTCAGTGTCTCAGTGTCTCTGTGTCTCAGTGTCTCAGAGTCTCAGTGTCTCTGTGTATCATTGTCTTTGTGTCTCATTGTCTCTGTGTCTCAGTATTTCTGTGTCTCAGTGTCTCAGAGTCTCAGTGTCTCATTTACTCAATGTCTCTTTGTCTCTGTGTCTGAGTGTCTCTGTGCCTCAGTGTCACAGTGTCTCAGTGTCACAATGTCTCTGTGTCTCAGTGTCTCTGTGTCTCAGAGTCTCAGAGTCTCAGTGTCTCTGTGTATCATTGTCTTTGTGTCTCAGTGTCTCTGTGTCACAGTGTCTCAGTGTCTCAGAGTCTCAGAGTCTCAGTGTCTCTGTGTCTCAGTGTCTCTGTGTCACAGTGTCTCAGTGTCTCAGAGTCTCAGTGTCTCTGTGTCTCAGTGTCTCAAAGTCTCAGTGTCTCAAAGTCTCAGTGTCTCTGTGTCTCAGTGTATCAGTGTCTCATTTACTCAATGTCTCTTTGTCTCTGTGTCTGAGTGTCTCTGTGCCTCAGTGTCACAGTGTCTCAGTGTCTCAATGTCTCTGTGTCTCAGTGTCTCTGTGTCACAGTGTCTCAGAGTCTCAGTGTCTCAGTGTCTCTCTGTCTCAGTGTCTTTGTGTCTCAGTATTTCTGTGTCTCAGTGTCTCAGAGTCTCAGTGTCTCAGTGTCTCTCTGTCTCAGTGTCTTTGTGTCTCAGTGTTCAGTGTCTCAGTGTCTCTGTGTCTCAGTGTCTCAGAGTCACAGTGTCTCTGTGTCTCAGTGTCTCTGTGTTTCAGTGTCTCAGAGTCTCAGTGTCTCTGTGTCTCAGTGCATCAGTGTCTCAGAGTCTCAGTGTCTCTGTGTCTCAGTGTCTCTGTGCCACAGTGTCTCAGTGTCTCAGAGTCTCAGAGCCTCAGTGTCTCTGTGTCTCAGTGTCTCTGTGCCTCAGTGTCACAGTGTCATAGTGTCACAGTGTCTCAGTTTCTCAGTGTCTCTGTGTCTCAGTGTCTCTGTGTCACAGTGTCTCAGAGTCTCAGAGTCTCAGTGTCTCTGTGTCTCTGTGTCTCAGTGTCTCTGTGCCTCATTGTCTCTGTGTCTCTGTGTCTTTGTGTCTCAGTGTCTCAGAGTCTCAGTGTCTCAGTGTCTCTGCGTCTCAGTGTCTCAGTGTCTCAGTGTCTCTGTGTCTCAGTGTCTCTGTGTCACAGTGTCTCAGTGTCTCAGAGTCTCAGAGTCTCAGTGTCTCTGTGTCTCTGTGTCTCAGTGTCTCTGTGCCTCATTGTCTCTGTGTCTCTGTGTCTTTGTGTCTCAGTGTCTCAGAGTCTCAGTGTCTCAGTGTCTCTGCGTCTCAGTGTCTCAGTGTCTCTGTGTCTCTGTGTCTCAGTGTCTCTGTGTCACAGTGTCTCAGTGTCTCAGAGTCTCAGAGTCTCAGTGTCTCTGTGTCTCAGTGTCTCTGTGCCTCTGCGTCTCAGAGTCTCAGAGTCTCAGTGTCTCTCTGTCTCAAAGTCTCAGTGTCTCTGTGTCTCTGTGTCTCTGTGTCTCAGTGTCTCAGTGTCACAGTGTCTCTGTGTCACAGTGCCTTTGTGCCTCTGTGTCTCAGAGTCTCAGAATCTCAGTATCTCTGTGTCTCAGTGTCTGAATGTCTCAAAGTCTCTGTGTCTCTGTGTCTCAGTGTATCAGTGTCTCATTGACTCAGTGTCTCAATGTCTCTGCGTCAGAGTGTCTCTGTGCCTCAGTGTCACAGTGTCTCAGTGTCTCAGAGTCAAAGTGTCTCTGTGTCTCTGTGTCTCATTTTATCAGTGTCTCAGAGACTCAGTGTCTCAGTGTCTAAGTGTGCCAGATTTTCAGTGTCTCAGTGACTTAGATTCCAGTGAATCTGTGTCTCAAAGTCCTTGTGTCTCAGTGTCTCAGAGAATCAGTGCCTCAGTGTCTCTCTGTTTGAGTGTCTCTATGCCTCAGTGTCACACTGTCTCAATGTCTCAGAGTCTCAGTGTCTCAGTGTCGCTGTGTCTCAGAGTCTCAGTGTCTCTTTGTCTCAGTGTCTCTGCGTATCTGTGTCTCAGAGTCTCAGTTTTGCAAAGTATCTGTGCCTCAGTGTCTCTGTGTCTCAGTGTATCAGTGTCTCAGAGTCTCTGTGTCTCAGTGTCTCAGTGTCTCTGTGCCTCAGTGTCTCAGTGTCTCAGTGTCACAGCGTCTCTGTGTCTCAATGTATCAGACTCTCAGTGTCTCTGTGTCTCTGTGTCTCTGTGTCCCAGTGTCTCTGTGTCTCAGAGTCTCTGTGTCTCTGTGCCTCAGTCTATCAGACTCACAGTGTCTCAGTGTCTCTGTGTCTCAGTCTATCAGACTCTCTGTGTCTCTGTGTCACAATGTCTCAGAGTCTCAGTATCTCATTGTATCAATGTCTCTGTGCCTCAGTGTCTCAGAGTCTCAGTGTATCTGTGTTTCAGTGTCTCTGTGTCTCAGGCTCTCAATTCTTTGTGTCTCTGTGTCCCAGTGTCTCTGTGTCTCAGTTTATCAGTGTGTCAGATTTTCAGTGTCTCAGTGTCTTAGAGTCTCAGTGAAGCTGTGTCTCAGTATCACTGTGCCTCAGTGTCTCAGCGTCTCAGAGACTCAGTGTCTCAGTGTATCTGTGTCTCAGTGTCTCTGTGCCTCAGTGTCTCTGTGTCTCAGTGTCTCTGTGTCTCAGTGTCTCTGTGCCTCATTGTCTCTGTGTCTCTGTGTCTTTGTGTCTCAGTGTCTCAGAGTCTCAGTGTCTCAGTGTCTTTGGGTCTCAGTGTCTCAGAGTCTCAGTGTCTCTGTGTCTCAAAGTTTTGTGTCTCAGTGTCTCAGTGTCTCAGTGTCTCAGTGTCTCTGTGTCTCAGAATCTCAGAGTCTCAGTGTATCTGTGTCCCAGTGTTTCAGTGTCTCAGAGTCTCTGTGTCCCTGTGCCTCAGTGTCTCAGTGTCTCTGTGTCTCAGTATCTCAGAGTCTCAGTGTCTCAGAGTCTCAGTGTGTCTGTGCCTCAGTGTCTCAGTGTCTCTGTGTCTCAGTATCTCAGAGTCGCAGTGTCTCAGAGTCTCAGTAATCAGTGTCTCTGTATCACTGTGTGAATTTCTCTGTGCCTCAGTGTCACAGTGTCTTAGATTATCAGTGTCACAGTGTCTCAGAGTCTCAGTGTCTCAGAGTCTCAGTGTGGCTGTGCCTCAGTGTCTCAGTGTCTCTGTGCCTCAGTGTCTCATTGCCTCAGTGTCTCAGAGTCACCGTGTCTCTGTGTCTCAGTGTCTCTGTGTCTCAGTGTCTTTGTGTCTCAGTGTCTCTGCGTGTCTGTGTCTCAGAGTCTCAGTTTCACAATGCCTCTGTGCCTCAGTGTCTCTGTGTCTCAGTGTCTCAGAATCTCAGAGCCTCAGTGTCTCTGTGTCTCTGTGCCTCAGTGTCACAGTGTCTCAGAGTCTCAGTGTCTCTGTGTCTCAGTGTCCCAAAGTCTCAGTGTCTCAGTGTCTCTGTGCCTCTGTATCTCAGAGTCTCAGAATCTCAGTATCTCTGTGTCTCAGAGTCTCAAAGTCTCTGTGTCTCTGTGTCTCAGTGTCTCATTTACTCAATATCTCTTTGTCTCTGTGTCTGAGTGTCTCTGTGCCTCAGTGTCACAGTGTCTCAGTGTCTCAATGTCTCTGTGTCTCAGTGTCTCAGTAGCTCTGTGTCTCAGTGTCTCAGAGTCTCAGTGTCTCTGTGTATCATTGTCTTTGTGTCTCAGTGTCTCTGTGTCTCAGTATTTCTGTGTCTCAGTGTCTCAGAGTCTCAGTGTCTCAGTGTCTCTGTGTCTCAGTGTCTCATTGTCTCTGTGTCTCTGTGTCTCAGTGTATCAGTGTCTCAGAGTCTCAGTGTCTCTGTGACTCTGTGTCTCAGTGTCTCTGTGTCACAGTGTCTCAGAGTCTCAGAGCCTCAGTGTCTCTGTGTCTCAGTGTCTCTGTGCCTCAGTGTCACAGTGTCATAGTGTCACAGTGTCTCAGTGTCTCAGTGTCTCTGTGCCTCAGTGTCTCTGTGTCTCAGTGTATCAGTGTCTCAGAGTCTCAGTGTCTCTGTGTCTCAGTGTCTCTGTGTCACAGTGTCTCAGTGTCTCAGAGTCTCAGAGCCTCAGTGTCTCTGTGTCTCAGTGTCTCTGTGCCACAGTGTCTCTGTGTCTCAGAGTCTCAGAGTCTCAAAGTCTCTGTGTCTCTGTGTCTCAGTGTATCAGTGTCTCAGTGTCTCAGTGTCTCTGTGCCTCAGTGTCTCTGTGTCTCAGTGTATCAGTGTCTCAGTGTCTCAGTGTCTCTGTGTCTCAGTGTCTCTGTGTCACAGTGTCTCTGTGCCTCAGTGTATCAGTGTCTCATTTACTCAATGTCTCTTTGTCTCTGTGTCTGAGTGTCTCTGTGCCTCAGTGTCGCAGTGTCTCTGTGTCTCAGTGTCTCAGTGTCTCAGAGTATCAGAGTCTCAGAGTCTCAGTGTCTCTCTGTCTGAGTGTCTCTGTGCCTCAGTGTCACAGTGTCTCAGAGTCTATGTTTCTCAGTGTCTCTGTGTCTCTGTGTGTCAGTGTATCAGTGTCTCTGTGTCTCAAAGTCTTTGTGTTTCAGTGTCTCAGAGAATCAGTGCCTCAGTGTCTCTCTGTTTGAGTGTCTCTATGCCTCAGTGTCACACTGTCTCAATGTCTCAGAGTCTCAGTGTCTCAGTGTCGCTGTGTCTCAGAGTCTGAGTCTCAGTGTCTCTTTGTCTCAGTGTCTCAGTGTCTCTGTGTCTCTGTGTCTTTGTGTCTCAGTGTCTCTGCGTCTCTGTGTCTCAGAGTCTTAGTTTCGCAATGTTTCTGTGCCTCAGTGTCTCTGTGTCTCAGTGTATCAGTGTCTCAGAGTCTCTGTGTCTCAGTGTCTCAGTGTATCAGTGTCTCAGAGTCTCAGTGTCTCTGTGTCTCTGTGTCTCTGTGTCTCAGTGTCTCTGTGTCACAGTGTCTCAGAGTCTCAGAGTCTCAGTGTCTCTGTATCTCTGTGTCTCTGTGCCTCAGTGTCACAGTGTCATAGTGTCACAGTGTCTCAGTGTCTCAGTGTCTCTGTGCCTCAGTGTCTCTGTGTCTCAGTGTATCATTGTCTCAGAGTCTCAGTGTCTCTGTGTCTCAGTGTCTCTGTGTCACAGTGTCTCAGTGTCTCAGAGTCTCAGAGCCTCAGTGTCTCTGTGTCTCAGTGTCTCTGTGCCACAGTGTCTCTGTGTCTCAGAGTCTCAGAGTCTCAAAGTCTCTGTGTCTCTGTGTCTCAGTGTATCAGTGTCTCGGTGTCTCAGTGTCTCTGTGCCTCAGTGTCTCTGTGTCTCAGTGTATCAGTGTCTCAGTGTCTCTGTGTCTCAGTGTCTCTGTGTCACAGTGTCTCTGTGCCTCACTGTATCAGTGTCTCATTTACTCAATGTCTCTTTGTCTCTGTGTCTGAGTGTCTCTGTGCCTCAGTGTCTCTGTGTCTCTTTGTCTCTGTGTCTGAGTGTCTCTGTGCCTCAGTATCGCAGTGTCTCTGTGTCTCAGTGTCTCAGAGTATCAGAGTCTCAGAGTCTCAGTGTCTCTCTGTCTGAGTGTCTCTGTGCCTCAGTGTCACAGTGTCTCAGAGTCTATGTTTCTCAGTGTCTCTGTGTCTCTGTGTGTCAGTGTATCAGTGTCTCTGTGTCTCAAAGTCTTTGTGTTTCAGTGTCTCAGAGAATCAGTGCCTCAGTGTCTCTCTGTTTGAGTGTCTCTATGCCTCAGTGTCACACTGTCTCAATGTCTGAGAGTCTCAGTGTCTCAGTGTCGCTGTGTCTCAGAGTCTGAGTCTCAGTGTCTCTTTGTCTCAGTGTCTCAGTGTCTCTGTGTCTCTGTGTCTTTGTGTCTCAGTGTCTCTGCGTCTCTGTGTCTCAGAGTCTCAGTTTCGCAATGTTTCTGTGCCTCAGTGTCTCTGTGTCTCAGTGTATCAGTGTCTCAGTGTCTCTGTGTCTCAGTGTCTCTGTGTCACAGTGTCTCTGTGCCTCACTGTATCAGTGTCTCATTTACTCAATGTCTCTTTGTCTCTGTGTCTGAGTGTCTCTGTGCCTCAGTGTCTCTGTGTCTCTTTGTCTCTGTGTCTGAGTGTCTCTGTGCCTCAGTATCGCAGTGTCTCTGTGTCTCAGTGTCTCAGAGTATCAGAGTCTCAGAGTCTCAGTGTCTCTCTGTCTGAGTGTCTCTGTGCCTCAGTGTCACAGTGTCTCAGAGTCTATGTTTCTCAGTGTCTCTGTGTCTCTGTGTGTCAGTGTATCAGTGTCTCTGTGTCTCAAAGTCTTTGTGTTTCAGTGTCTCAGAGAATCAGTGCCTCAGTGTCTCTCTGTTTGAGTGTCTCTATGCCTCAGTGTCACACTGTCTCAATGTCTGAGAGTCTCAGTGTCTCAGTGTCGCTGTGTCTCAGAGTCTGAGTCTCAGTGTCTCTTTGTCTCAGTGTCTCAGTGTCTCTGTGTCTCTGTGTCTTTGTGTCTCAGTGTCTCTGCGTCTCTGTGTCTCAGAGTCTCAGTTTCGCAATGTTTCTGTGCCTCAGTGTCTCTGTGTCTCAGTGTATCAGTGTCTCAGAGTCTCTGTGTCTCAGTGTCTCTGTGCCTCAGTGTCTTTGTGTCTCAGTGTCTCAGTGACTCTGCGTCTCAGTGTCTCTGTGTCTCTGTGTCTCAGTGACTCTGTGTCTCAGTGTCTCTGTGCCTCAGTGTCTCTGTGTCTTGGTGCCTCAGTGTCTGTGTCTCAATGTATCAGAGTCTCAGTGTCTCTGTGTCTCAGTGTCTCTGTGTCTCAGAGTCTCTGTGTCTCTGTGCCTCAGTCTATCAGACTCTCAGTGTCTCAGCGTCTCTGTGTCTCAGTCTATCAGACTCTCAGTGTCTCTGTGCCTCAGTGTCTCAGAGTCTCAGTGTATCTGTGTTTCAGTGTCTCTGTGTCTCAGCGTCTCAATTCTTTGTGTCTCTGTGTCCCAGTGTCTCTGTGTCTCAGTGTCTCAGTGTCTCAGGGTGAAAGTGTCTCCGTGACTCAGTTTATCAGTGTGTCAGATTTTCAGTGTCTCAGAGTCTTAGAGTCTCAGTGAAGCTGTGTCTCAGTATCATGTGCCTCAGTGTCTCAGCGTCTCAGAGTCTCAGTGTCTCAGTGTATCTGTGTCTCAGTGTGTCTGTGCCTCAGTATCTCTGTGTCTCAGTGTCTCTGTGTCTCAGTGGCTCTGTGCCTCATTATCTCTGTGTCTCTGTGTCTATGTGTCTCAGTTTCTCAGAGTCTCAGTGTCTCAGTGTCTTTGGGTCTCAGTGTCTCAGAGTCTCAGTGTCTCTGTGTCTCAAAGTTTTGTGTCTCAGTGTCTCAGTGTCTCAGAATCTCAGAGTCTCAGTGTCTCTGTGTCCCAGTGTTTCAGTGTCTCAGAGTCTCAGTGTCCCTGTGCCTCAGTATTTCAGTATCTCAGTGTCTCTGTGTCTCAGAGTCTCAGTGTGCCTGTGCCTCAGTGTCTCAGTGTCTCTGTGTCTCAGTATCTCAGAGTCTCAGTGTCTCAGAGTCTCAGTGTATCAGTGTCTCTGTGTCACAGTGTGAATTTCTCTGTGCCTCAGTGTCACAGTGTCTTAGATTATCAATGTCACAGTGTCTCAGAGTCTCAGTGTCTCAGAGTCTCAGTGTGGCTGGGCCTCAGTGTTTCAGTGTCTCTGTGCCTCAGTGTCTCATTGCCTCAGTGTCTCAGAGTCAGCGTGTCTCTGTGTCTCAGTGTCTCTGTGTCTCTGTGTCTTTGTGTCTCAGTGTCTCTGCTTCTCTGTGTCTCAGAGTCTCAGTTTCACAATGCCTCTGTGCCTCAGTGTCTCTGTGTCTCAGTGTATCAGTGTCTCAGAGTCTCTGTGTCTCTGTGTCTCTGTGTCACGGGGTCTCAGTGTCTCAGAGTCTCAGAGCCTCAGTGTCTCTGTGTCTCTGTGTCTCAGTGTATCAGTGTCTCATTGACTCAGTGTCTCAATGTCTCTGTGTCTGAGTGTCTCTGTGCCTCAGTGTCACAGAGTCTAAGTGTCTCAGAGTCAAAGTGTCTCTGTGTCTCTGTGTCTCATTTTATCAGTGTCTCAGAGAATCAGTGTCTCAGTATCAAAGTGTGCCAGATTTTCAGTGTCTCAGTGAATCTGTGTCTCAGTATCACTGTGCCTCAGTGTCTCAGCGTCTCAGAGTCTCAGTGTCTCAGTGTATCTGTGTCTCAGTGTCTCTGTGCCTCATTGTCTCTGTGTCTCTGTGTCTTTATGTCTCAGTGTCTCAGAGTCTCAGTGTCTCAGTGTCTCAGAGTCTCAGAGTCTCAGAGTCTCAGTGTCTCTCTGGCTGAGTGTCTCTGTGCCTCAGTGTCACAGTGTCTCAGAGTCTATGTTTCTCAGTGTCTCTGTGTCTCTGTGTGTCAGTGTATCAGTGTCTCTGTGTCTCTGTGTCTCAAAGTCTTTGTGTCTCAGTGTCTCAGAGAATCAGTGCCTCAGTGTCTCTCTGTTTGAGTGTCTCTATGCCTCAGTGTCACACTGTCTCAATGTCTCAGAGTCTCAGTGTCTCAGTGTCGCTGTGTCTCAGAGTCTCAGAGTCTCAGTGTCTCTTTGTCTCAGTGTCTCTGTGTCTTTGTGTCTCAGTGTCTCTGCGTATTTGTGTCTCAGAGTCTCAGTTTTGCAAGTATCTGTGCCTCAGTGTCTCTGTGTCTCAGTGTATCAGTGTCTCAGAGTCTCTGTGTCTCAGTGTCTCAGTGTCTCTGTGCCTCAGTGTCTTAGTGTCTCAGTGTCACAGCGTCTCTGTGTCTCAATGTATCAGAGTCTCAGTGTCTCTGTGTCTCTGTGTTTCAGTGTCTCTGTGTCTCAGATTCTCTGTGTCTCTGTGCCTCAGTCTATCAGACTCACAGTGTCTCAGTGTCTCTGTGTCTCAGTCTATCAGACTCTCAGTGTCTCTGTGTCACAATGTCTCAGAGTCTCAGTATCTCATTGTATCAATGTCTCTGTGCCTCAGTGTCTCAGAGTCTCAGTGTATCTGTGTTTCAGTGTCTCTGTGTCTCAGGGTCTCAATTCTTTGTGTCTCTGTATCCCAGTGTCTCTGTGTCTCAGTTTATCAGTGTGTTAGATTTTCAGTGTCTCAGTGTCTTAGAGTCTGAGTGAAGCTGTGTCTCAGTATCACTGTGCCTCAGTGTCTCAGCGTCTCAGAGACTCAGTGTCTCAGTGTATCTGTGTCTCAGTGTCTCTGTGCCTCAGTGTCTCTGTGTCTCAGTGTCTCTGTGTCTCAGTGTCTCTGTGCCTCATTGTCTCTGTGTCTCTGTGTCTTTGTGTCTCAGTGTCTCAGAGTCTCAGTGTCTCAGTGTTTTTGGGTCTCAGTGTCTCAGAGTCTCAGTGTCTCAGAATCTCAGAGTCTCAGTGTCTCTGTGTCCCAGTGTTTCAGTGTCTCAGAGTCTCTGTGTCCCTGTGCCTCAGTGTCTCAGTGTCTCTGTGTCTCAGTATCTCAGAGTCTCAGTGTCTCTGTGTCTCAGTGTGTCTGTGCCTCAGTGTCTCAGTGTCTCTGTGTCTCAATATCTCAGAGTCTCAGTGTCTCAGAGTCTCAGTAATCAGTGTCTCTGTATCACTGTGTGAATTTCTTTGTGCCTCAGTGTCACAGTGTCTTAGATTATCAGTGTCACGGTGTCTCAGAGTCTCAGTGTCTCAGAGTCTCAGTGTGGCTGTGCCTCAGTGTCTCAGTGTCTCTGTGCCTCAGTGTCTCATTGCCTCAGTGTCTCAGAGTCACCGTGTCTCTGTGTCTCAGTGTCTCTGTGTCTCAGTGTCTTTGTGTCTCAGTGTCTCTGCGTGTCTGTGTCTCAGAGTCTCAGTTTCACAATGCCTCTGTGCCTCAGTGTCTCTGTGTCTCAGTGTATCAGAGTCTCAGAGCCTCAGTGTCTCTGTGTCTCTGTGCCTCAGTGTCACATTGTCACAGTGTCTCAGTGTCTCAGTGTCTCTGTGTCTCAGTGTCTCTGTGTCACAGTGTATCAGTGTCTCAGAGTCTCAGTGTCTCTGTGTCTCAGTGTCCCAAAGACTCAGTGTCTCAGTGTCTCTGTGCCACTGTATCTCAGAGTCTCAGAATCTCAGTATCTCTGTGTCTCAGTGTCTCAAAGTCTCTGTGTCTCTGTGTCTCAGTGTATAAGTGTCTCATTTACTCAATGTCTCTTTGTCTCTGTGTCTGAGTGTCTCTGTGCCTCAGTGTCACAGTGTCTCAGTGTCTCAATGTCTCTGTGTCTCAGTGTCTCAGTGTCTCTGTGTCTCAGTGTCTCAGAGTCTCAGTGTCTGTGTGTATCATTGTCTTTGTGTCTCAGTGTCTCTGTGTCTCAGTATTTCTGTGTCTCAGTGTCTCAGAGTCTCAGTGTCTCAGTGTCTCATTTACTCAATGTATCTTTGTCTCTGTGTCTGAGTGTCTCTGTGCCTCAGTGTCACAGTGTCTCAGTGTCTCAATGTCTCTGTGTCTCAGTGTCTCAGTGTCTCTGTGTCTCAGTGTCTCAGAGTCTCAGTGTCTCTGTGTATCATTGTCTTTGTGTCTCAGTGTCTCTGTGTCTCAGTATTTCTGTGTCTCAGTGTCTCAGAGTCTCAGTGTCTCAGTGTCTCTGTGTCTCAGTGTCTCATTGTCTCTGTGTCTCTGTGTCTCCGTGTATCAGTGTCTCAGAGTCTCAGTGTCTCTGTGTCTCTGTGTCTCAGTGTCTCTGTGTCACAGTGTCTCAGTGTCTCAGAGTCTCAGAGCCTCAGTGTCTCTGTGTCTCAGTGTCTCTGTGCCTCAGTGTCACAGTGTCATAGTGTCACAGTGTCTCAGTGTCTCAGTGTCTCTGTGCCTCAGTGTCTCTGTGTCTCAGTGTATCAGTGTCTCAGAGTCTCAGTGTCTCAGTGTCTCTGTGTCACAGTGTCTCAGTGTCTCAGAGTCTCAGAGCCTCAGTGTCTCTGTGTCTCAGTGTCTCTGTGCCACAGTGTCTCTGTGTCTCAGAGTCTCAAAGTCTCTATGTCTCTGTGTCTCAGTGTATCAGTGTCTCAGTGTCTCTGTGCCTCAGTGTCTCTGTGTCTCAGTGTATCAGTGTCTCAGAGTCTCAGTGTCTCTGTGTCTCAGTGTCTCTGTGTCACAGTGTCTCCGTGTCTCAGAGTCTCAGAGCCTCAGTGTCTCTCTGTCTCAGTGTCCCAAAGTCTCAGTGTCTCTGTGCCTCAGTGTATCAGTGTCTCATTTACTCAATGTCTCTTTGTCTCTGTGTCTGAGTGTCTCTGTGCCTCAGTGTCGCAGTGTCTCTGTGTCTCAGTGTCTCAGTGTCTCAGAGTATCAGAGTCTCAGAGTCTCAGTGTCTCTCTGTCTGAGTGTCTCTGTGCCTCAGTGTCACAGTGTCTCAGAGTCTATGTTTCTCAGTGTCTCTGTGTCTCTGTGTGTCAGTGTATCAGTGTCTCTGTGTCTCAAAGTCTTTGTGTCTCAGTGTCTCAGAGAATCAGTGCCTAGTGTCTCTCTGTTTGAGTGTCTCTATGCCTCAGTGTCACACTGTCTCAATGTCTTAGAGTCTCAGTGTCTCAGTGTCGCTGTGTCTCAGAGTCTGAGTCTCAGTGTCACTTTGTCTCAGTGTCTCTGTGTCTCTGTGTCTCGGTGTCTTTGTGTCTCAGTGTCTCTGCGTCTCTGTGTCTCAGAGTCTCAGTTTTGCAATGTTTCTGTGCCTCAGTGTCTCTGTGTCTCAGTGTATCAGTGTATCAGAGTCTCTGTGTCTCAGTGTCTCAGTGTCTCAGTGTCTCTGTGCCTCAGTGTCTTTGTGTCTCAGTGTCTCAGTGACTCTGCGTCTCAGTGTCTCTGTGTCTCTGTGTCTCAGTGACTCTGTGTCTCAGAGTCTCTGTGTCTCTGTGCCTCAGTCTATCAGACTCTCAGTGTCTCAGTGTCTCTGTGTCTCAGTCTATCAGACTCTCAGTGTCTCTGTGCCTCAATGTCTCAGAGTCTCAGTGTATCTGTGTCTCAGTGTCTCTGTGTCTCAGGGTCTCAATTCTTTGTGTCTCTGTGTCCCAGTGTCTCTGTGTCTCAGTGTCTCAGTGTCTCAGGGTCAAAGTGTCTCCGTGACTCAGTTTATCAGTGTGTCAGATTTTCAGTGTCTCAGAGTCTTAGAGTCTCAGTGAAGCTGTGTCTCAGTATCACTGTGCCTCAGTGTCTCAGCGTCTCAGAGTCTCAGTGTCTCAGTGTATCTGTGTCTCAGTGTCTCTGTGCCTCAGTATCTCTGTGTCTCAGTGTCTCTGTGTCTCAGTGGTTCTGTGCCTCATTATCTCTGTGTCTCTGTGTCTTTGTGTCTCAGTTTCTCAGAGTCTCAGTGTCTCAGTGTCTTTGTGTCTCAGTGTCTCAGTGTCTTTGGGTCTCAGTGTCTCAGAGTGTCAGTGTCTCTGTGTCTCAAAGTTTTGTGTCTCAGTGTCTCTGTGTCTCAGGATCTCAGAGTCTCAGTGTCTCTGTGTCCCAGTGTTTCAGTGTCTCAGAGTCTCAGTGTCCCTGTGCCTCAGTATTTCAGTATCTCAGTGTCTCTGTGTCTCAGAGTCTCAGTGTGTCTGTGCCTCAGTGTCTCAGTGTCTCTGTGTCTCAGTATCTCAGAGTCTCAGTGTCTCAGAGTCTCAGTGTATCAGTGTCTCTGTGTCACAGTGTGAATTTCTCTGTGCCTCAGTGTCACAGTGTCTTAGATTATCAATGTCACAGTGTCTCAGAGTCTCAGTGTCTCAGAGTCTCAGTGTGGCTGGGCCTCAGTGTTTCAGTGTCTCTGTGCCTCAGTGTCTCATTGCCTCAGTGTCTCAGAGTCAGCGTGTCTCTGTGTCTCAGTGTCTCTGTGTCTCTGTGTCTTTATGTCTCAGTGTCTCTGCTTCTCTGTGTCTCAGAGTCTCAGTTTCACAATGCCTCTGTGCCTCAGTGTCTCTGTGTCTCAGTGTATCAGTGTCTCAGAGTCTCAGTGTCTCTGTGTCTCTGTGTCACGGGGTCTCAGTGTCTCAGAGTCTCAGAGCCTCAGTGTCTCTGTGTCTCAGTGTCTCTGTGCCTCAGTGTCACAGTGTCACAGTGTCTCATTGTCTCAGTGTCTCTGTGTCTCAGTGTCTCTGTGTCACAGTGTCTCAGTGTCTCAGAGTCTCAGTGTCTCTGTGTCTCAGTGTCTCTGTGTCTCAGTGTCCCAAAGTCTCAGTGTCTCAGTGTCTCTGTGCCTCTGTATCTCAGAGTCTCAGAATCTCAGTATCTCTGTGTCTCAGTGTCTCAAAGTCTCAGTGTCTCTGTGTCTCAGTGTATCAGTGTCTCATTTACTCAATGTCTCTTTGTCTCTGTGTCTGAGTGTCTCTGTGCCTCAGTGTCACAGTGTCTCAGTGTCTCAATGTCTCTGTGTCTCAGTGTCTCAGTGTCTCAGTGACTCTGTGTCTCAGTGTCTCAGAGTCTCAGTGTCTCTGTGTATCATTGTCTTTGTGTCTCAGTGTCTCTGTGTCTCAGTATTTCTGTGTCTCAGTGTCTCAGAGTCTCAGTGTCTCTGTGCCTCAGTGTCTCTGTGTCTCAGTGTATCAGTGTCTCAGAGTGTCAGTGTCTCTGTGTCTCAGTGTCTCTGTGTCACAGTGTCTCAGTGTCTCAGAGTCTCAGAGCCTCAGTGTCTCTCTGTCTCAGTGTCTCTGTGCCTCAGTGTCACAGTGTCATAGTGTCACAGTGTCTCAGTGTCTCAGTGTCTCTGTGTCTCTGTGTCTCAGTGTCTCTGTGTCACAGTGTCTCAGTGTCTCAGAGTCTCAGTGTCTCTGTGTCTCAGTGTCTCTGTGCCTCAGTGTCTTTTTGCCTCTGTGTCTCAGAGTCGCAGAGTCTCTGTGCGATTGTGTCTCAGAGTCTCAGTGTCTCTGTGTCTCAGTGTCCCAAAGTCTCAGTGTCTCAGTGTCTCTGTGCCTCTGTATCTCAGAGTCTCAGAATCTCAGTATCTCTGTGTCTCAGTGTCTCAAAGTCTCTGTGTCTCAGTGTATCAGTGTCTCATTTACTCAATGTCTCTTTGTCTCTGTGTCTGAGTGTCTCTGTGCCTCAGTGTCACAGTGTCTCAGTGTCTCAATGTCTCTGTTTCTCAGTGTCTCAGTGTCTCTGTGCCTCTGCGTCTCAGAGTCTCAGTGTCTCTGTGTCTCAAAGTCTCTGTGTCTCAGTGTCTCTGTATCTCTGTGTCTCAGTGTCTCAGTGTCACAGTGTCTCTGTGTCACAGTGCCTTTGTGCCTCTGTGTCTCAGAGTCTCAGAGTCACTGTGCGTTTGTTTCTCAGAGTCTCAGTGTCTCTGTGCCTCTGTGTCTCAGAGTCTCAGAATCTCAGTACCTCTGTGTCTCAGTGTCTCAATGTCTCAAAGTCTCTGTGTCTCTGTGTCTCAGTGTATCAGTGTCTCATTGACTCAGTGTCTCAATGTCTCTGTGTCAGAGTGTCTCTGTGCCTCAGTGTCACAGTGTCTCAGTGTCTCAGAGTCAAAGTGTCTCTGTGTCTCATTTTATCAGTGTCTCAGAGACTCAGTGTCTCAGTGTCTAAATGTGCCAGATTTTCAGTGTCTCAGTGTCTTAGAGTCTCAGTGAATCTGTGTCTCAGTATCACTGTGCCTCAGTGTCTCAGTGTATCTGTGTCTCAGTGTCTCTGTGCCTCATTGTCTCTGTGTCTCTGTGTCTTTGTGTCTCAGTGTCTCAGAGTCTCAGTGTCTCAGTGTCTCTGTGTCTCAGTGTCTCTGTGTCACAGTGTCTCAGTGTCTCAGTGTCTCAGTGTCTCTGTGTCTCTGTGTCTCAGTGTCTCTGTGTCACAGTGTCTCAGAGTCTCAGTGTCTCTGTGTCTCAGTGTCTCTCTGCCTCAGGGTCTTTTTGCCTATGTGTCTCAGAGTCACAGAGTCTCTGTGCGATTGTGTCTCAGAGTCTCAGTGTCTCTGTGTCTCAGTGTCCCAAAGTATCAGTGTCTCAGTGTCTCTGTGCCTCTGTATCTCAGAGTCTCAGAATCTCAGTATCTCTGTGTCTCAGTGTCTCAAAGTCTCAGTGTCTCTGTGTCTCAGTGTATCAGTGTCTCATTTACTCAATGTCACTTTGTCTCTGTGTCTGAGTGTCTCTGTGCCTCAGTGTCACAGTGTCTCAATGTCTCTGTTTCTCAGTGCCTCAGTGTTTCAGTGTCTCTGTGCCTCTGCGTCTCAGAGTCTCAGTGTCTCTGTGTCTCAAAGTCTCAGTGTCTCAGTGTCTCTGTGTCTCTGTGCCTCTGTGTCTCAGAGTCTCAGAGTCACTGGGCGTTTGTTTCTCAGAGTCTCAGTGTCTCAGTGTCTCTGTGCCTCTGTGTCTCAGAGTCTCAGAAGCTCAGTATCTCTGTGTCTCAGTGTCCCAATGTATCAAAGTCTCAGTGTCTCTGTGTCTCAGTGTCTCTGTGTCTCAGAGTCTCTGTGTCTCTGTGCCTCAGTCTATCAGACTCTCAGTGTCTCAGTGTCTCTGTGTCTCAGTCTATCAGACTCTCAGTGTCTCTGTGTCACAATGTCTCAGAGTCTCAGTATCTCATTGTATCAATGTCTCTGTGCCTCAGTGTCTCAGAGTCTCAGTGTATCTGTGTTTCAGTGTCTCTGTGTCTCAGTGTCTCAGAGTCAAAGTGTCTCTGTGACTCAGTTTATCAGTGTGTCAGATTTTCAGTGTCTCAGAGTCTTAGAGTCTCAGTGAAGCTGTGTCTCAGTAACACTGTGCCTCAGTATCTCAGTGTCTCAGAGTCTCAGTGTCTCAGTGTATCTGTGCCTCAGTGTCTCTGTGCCTCAGTGTCTCTGTGTCTCAGTGTCTCTGTGTCTCAGTGTCTCTGTGCCTCATTGTCTCTGTGTCTCTGTGTCTTTGTGTCTCAGTTTCTCAGAGTCTCAGTGTCTCAGTGTCTTTGTGTCTCAGTGTCTCAGAGTCTCAGTGTCTCTGTGTCTCAAAGTTTTGTGTCTCAGTGTCTCAGTGTCTCTGTGTCTCAGAATCTCAGAGTCTCAGTGTTTCTGTGTCCCAGTGTTTCAGTGTCTCAGAGTCTCAGTATCCCTGTGCCTCAGTATTTCAGTATCTCAGTGTCTCTGTGTCTCAGAGTCTCAGTGTGTCTGTGCCTCAGTGTCTCAGTGTCTCTGTGTCTCAGTATCTCAGAGTCTCAGTGTCTCAGACTCTCAGTGTATCAGTGTCTCTGTGTCACTGTGTGAATTTCTCTGTGCTCAGTGTCTCAGTGTCTCTGTGTCTTTGTGTATCAGTGTCTCTGCGTCTCTGTGTCTCAGAGTCTCAGTTTCACAATGCCTCTGTGCCTCAGTGTCTCTGTGTCTCAGTGTATCAGTGTCTCAGTGTCTCTGTGTATCTGTGTCACGGGGTCTCAGTGTCTCAGAGTCTCAGAGCCTCAGTGTCTCTGTGTCTCAGTATCTCTGTGCCTCAGTGTCACAGTGTTACAGTGTCTCAGTGTCTCAGTGTCTCTGTGTCTCAGTGTCTCTGTGTCACAGTGTCTCAGTGTCTCAGAGTCTCAGTGTCTCTGTGTCTCAGTGTCTCTGTGTCTCAGTGTCCCAAAGTCTCAGTGTCTCAGTGTCTCTGTGCCTCTGTATCTCAGAGTCTCAGAATCTCAGTATCTCTGTGTCTCAGTGTCTCAAAATCTCAGTGTCTCTGTGTCTCAGTGTATCAGTGTCTCATTTACTCAATGTCTCTTTGTCTCTGTGTCTGAGTGTCTCTGTGCCTCAGTGTCACAGTGTCTCAGTGTCTCAATGTCTCTGTGTCTCAGTGTCTCAGTGTCTCAGTGTCTCTGTGTCTCAGTGTCTCAGAGTCTCAGTGTCTCTCTGTATCATTGCCTTTGTGTCTCAGTGTCTCTGTGTCTCAGTATTTCTGTGTCTCAGTGTCTCAGAGTCTCAGTGTCTCAGTGTCTCTGTGTCTCAGTGTCTTTGTGTCTCAGTGTTCAGTGTCTCAGTGTCTCTGTGTCTCAGTGTCTCAGAGTCACCGTGTCTCTGTGCCTCAGTGTCTCTGTGTCTCAGTGTATCAGTGTCTCAGAGTCTCAGTGTCTCTGTGTCCCTGTGTCTCAGTGTCTCTGTGTCACAGTGTCTCAGTGTCTCAGAGTCTCAGAGCCTCAGTGTCTCTGTGTCTCAGTGTCTCTGTGTCTCAGTGTCACAGTGTCATAGTGTCTCAGTGTCTCTGTGTCTCTGTGCCTCTGTGTCTCAGTGTCTCTGTGTCACAGTGTATCAGTGTCTCAGAGTCTCAGTGTCTCTGTGTCTCAGTGTCCCAAAGTCTCAGTGTCTCAGTGTCTCTGTGCCTCTGTATCTCAGAGTCTCAGAATCTCAGTATCTCTGTGTCTCAGTGTCTCAAAGTCTCAGTGTCTCTCTGTCGCAGTGTATCAGTGTCTCATTTACTCAATGTCTCTTTGTCTCTGTGTCTGAGTGTCTCTGTGCCTCAGTGTCACAGTGTCTCAATGTCTCTGTTTCTCAGTGCCTCAGTGTTTCAGTGTCTCTGTGCCTCTGCGTCTCAGAGTCTCAGTGTCTCTGTGTCTCAAAGTCTCAGTGTCTCAGTGTCTCTGTGTCTCTGTGCCTCTGTGTCTCAGAGTCTCAGAGTCACTGGGCGTTTGTTTCTCAGAGTCTCAGTGTCTCAGTGTCTCTGTGCCTCTGTGTCTCAGAGTCTCAGAAGCTCAGTATCTCTGTGTCTCAGTGTCCCAATGTATCAAAGTCTCAGTGTCTCTGTGTCTCAGTGTCTCTGTGTCTCAGAGTCTCTGTGTCTCTGTGCCTCAGTCTATCAGACTCTCAGTGTCTCAGTGTCTCTGTGTCTCAGTCTATCAGACTCTCAGTGTCTCTGTGTCACAATGTCTCAGAGTCTCAGTATCTCAGTGTATCAATGTCTCTGTGCCTCAGTGTCTCAGAGTCTCAGTGTATCTGTGTTTCAGTGTCTCTGTGTCTCAGTGTCTCAGAGTCAAAGTGTCTCTGTGACTCAGTTTATCAGTGTGTCAGATTTTCAGTGTCTCAGAGTCTTAGAGTCTCAGTGAAGCTGTGTCTCAGTAACACTGTGCCTCAGTATCTCAGTGTCTCAGAGTCTCAGTGTCTCAGTGTATCTGTGCCTCAGTGTCTCTGTGCCTCAGTGTCTCTGTGTCTCAGTGTCTCTGTGTCTCAGTGTCTCTGTGCCTCATTGTCTCTGTGTCTCTGTGTCTTTGTGTCTCAGTTTCTCAGAGTCTCAGTGTCTCAGTGTCTTTGTGTCTCAGTGTCTCAGAGTCTCAGTGTCTCTGTGTCTCAAAGTTTTGTGTCTCAGTGTCTCAGTGTCTCTGTGTCTCAGAATCTCAGAGTCTCAGTGTTTCTGTGTCCCAGTGTTTCAGTGTCTCAGAGTCTCAGTATCCCTGTGCCTCAGTATTTCAGTATCTCAGTGTCTCTGTGTCTCAGAGTCTCAGTGTGTCTGTGCCTCAGTGTCTCAGTGTCTCTGTGTCTCAGTATCTCAGAGTCTCAGTGTCTCAGACTCTCAGTGTATCAGTGTCTCTGTGTCACTGTGTGAATTTCTCTGTGCTCAGTGTCTCAGTGTCTCTGTGTCTTTGTGTATCAGTGTCTCTGCGTCTCTGTGTCTCAGAGTCTCAGTTTCACAATGCCTCTGTGCCTCAGTGTCTCTGTGTCTCTGTGTATCTGTGTCACGGGGTCTCAGTGTCTCAGAGTCTCAGAGCCTCAGTGTCTCTGTGTCTCAGTATCTCTGTGCCTCAGTGTCACAGTGTTACAGTGTCTCAGTGTCTCAGTGTCTCTGTGTCTCAGTGTCTCTGTGTCACAGTGTCTCAGTGTCTCAGAGTCTCAGTGTCTCTGTGTCTCAGTGTCTCTGTGTCTCAGTGTCCCAAAGTCTCAGTGTCTCAGTGTCTCTGTGCCTCTGTATCTCAGAGTCTCAGAATCTCAGTATCTCTGTGTCTCAGTGTCTCAAAATCTCAGTGTCTCTGTGTCTCAGTGTATCAGTGTCTCATTTACTCAATGTCTCTTTGTCTCTGTGTCTGAGTGTCTCTGTGCCTCAGTGTCACAGTGTCTCAGTGTCTCAATGTCTCTGTGTCTCAGTGTCTCAGTGTCTCAGTGTCTCTGTGTCTCAGTGTCTCAGAGTCTCAGTGTCTCTCTGTATCATTGCCTTTGTGTCTCAGTGTCTCTGTGTCTCAGTATTTCTGTGTCTCAGTGTCTCAGAGTCTCAGTGTCTCAGTGTCTCTGTGTCTCAGTGTCTTTGTGTCTCAGTGTTCAGTGTCTCAGTGTCTCTGTGTCTCAGTGTCTCAGAGTCACCGTGTCTCTGTGCCTCAGTGTCTCTGTGTCTCAGTGTATCAGTGTCTCAGAGTCTCAGTGTCTCTGTGTCCCTGTGTCTCAGTGTCTCTGTGTCACAGTGTCTCAGTGTCTCAGAGTCTCAGAGCCTCAGTGTCTCTGTGTCTCAGTGTCTCTGTGTCTCAGTGTCACAGTGTCATAGTGTCTCAGTGTCTCTGTGTCTCTGTGCCTCTGTGTCTCAGTGTCTCTGTGTCACAGTGTATCAGTGTCTCAGAGTCTCAGTGTCTCTGTGTCTCAGTGTCCCAAAGTCTCAGTGTCTCAGTGTCTCTGTGCCTCTGTATCTCAGAGTCTCAGAATCTCAGTATCTCTGTGTCTCAGTGTCTCAAAGTCTCAGTGTCTCTCTGTCGCAGTGTATCAGTGTCTCATTTACTCAATGTCTCTTTGTCTCTGTGTCTGAGTGTCTCTGTGCCTCAGTGTCACAGTGTCTCAATGTCTCTGTTTCTCAGTGCCTCAGTGTTTCAGTGTCTCTGTGCCTCTGCGTCTCAGAGTCTCAGTGTCTCTGTGTCTCAAAGTCTCAGTGTCTCAGTGTCTCTGTGTCTCTGTGTCTCAGAGTCTCAGAGTCACTGGGCGTTTGTTTCTCAGAGTCTCAGTGTCTCAGTGTCTCTGTGCCTCTGTGTCTCAGAGTCTCAGAAGCTCAGTATCTCTGTGTCTCAGTGTCCCAATGTATCAAAGTCTCAGTGTCTCTGTGTCTCAGTGTCTCTGTGTCTCAGAGTCTCTGTGTCTCTGTGCCTCAGTCTATCAGACTCTCAGTGTCTCAGTGTCTCTGTGTCTCAGTCTATCAGACTCTCAGTGTCTCTGTGTCACAATGTCTCAGAGTCTCAGTATCTCATTGTATCAATGTCTCTGTGCCTCAGTGTCTCAGAGTCTCAGTGTATCTGTGTTTCAGTGTCTCTGTGTCTCAGTGTCTCAGAGTCAAAGTGTCTCTGTGACTCAGTTTATCAGTGTGTCAGATTTTCAGTGTCTCAGAGTCTTAGAGTCTCAGTGAAGCTGTGTCTCAGTAACACTGTGCCTCAGTATCTCAGTGTCTCAGAGTCTCAGTGTCTCAGTGTATCTGTGCCTCAGTGTCTCTGTGCCTCAGTGTCTCTGTGTCTCAGTGTCTCTGTGTCTCAGTGTCTCTGTGCCTCATTGTCTCTGTGTCTCTGTGTCTTTGTGTCTCAGTTTCTCAGAGTCTCAGTGTCTCAGTGTCTTTGTGTCTCAGTGTCTCAGAGTCTCAGTGTCTCTGTGTCTCAAAGTTTTGTGTCTCAGTGTCTCAGTGTCTCTGTGTCTCAGAATCTCAGAGTCTCAGTGTTTCTGTGTCCCAGTGTTTCAGTGTCTCAGAGTCTCAGTATCCCTGTGCCTCAGTATTTCAGTATCTCAGTGTCTCTGTGTCTCAGAGTCTCAGTGTGTCTGTGCCTCAGTGTCTCAGTGTCTCTGTGTCTCAGTATCTCAGAGTCTCAGTGTCTCAGACTCTCAGTGTATCAGTGTCTCTGTGTCACTGTGTGAATTTCTCTGTGCTCAGTGTCTCAGTGTCTCTGTGTCTTTGTGTATCAGTGTCTCTGCGTCTCTGTGTCTCAGAGTCTCAGTTTCACAATGCCTCTGTGCCTCAGTGTCTCTGTGTCTCAGTGTATCAGTGTCTCAGTGTCTCTGTGTATCTGTGTCACGGGGTCTCAGTGTCTCAGAGTCTCAGAGCCTCAGTGTCTCTGTGTCTCAGTATCTCTGTGCCTCAGTGTCACAGTGTTACAGTGTCTCAGTGTCTCAGTGTCTCTGTGTCTCAGTGTCTCTGTGTCACAGTGTCTCAGTGTCTCAGAGTCTCAGTGTCTCTGTGTCTCAGTGTCTCTGTGTCTCAGTGTCCCAAAGTCTCAGTGTCTCAGTGTCTCTGTGCCTCTGTATCTCAGAGTCTCAGAATCTCAGTATCTCTGTGTCTCAGTGTCTCAAAATCTCAGTGTCTCTGTGTCTCAGTGTATCAGTGTCTCATTTACTCAATGTCTCTTTGTCTCTGTGTCTGAGTGTCTCTGTGCCTCAGTGTCACAGTGTCTCAGTGTCTCAATGTCTCTGTGTCTCAGTGTCTCAGTGTCTCAGTGTCTCTGTGTCTCAGTGTCTCAGAGTCTCAGTGTCTCTCTGTATCATTGCCTTTGTGTCTCAGTGTCTCTGTGTCTCAGTATTTCTGTGTCTCAGTGTCTCAGAGTCTCAGTGTCTCAGTGTCTCTGTGTCTCAGTGTCTTTGTGTCTCAGTGTTCAGTGTCTCAGTGTCTCTGTGTCTCAGTGTCTCAGAGTCACCGTGTCTCTGTGCCTCAGTGTCTCTGTGTCTCAGTGTATCAGTGTCTCAGAGTCTCAGTGTCTCTGTGTCCCTGTGTCTCAGTGTCTCTGTGTCACAGTGTCTCAGTGTCTCAGAGTCTCAGAGCCTCAGTGTCTCTGTGTCTCAGTGTCTCTGTGTCTCAGTGTCACAGTGTCATAGTGTCTCAGTGTCTCTGTGTCTCTGTGCCTCTGTGTCTCAGTGTCTCTGTGTCACAGTGTATCAGTGTCTCAGAGTCTCAGTGTCTCTGTGTCTCAGTGTCCCAAAGTCTCATTGTCTCAGTGTCTCTGTGCCTCTGTATCTCAGAGTCTCAGAATCTCAGTATCTCTGTGTCTCAGTGTCTCAAAGTCTCAGTGTCTCTCTGTCGCAGTGTATCAGTGTCTCATTTACTCAATGTCTCTTTGTCTCTGTGTCTGAGTGTCTCTGTGCCTCAGTGTCACAGTGTCTCAGTGTCTCAATGTCTCTGTTTCTCAGTGTCTCAGTGTTTCTGTGCCTCTGCGTTTCAGAGTCTCAGAGTCTCAGTGTCTCTGTGTCTCAAAGTCTCAGTGTCTCAGTTTCTCTGTGTCTCTGTGTCTCAGTGTCTCAATGTCACAGTGTCTCTGTGTCACAGTGCCTTTGTGCCTCTGTGTCTCAGAGTCTCAGAGTCACTGTGCGTTTGTTTCTCAGAGTCTCAGTTTGTCTGTGCCTCTGTGTCTCAGAGTCTCAGAATCTCAGTATCTCTGTGTCTCAGTGTCTCAGTGTCTCAATGTCTCAAAGTCTCTGTGTCTCTGTGTCTCAGTGTATCAGTGTCTCATTGACTCAGTGTCTCAATGTCTCTGTGTCAGCGTGTCTCTGTGCCTCAGTGTCACAGTGTCTCAGTGTCTCAGAGTCAAAGTGTCTCTGTGTCTCATTTTATCAGTGTCTCAGAGACTCAGTTTCTCAGTGTCTAAGTGTGCCAGTTTTTCAGTTTCTCAGTGTCTTAGAGTCTCAGTGAATCTGTGTCTCAGTATCTCTGTGCCTCAGTGTCTCAGCGTCTCAGAGTCTCAGTGTCTCAGTGTATCTGTGTCTCAGTGTCTCTGTGCTTCATTGTCTCTGTGTCTCTGTGTCTTTGTGTCTCAGTGTCTCAGAGTCTCAGTGTCTCAGTGTCTCTGTGTCTCAGTGTCTCTGTGCCTCAGTGTCACAGTGTCATATTGTCACAGTGTCTCAGAGTATCAGTGTCTCTGTGTCTCTGTGTCACAGTGTCTCAGTGTCTCAGAGTCTCAGAGTCTCAGTGTCTCTGTGTCTCAGTGTCTCTGTGCCTCAGTGCCTTTTTGCCTCTGTGTCTCAGAGTCGCAGAGTCTCTGTGCGATTGTGTCTCAGAGTCTCAGTGTCTCTGTGTCTCAGTGTCCCAAAGTCTCAGTGTCTCAGTGTCTCTGTGCCTCTGTATCTCAGAGTCTCAGAATCTCAGTATCTCTGTGTCTCAGAGTCTCAAAGTCTCAGTGTCTCTGTGTCTCAGTTTATCAGTGTCTCATTTACTCAATATCTTTTTGTCTCTGTGTCTGAGTGTCTCTGTCCCTCAGTGTCACAGTGTCTCAGTGTCTCAATGTCTCTGTTTCTCAGTGTCTCAGTGTCTCAGCGTCTCTGTGCCTCTGCGTCTCAGAGTCTCAGTGTCTCTGTGTCTCAAAGTCTCAGTGTCTCAGTGTCTCTGTGTCTCTATGTCTCAGTGTCTCAGGGTCACAGTGTCTCTGTGTCACAGTGCCTTTGTGCCTCTGTGTCTCAGAGTCTCAGAGTCACTGTGCGTTTGTTTCACAGAGTCTCAGTGTCTCTGTGTCTCAGTGTCTCAGGGTCTCAGAATCTCAGTATCTCTGTGTCTCAGTGTCTCAATGTCTCAAAGTCTCTGTGTCTCTGTGTCTCAGTGTATCAGTGTCTCATTGACTCAGTGTCTCAATGTCTCTGTGTCAGAGTGTCTCTGTGCTTCAGTGTCACAAGGTCTAAGTGTCTCAGAGTCAAAGTGTCTCTGTGTCTCTGTGTCTCATTTTATCAGTGTCTCATTGACTCAGTGTCTCAATGTCTCTTTGTCAGAGTGTCTCAGTGTCTCAGTGTCTCAATGTCTCTGTGTCTCAGTGTCTCAGTGTCTCTGTGTCTCAGTGTCTCAGAGTCTCAGTGTCTCTCTGTATCATTGTCTTTGTGTCTCAGTGTCTCTGTGTCTCAGTATTTATGTGTCTCAGTGTCTCAGATTCCCAGTGTCTCAGTGTCTCTGTGTCTCAGTGTCTTTGTGTCTCAGTGTTCAGTGTCTCAGTGTCTCTGTGCCTCAGTGTCTCAGAGTCACCGTGTCTCTGTGCCTCAGTGTCTCTGTGTCTCAGTGTATCAGTGTCTCAGAGTCTCAGTGTCTCTGTGTCTCTGTGTCTCAGTGTCTCTGTGTCACAGTGTCTCAGTGTCTCAGAGTCTCAGAGCCACAGTGTCTCTGTGTCTCAGTGTCTCTGTGCCTCAGTGTCACAGTGTCATAGTGTCACAGTGTCTCAGTGTCTCAGTGTCTCTGTGTCTCTGTGTCGCAGTGTCTCAGTGTCTCAGAGTCTCAGAGTCTCAGTGTCTCTGTGTCTCAGTGTCTCTGTGTCTCTGTGCCTCAGTGTCACAGTGTCATAGTGTCACAGAGTCTCAGTGTCTCAGTGTCTCTGTGTCTCTGTGTCTCTGTGTCTCAGTGTCTCTGTGTCACAGTGTCTCAGTGTCACTGTGCGTTTGTTTCTCAGAGTCTCAGTGTCCCTGTGCCTCTGTGTCTCAGAGTCTCAGAATCTCAGTATCTCTGTGTCTCAGTGTCTCAATGTCTCAAAGTCTCTGTGTCTCTGTGTCTCAGTGTATCAGTGTCTCATTGACTCAGTGTCTCAATGTCTCTGTGTCAGAGTGTCTCTGTGCCTCAGTGTCACAGTGTCTCAGTGTCTCAGAGTCAAAGTGTCTCTGTGTCTCATTTTATCAGTGTCTCAGAGACTCAGTGTCTCAGTGTCTAAGTGTGCCAGATTTTCAGTTTCTCAGTGTCTTAGAGTCTCAGTGAATCTGTGTCTCAGTATCACTGTGCCTCAGTGTCTCAGCGTCTCAGAGTCTCAGTGTCTCAGTGTATCTGTGTCTCAGTGTCTCTGTGCCTCATTGTCTCTGTGTCTCTGTGTCTTTGTGTCTCAGTGTCTCAGAGTCTCAGAGCCACAGTGTCTCTGTGTCTCAGTGTCTCTGTGCCTCAGTGTCACAGTGTCATAGTGTCACAGTGTCTCAGTGTCTCAGTGTCTCTGTGTCTCTGTGTCTCAGTGTCTCTGTGTCACAGTGTCTCAGTGTCTCAGAGTCTCAGAGTCTCAGTCTCTCTGTGTCTCAGTATCTCTGTGTCACAGTGTCTCAGTGTCTCAGTGTCTCTGTGTCTCTGTGTCTCAGTGTCTCTATGTCACAGTGTCTCAGTGTCTCAGAGTCTCAGAGTCTCAGTGTCTCTGTGCCTCAGTGTCACAGTGTCATAGTGTCACAGTGTCTCAGTGTCTCAGTGTCTCAGTGTCTCTGTGTCTCTGTGTCTCTGTGTCTCAGTGTCTCTGTGTCACAGTGTCTCAGTGTCTCAGAGTCTCAGAGTCTCAGTGTCTCTGTGTCTCAGTGTCTCTGTGTCACAGTGTCTCAGTGTCTCAGTGTCTCAGTGTCTCAGTGTCTCTGTGTCTCTGTGTCTCAGTGTCTCTGTGTCACAGTGTCTCAGTGTCTCATGGTCTCAGAGTCTCTGTCTCTCTGTGTCTCAGTGTCTCTGTGCCTCAGTGTCTTTTTGCCTCTGTGTCTCAGAGTCGCAGAGTCTCTGTGCGATTGTGTCTCAGAGTCTCAGTGTCTCTGAGTCTCAGTGTCCCAAAGTCTCAGTGTCTCAGTGTCTCTGTGCCTCTGTATCTCAGAGTCTCAGAATCTCAGTATCTCTGTGTCTCAGTGTCTCAAAATCTCAGTGTCTCTGTGTCTCAGTGTATCAGTGTCTCATTTACTCAATGTCTCTTTGTCTCTGTGTCTGAGTGTCTCTGTGCCTCAGTGTCACAGTGTCTCAGTGTCTCAATGTCTCTGTGTCTCAGTGTCTCAGTGTCTCAGTGTCTCTGTGTCTCAGTGTCTCAGAGTCTCAGTGTCTCTCTGTATCATTGCCTTTGTGTCTCAGTGTCTCTGTGTCTCAGTATTTCTGTGTCTCAGTGTCTCAGAGTCTCAGTGTCTCAGTGTCTCTGTGTCTCAGTGTCTTTGTGTCTCAGTGTTCAGTGTCTCAGTGTCTCTGTGTCTCAGTGTCTCAGAGTCACCGTGTCTCTGTGCCTCAGTGTCTCTGTGTCTCAGTGTATCAGTGTCTCAGAGTCTCAGTGTCTCTGTGTCCCTGTGTCTCAGTGTCTCTGTGTCACAGTGTCTCAGTGTCTCAGAGTCTCAGAGCCTCAGTGTCTCTGTGTCTCAGTGTCTCTGTGTCTCAGTGTCACAGTGTCATAGTGTCTCAGTGTCTCTGTGTCTCTGTGCCTCTGTGTCTCAGTGTCTCTGTGTCACAGTGTATCAGTGTCTCAGAGTCTCAGTGTCTCTGTGTCTCAGTGTCCCAAAGTCTCATTGTCTCAGTGTCTCTGTGCCTCTGTATCTCAGAGTCTCAGAATCTCAGTATCTCTGTGTCTCAGTGTCTCAAAGTCTCAGTGTCTCTCTGTCGCAGTGTATCAGTGTCTCATTTACTCAATGTCTCTTTGTCTCTGTGTCTGAGTGTCTCTGTGCCTCAGTGTCACAGTGTCTCAGTGTCTCAATGTCTCTGTTTCTCAGTGTCTCAGTGTTTCTGTGCCTCTGCGTTTCAGAGTCTCAGAGTCTCAGTGTCTCTGTGTCTCAAAGTCTCAGTGTCTCAGTTTCTCTGTGTCTCTGTGTCTCAGTGTCTCAATGTCACAGTGTCTCTGTGTCACAGTGCCTTTGTGCCTCTGTGTCTCAGAGTCTCAGAGTCACTGTGCGTTTGTTTCTCAGAGTCTCAGTTTGTCTGTGCCTCTGTGTCTCAGAGTCTCAGAATCTCAGTATCTCTGTGTCTCAGTGTCTCAGTGTCTCAATGTCTCAAAGTCTCTGTGTCTCTGTGTCTCAGTGTATCAGTGTCTCATTGACTCAGTGTCTCAATGTCTCTGTGTCAGCGTGTCTCTGTGCCTCAGTGTCACAGTGTCTCAGTGTCTCAGAGTCAAAGTGTCTCTGTGTCTCATTTTATCAGTGTCTCAGAGACTCAGTTTCTCAGTGTCTAAGTGTGCCAGTTTTTCAGTTTCTCAGTGTCTTAGAGTCTCAGTGAATCTGTGTCTCAGTATCTCTGTGCCTCAGTGTCTCAGCGTCTCAGAGTCTCAGTGTCTCAGTGTATCTGTGTCTCAGTGTCTCTGTGCTTCATTGTCTCTGTGTCTCTGTGTCTTTGTGTCTCAGTGTCTCAGAGTCTCAGTGTCTCAGTGTCTCTGTGTCTCAGTGTCTCTGTGCCTCAGTGTCACAGTGTCATATTGTCACAGTGTCTCAGAGTATCAGTGTCTCTGTGTCTCTGTGTCACAGTGTCTCAGTGTCTCAGAGTCTCAGAGTCTCAGTGTCTCTGTGTCTCAGTGTCTCTGTGCCTCAGTGCCTTTTTGCCTCTGTGTCTCAGAGTCGCAGAGTCTCTGTGCGATTGTGTCTCAGAGTCTCAGTGTCTCTGTGTCTCAGTGTCCCAAAGTCTCAGTGTCTCAGTGTCTCTGTGCCTCTGTATCTCAGAGTCTCAGAATCTCAGTATCTCTGTGTCTCAGAGTCTCAAAGTCTCAGTGTCTCTGTGTCTCAGTTTATCAGTGTCTCATTTACTCAATATCTTTTTGTCTCTGTGTCTGAGTGTCTCTGTCCCTCAGTGTCACAGTGTCTCAGTGTCTCAATGTCTCTGTTTCTCAGTGTCTCAGTGTCTCAGCGTCTCTGTGCCTCTGCGTCTCAGAGTCTCAGTGTCTCTGTGTCTCAAAGTCTCAGTGTCTCAGTGTCTCTGTGTCTCTATGTCTCAGTGTCTCAGGGTCACAGTGTCTCTGTGTCACAGTGCCTTTGTGCCTCTGTGTCTCAGAGTCTCAGAGTCACTGTGCGTTTGTTTCACAGAGTCTCAGTGTCTCTGTGTCTCAGTGTCTCAGGGTCTCAGAATCTCAGTATCTCTGTGTCTCAGTGTCTCAATGTCTCAAAGTCTCTGTGTCTCTGTGTCTCAGTGTATCAGTGTCTCATTGACTCAGTGTCTCAATGTCTCTGTGTCAGAGTGTCTCTGTGCTTCAGTGTCACAAGGTCTAAGTGTCTCAGAGTCAAAGTGTCTCTGTGTCTCTGTGTCTCATTTTATCAGTGTCTCATTGACTCAGTGTCTCAATGTCTCTTTGTCAGAGTGTCTCAGTGTCTCAGTGTCTCAATGTCTCTGTGTCTCAGTGTCTCAGTGTCTCTGTGTCTCAGTGTCTCAGAGTCTCAGTGTCTCTCTGTATCATTGTCTTTGTGTCTCAGTGTCTCTGTGTCTCAGTATTTATGTGTCTCAGTGTCTCAGATTCCCAGTGTCTCAGTGTCTCTGTGTCTCAGTGTCTTTGTGTCTCAGTGTTCAGTGTCTCAGTGTCTCTGTGCCTCAGTGTCTCAGAGTCACCGTGTCTCTGTGCCTCAGTGTCTCTGTGTCTCAGTGTATCAGTGTCTCAGAGTCTCAGTGTCTCTGTGTCTCTGTGTCTCAGTGTCTCTGTGTCACAGTGTCTCAGTGTCTCAGAGTCTCAGAGCCACAGTGTCTCTGTGTCTCAGTGTCTCTGTGCCTCAGTGTCACAGTGTCATAGTGTCACAGTGTCTCAGTGTCTCAGTGTCTCTGTGTCTCTGTGTCGCAGTGTCTCAGTGTCTCAGAGTCTCAGAGTCTCAGTGTCTCTGTGTCTCAGTGTCTCTGTGTCTCTGTGCCTCAGTGTCACAGTGTCATAGTGTCACAGAGTCTCAGTGTCTCAGTGTCTCTGTGTCTCTGTGTCTCTGTGTCTCAGTGTCTCTGTGTCACAGTGTCTCAGTGTCACTGTGCGTTTGTTTCTCAGAGTCTCAGTGTCCCTGTGCCTCTGTGTCTCAGAGTCTCAGAATCTCAGTATCTCTGTGTCTCAGTGTCTCAATGTCTCAAAGTCTCTGTGTCTCTGTGTCTCAGTGTATCAGTGTCTCATTGACTCAGTGTCTCAATGTCTCTGTGTCAGAGTGTCTCTGTGCCTCAGTGTCACAGTGTCTCAGTGTCTCAGAGTCAAAGTGTCTCTGTGTCTCATTTTATCAGTGTCTCAGAGACTCAGTGTCTCAGTGTCTAAGTGTGCCAGATTTTCAGTTTCTCAGTGTCTTAGAGTCTCAGTGAATCTGTGTCTCAGTATCACTGTGCCTCAGTGTCTCAGCGTCTCAGAGTCTCAGTGTCTCAGTGTATCTGTGTCTCAGTGTCTCTGTGCCTCATTGTCTCTGTGTCTCTGTGTCTTTGTGTCTCAGTGTCTCAGAGTCTCAGAGCCACAGTGTCTCTGTGTCTCAGTGTCTCTGTGCCTCAGTGTCACAGTGTCATAGTGTCACAGTGTCTCAGTGTCTCAGTGTCTCTGTGTCTCTGTGTCTCAGTGTCTCTGTGTCACAGTGTCTCAGTGTCTCAGAGTCTCAGAGTCTCAGTCTCTCTGTGTCTCAGTATCTCTGTGTCACAGTGTCTCAGTGTCTCAGTGTCTCTGTGTCTCTGTGTCTCAGTGTCTCTATGTCACAGTGTCTCAGTGTCTCAGAGTCTCAGAGTCTCAGTGTCTCTGTGCCTCAGTGTCACAGTGTCATAGTGTCACAGTGTCTCAGTGTCTCAGTGTCTCAGTGTCTCTGTGTCTCTGTGTCTCTGTGTCTCAGTGTCTCTGTGTCACAGTGTCTCAGTGTCTCAGAGTCTCAGAGTCTCAGTGTCTCTGTGTCTCAGTGTCTCTGTGTCACAGTGTCTCAGTGTCTCAGTGTCTCAGTGTCTCAGTGTCTCTGTGTCTCTGTGTCTCAGTGTCTCTGTGTCACAGTGTCTCAGTGTCTCATGGTCTCAGAGTCTCTGTCTCTCTGTGTCTCAGTGTCTCTGTGCCTCAGTGTCTTTTTGCCTCTGTGTCTCAGAGTCGCAGAGTCTCTGTGCGATTGTGTCTCAGAGTCTCAGTGTCTCTGAGTCTCAGTGTCCCAAAGTCTCAGTGTCTCAGTGTCTCTGTGCCTCTGTATCTCAGAGTCTCAGAATCTCAGTATCTCTGTGTCTCAGTGTCTCAAAGTCTCAGTGTCTCTGTGTCTCAGTGTATCAGTGTCTCATTTACTCAATGTCTCTTTGTCTCTGTGTCTGAGTGTCTCTGTGCCTCAGTGTCACAGTGTCTCAGTGTCTCAATGTCTCTGTTTCTCAGTGTCTCAGAGTCTCAGAGTCACTGTGCGTTTGTTTCTCAGTGTCTCAGTGTCTCTGTGCCTCTGTGTCTCAGAGTCTCAGAATCTCAGTATCTCTGTGTCTCAGTGTCTCAATGTCTCAAAGTCTCTGTGTCTCTGTGTCTCAGTGTATCAGTGTCTCATTGACTCAGTGTCTCAATGTCTCTGTGTCAGAGTGTCTCTGTGCCTCAGTGTCACAGTGTCTAAGTGTCTCAGAGTCAAAGTGTCTCTGTGTCTCATTTTATCAGTGTCTCAGAGACTCAGTGTCTCAGTGTCTAAGTGTGCCAGATTTTCAGTTTCTCAGTGTCTTAGAGTCTCAGTGAATTTGTGTCTCAGTATCTCTGTGCCTCAGTGTCTCAGCGTCTCAGAGTCTCAGTGTCTCAGTGTATCTGTGTCTCAGTGTCTCAGAGTCTCAGTGTCTCTGTGTCTCAGTGTCTCTGTGCCTCAGTGTCACAGTGTCATATTGTCACAGTGTCTCAGTGTCTCTGTGTCTCTGTGTCTCAGTATTTATGTGTCTCAGTGTCTCAGAGTCTCAGTGTCTCAGTGTCTCTGTGTCTCAGTGTCTTGGTGTCTCAGTGTCTCAGAGTCACCGTGTCTCTGTGTCTCAGTGTCTCTGTGCCTCAGTGTCACAGTGTCATAGTGTCACAGTGTCTCAGTGACTCAGTGTCTCTGTGTCTCTGTGTCTCAGTGTCTCTGTGCCTCAGTGTCACAGTGTCTCAGTGTCTCAATGTCTCTGTGTCTCAGTGTCTCAGTGTATCAGTGTCTCATTTACTCAATGTCTCTTTGTCTCTGTGTCTGAGTGTCTCTGTGCCTCAGTGTCACAGTGTCTCAGTGTCTCAATGTCTCTGTGTCTCAGTGTCTCAGTGTCTCAGTGTCTCTGTGTCTCAGTGTCTCAGAGTCTCAGTGTCTCTCTGTATCATTGCCTTTGTGTCTCAGTGTCTCTGTGTCTCAGTATTTCTGTGTCTCAGTGTCTCAGAGTCTCAGTGTCTCAGTGTCTCTGTGTCTCAGTGTCTTTGTGTCTCAGTGTTCAGTGTCTCAGTGTCTCTGTGTCTCAGTGTCTCAGAGTCACCGTGTCTCTGTGCCTCAGTGTCTCTGTGTCTCAGTGTATCAGTGTCTCAGAGTCTCAGTGTCTCTGTGTCCCTGTGTCTCAGTGTCTCTGTGTCACAGTGTCTCAGTGTCTCAGAGTCTCAGAGCCTCAGTGTCTCTGTGTCTCAGTGTCTCTGTGTCTCAGTGTCACAGTGTCATAGTGTCTCAGTGTCTCTGTGTCTCTGTGCCTCTGTGTCTCAGTGTCTCTGTGTCACAGTGTATCAGTGTCTCAGAGTCTCAGTGTCTCTGTGTCTCAGTGTCCCAAAGTCTCATTGTCTCAGTGTCTCTGTGCCTCTGTATCTCAGAGTCTCAGAATCTCAGTATCTCTGTGTCTCAGTGTCTCAAAGTCTCAGTGTCTCTCTGTCGCAGTGTATCAGTGTCTCATTTACTCAATGTCTCTTTGTCTCTGTGTCTGAGTGTCTCTGTGCCTCAGTGTCACAGTGTCTCAGTGTCTCAATGTCTCTGTTTCTCAGTGTCTCAGTGTTTCTGTGCCTCTGCGTTTCAGAGTCTCAGAGTCTCAGTGTCTCTGTGTCTCAAAGTCTCAGTGTCTCAGTTTCTCTGTGTCTCTGTGTCTCAGTGTCTCAATGTCACAGTGTCTCTGTGTCACAGTGCCTTTGTGCCTCTGTGTCTCAGAGTCTCAGAGTCACTGTGCGTTTGTTTCTCAGAGTCTCAGTTTGTCTGTGCCTCTGTGTCTCAGAGTCTCAGAATCTCAGTATCTCTGTGTCTCAGTGTCTCAGTGTCTCAATGTCTCAAAGTCTCTGTGTCTCTGTGTCTCAGTGTATCAGTGTCTCATTGACTCAGTGTCTCAATGTCTCTGTGTCAGCGTGTCTCTGTGCCTCAGTGTCACAGTGTCTCAGTGTCTCAGAGTCAAAGTGTCTCTGTGTCTCATTTTATCAGTGTCTCAGAGACTCAGTTTCTCAGTGTCTAAGTGTGCCAGTTTTTCAGTTTCTCAGTGTCTTAGAGTCTCAGTGAATCTGTGTCTCAGTATCTCTGTGCCTCAGTGTCTCAGCGTCTCAGAGTCTCAGTGTCTCAGTGTATCTGTGTCTCAGTGTCTCTGTGCTTCATTGTCTCTGTGTCTCTGTGTCTTTGTGTCTCAGTGTCTCAGAGTCTCAGTGTCTCAGTGTCTCTGTGTCTCAGTGTCTCTGTGCCTCAGTGTCACAGTGTCATATTGTCACAGTGTCTCAGAGTATCAGTGTCTCTGTGTCTCTGTGTCACAGTGTCTCAGTGTCTCAGAGTCTCAGAGTCTCAGTGTCTCTGTGTCTCAGTGTCTCTGTGCCTCAGTGCCTTTTTGCCTCTGTGTCTCAGAGTCGCAGAGTCTCTGTGCGATTGTGTCTCAGAGTCTCAGTGTCTCTGTGTCTCAGTGTCCCAAAGTCTCAGTGTCTCAGTGTCTCTGTGCCTCTGTATCTCAGAGTCTCAGAATCTCAGTATCTCTGTGTCTCAGAGTCTCAAAGTCTCAGTGTCTCTGTGTCTCAGTTTATCAGTGTCTCATTTACTCAATATCTTTTTGTCTCTGTGTCTGAGTGTCTCTGTCCCTCAGTGTCACAGTGTCTCAGTGTCTCAATGTCTCTGTTTCTCAGTGTCTCAGTGTCTCAGCGTCTCTGTGCCTCTGCGTCTCAGAGTCTCAGTGTCTCTGTGTCTCAAAGTCTCAGTGTCTCAGTGTCTCTGTGTCTCTATGTCTCAGTGTCTCAGGGTCACAGTGTCTCTGTGTCACAGTGCCTTTGTGCCTCTGTGTCTCAGAGTCTCAGAGTCACTGTGCGTTTGTTTCACAGAGTCTCAGTGTCTCTGTGTCTCAGTGTCTCAGGGTCTCAGAATCTCAGTATCTCTGTGTCTCAGTGTCTCAATGTCTCAAAGTCTCTGTGTCTCTGTGTCTCAGTGTATCAGTGTCTCATTGACTCAGTGTCTCAATGTCTCTGTGTCAGAGTGTCTCTGTGCTTCAGTGTCACAAGGTCTAAGTGTCTCAGAGTCAAAGTGTCTCTGTGTCTCTGTGTCTCATTTTATCAGTGTCTCATTGACTCAGTGTCTCAATGTCTCTTTGTCAGAGTGTCTCAGTGTCTCAGTGTCTCAATGTCTCTGTGTCTCAGTGTCTCAGTGTCTCTGTGTCTCAGTGTCTCAGAGTCTCAGTGTCTCTCTGTATCATTGTCTTTGTGTCTCAGTGTCTCTGTGTCTCAGTATTTATGTGTCTCAGTGTCTCAGATTCCCAGTGTCTCAGTGTCTCTGTGTCTCAGTGTCTTTGTGTCTCAGTGTTCAGTGTCTCAGTGTCTCTGTGCCTCAGTGTCTCAGAGTCACCGTGTCTCTGTGCCTCAGTGTCTCTGTGTCTCAGTGTATCAGTGTCTCAGAGTCTCAGTGTCTCTGTGTCTCTGTGTCTCAGTGTCTCTGTGTCACAGTGTCTCAGTGTCTCAGAGTCTCAGAGCCACAGTGTCTCTGTGTCTCAGTGTCTCTGTGCCTCAGTGTCACAGTGTCATAGTGTCACAGTGTCTCAGTGTCTCAGTGTCTCTGTGTCTCTGTGTCGCAGTGTCTCAGTGTCTCAGAGTCTCAGAGTCTCAGTGTCTCTGTGTCTCAGTGTCTCTGTGTCTCTGTGCCTCAGTGTCACAGTGTCATAGTGTCACAGAGTCTCAGTGTCTCAGTGTCTCTGTGTCTCTGTGTCTCTGTGTCTCAGTGTCTCTGTGTCACAGTGTCTCAGTGTCACTGTGCGTTTGTTTCTCAGAGTCTCAGTGTCCCTGTGCCTCTGTGTCTCAGAGTCTCAGAATCTCAGTATCTCTGTGTCTCAGTGTCTCAATGTCTCAAAGTCTCTGTGTCTCTGTGTCTCAGTGTATCAGTGTCTCATTGACTCAGTGTCTCAATGTCTCTGTGTCAGAGTGTCTCTGTGCCTCAGTGTCACAGTGTCTCAGTGTCTCAGAGTCAAAGTGTCTCTGTGTCTCATTTTATCAGTGTCTCAGAGACTCAGTGTCTCAGTGTCTAAGTGTGCCAGATTTTCAGTTTCTCAGTGTCTTAGAGTCTCAGTGAATCTGTGTCTCAGTATCACTGTGCCTCAGTGTCTCAGCGTCTCAGAGTCTCAGTGTCTCAGTGTATCTGTGTCTCAGTGTCTCTGTGCCTCATTGTCTCTGTGTCTCTGTGTCTTTGTGTCTCAGTGTCTCAGAGTCTCAGAGCCACAGTGTCTCTGTGTCTCAGTGTCTCTGTGCCTCAGTGTCACAGTGTCATAGTGTCACAGTGTCTCAGTGTCTCAGTGTCTCTGTGTCTCTGTGTCTCAGTGTCTCTGTGTCACAGTGTCTCAGTGTCTCAGAGTCTCAGAGTCTCAGTCTCTCTGTGTCTCAGTATCTCTGTGTCACAGTGTCTCAGTGTCTCAGTGTCTCTGTGTCTCTGTGTCTCAGTGTCTCTATGTCACAGTGTCTCAGTGTCTCAGAGTCTCAGAGTCTCAGTGTCTCTGTGCCTCAGTGTCACAGTGTCATAGTGTCACAGTGTCTCAGTGTCTCAGTGTCTCAGTGTCTCTGTGTCTCTGTGTCTCTGTGTCTCAGTGTCTCTGTGTCACAGTGTCTCAGTGTCTCAGAGTCTCAGAGTCTCAGTGTCTCTGTGTCTCAGTGTCTCTGTGTCACAGTGTCTCAGTGTCTCAGTGTCTCAGTGTCTCAGTGTCTCTGTGTCTCTGTGTCTCAGTGTCTCTGTGTCACAGTGTCTCAGTGTCTCATGGTCTCAGAGTCTCTGTCTCTCTGTGTCTCAGTGTCTCTGTGCCTCAGTGTCTTTTTGCCTCTGTGTCTCAGAGTCGCAGAGTCTCTGTGCGATTGTGTCTCAGAGTCTCAGTGTCTCTGAGTCTCAGTGTCCCAAAGTCTCAGTGTCTCAGTGTCTCTGTGCCTCTGTATCTCAGAGTCTCAGAATCTCAGTATCTCTGTGTCTCAGTGTCTCAAAGTCTCAGTGTCTCTGTGTCTCAGTGTATCAGTGTCTCATTTACTCAATGTCTCTTTGTCTCTGTGTCTGAGTGTCTCTGTGCCTCAGTGTCACAGTGTCTCAGTGTCTCAATGTCTCTGTTTCTCAGTGTCTCAGAGTCTCAGAGTCACTGTGCGTTTGTTTCTCAGTGTCTCAGTGTCTCTGTGCCTCTGTGTCTCAGAGTCTCAGAATCTCAGTATCTCTGTGTCTCAGTGTCTCAATGTCTCAAAGTCTCTGTGTCTCTGTGTCTCAGTGTATCAGTGTCTCATTGACTCAGTGTCTCAATGTCTCTGTGTCAGAGTGTCTCTGTGCCTCAGTGTCACAGTGTCTAAGTGTCTCAGAGTCAAAGTGTCTCTGTGTCTCATTTTATCAGTGTCTCAGAGACTCAGTGTCTCAGTGTCTAAGTGTGCCAGATTTTCAGTTTCTCAGTGTCTTAGAGTCTCAGTGAATTTGTGTCTCAGTATCTCTGTGCCTCAGTGTCTCAGCGTCTCAGAGTCTCAGTGTCTCAGTGTATCTGTGTCTCAGTGTCTCAGAGTCTCAGTGTCTCTGTGTCTCAGTGTCTCTGTGCCTCAGTGTCACAGTGTCATATTGTCACAGTGTCTCAGTGTCTCTGTGTCTCTGTGTCTCAGTATTTATGTGTCTCAGTGTCTCAGAGTCTCAGTGTCTCAGTGTCTCTGTGTCTCAGTGTCTTGGTGTCTCAGTGTCTCAGAGTCACCGTGTCTCTGTGTCTCAGTGTCTCTGTGCCTCAGTGTCACAGTGTCATAGTGTCACAGTGTCTCAGTGACTCAGTGTCTCTGTGTCTCTGTGTCTCAGTGTCTCTGTGTCACAGTGTCTCAGTGTCTCAGAGTCTCAGAGTCTCAGTGTCTCTGTGTCTCAGTGTCTCTGTGTCACAGTGTCTCAGTGTCTCAGTGTCTCTGTGTCTCAGTGTCTCTGTGTCACAGTGTCTCAGTGTCTCAGAGTCTCAGAGTCTCAGTGTCTCTGTGCCTCAGTGTAACAGTGTCATAGTGTCACAGTGTCTCAGTGTCTCAGTGTCTCTGTGTCTCTGTGTCTCAGTGTCTCTGTGTCTCAGTGTCTCAGTGTCTCAGAGTCTCAGAGTCTCAGTGTCTCTGTGTCTCAGTGTCTCTGTGTCACAGTGTCTCAGTGTCTCAGTGTCTCAGTGTCTCTGTGTCTCTGTGTCTCAGTGTCTCTGTGTCACAGTGTCTCAATGTCTCAGAGTCTCAGAGTCTCAGTGTCTCTGTGTCTCAGTGTCTCTGTGCCTCAGTGTCTTTTTGCCTCTGTGTCTCAGAGTCGCAGAGTCTCTGTGTGATTGTGTCTCAGAGTCTCAGTGTCTCTGTGTCTCAGTGTCCCAAAGTCTCAGTGTCTCAGTGTCTCTGTGCCTCTGTATCTCAGAGTCTCAGAATCTCAGTATCTCTGTGTCTCAGTGTCTCAAAGTCTCAGTGTCTCTGTGTCTCAGTGTATCAGTGTCTCATTTACTCAATGTCTCTTTGTCTCTGTGTCTGAGTGTCTCTGTGCCTCAGTGTCACAGTGTCTCAGTGTCTCAATGTTTCTGTTTCTCAGTGTCTCAGTGTCTCAGTGTCTCTGTCCCTCTGCGTCTCAGAGTCTCAGAGTCTCAGTGTCTCTGTGTCTCAAAGTCTCAGTGTCTCAATGTCTCTGTGTCTCTGTGTCTCAGTGTCTCAATGTCACAGTGTCTCTGTGTCACAGTGCCTTTGAGCCTCTGTGTCTCAGAGTCTCAGAGTCACTGTGCGTTTGTTTCTCAGAGTCTCAGTGTCTCTGTGTCTCAGTGTCTCAGGGTCTCAGGATCTCAGTGTCTCAATGTCTCATGGTCTTAGTGTCTCAGAGTCTCCAGGTTTCAGGGCCTCAGGGGCTTTCAGTCTCAGTCGCCCAGTGTCTCAGGGTGTCAGGGTTTCTGGGTCTCTGGGTCTCAGGATGTTTGTGTCATTTGGTCTCAGTTTCTCTGGGTCTCGTAATTTCAAGGTCTCTGGATCTCTGGGATCCTGGGCTCTGGGTCTCTGGGTCTCAGTTTCTCACGGTCTCTGGACTCAGTGTCCTAGTCTCTCAGTCTCTCATGGTCTCACTGTCTCAGGGTCTCTGTGTCTCAGTGTCCCAGTGTCTCAGGGTCCCAGTGTTTCAGGGTGTCAGTGTCTATGGGTCTCAGGCTCCCTGCGTCTCAGGTTCTCTGGGTCTCTGTGGCTCAGTGTCTCCCTGTCTCTGGCTCTCTGGATCTCGGTGTGTCTGGGTCTCAGTGTCGCAGGGACTCTGGATCTTTCTCTGTGTCTTTGGGTCTCTGGGTCTCAGTGTCTCAGGGTCTCTTTGTTCAGTATCTCAGGGTCTCAGTATCTCAGTATTTCAGTGACTCATGGTCTCAATGTCACAATGTCTCAGGGTCCCAGTGTCTCAGTGTCTCTGAGTTACTCAGTGTCTCAAGGATCTCAGGGTTTCAATGTCTCAGGGTATCTGGGTCCTTGTGTCTCAGATTCTCTGGGACACTGGGTCTCAGTCTCTCAGTTTCTCAGTGTCTCAGGATTTCAGTGTCTCAGTGTCACAGGGCTCTGTGTTCCTGGGTCTCATAGTCTCTGGGTCTCTGCGTCTCAGTGTCTCAGGGTCTCATGGTCTCAGTGTCTCAGGGTCTCAGTGTCTCAGGGTCTCAGGGTCTCAGAGTCTCAGGGTCTCAGTGTCTCAGGGTCTCAGTGTCTCAGGGTCTCAGGGTCTCTGATCTCAGTGTCTCAGGGTTTCTGGGTCTCTGGTCTCTGTGTCTCAGCGTGTCTGGGTCAATTGGCCTCAGTGCCTTTGGGTCTCAGTGTCTTAGTGTCTCTGGGTCTCAGTGTTTCTGCGTCTCAGTGTCTCTGTGTCTCAGTGTCACTGTGTCTTTGGGTCTCTGAAACTGTGGGACTCTGCGGCTCTGGGTCTCAGGGTCTCATTGTCTCAGAGTCTCTGGGTCTCAGGGTCTCAGGGGCTCTGGGTCTCAGGGTCCGAGGGAATCAGTGTCTCAGGTTCTCCGGGTCCCATGGTCACAGGTTCTCTGCGTCTATGGGACTCAGTGTCTCTGGTCTCCGGGTCTCAGTGTCTCAGTGTCTCAGGTTCTCCGGGTCCCATGGTCACAGGTTCTCTGCGTCTCTGGGACTCAGTGTCTCTGGTCTCCGGGTCTCCGGGTCTCAGTGTCTCAGTGTCTCAGGTTCTCCGGGTCCTATGGTCACAGGTTCTCTGCGTCTCTGGGACTCAGTGTCTCTGGTCTCCGGGTCTCAGTAGCTCAGTGTCTCTGGGTCTCAGGGTTTCTGCGTCTAAAGGTTGCTGGGTCTCAGGGTCTCTGTGTCTTTGGTTCCCAATGTCTCAGTGTCTCTGTGTCTCTGGGTCTCAGTGTCCCTGGCTCTCTGGATCTCAGTGTCTCTGGGTCTCAGTATCTCAGGGTATCTGGGTCTCAGTGTCACTGTGTCTCATTGTCTCAGTGTCTCTGGGTCTCAGTGTCACTGTGTCTTTGGGTCTCTGGGACTGTGGTCCTCTGCGGCTCTGGGTCTCAGGGTCTCAGTGTCTCAGAGTCTCAGGGTTTCTGGGTCACAGGTTCTCTGGTTCTCTGGATCTCCGTGTCTCAGGGTTCAAGTGTCTCAGGGTCTCAGGGGCTCTGGGTCTCTGCATCTCAGGGTCCAAGGGAATCAATGTATCAGTGTCTCAGATTCGCTGGGTCCCATGGTCACAGGTTCTCTGTGTCTCTGGGTCTCAGTTTCTCTGGTTCTCTGGATCTCAGCGTCTCTGGGTCTCATTGACTCTGGATCTCAGTGTCTCTGGGTCTCAGTGACTCTGGATCTCAGTGTCTCTGTGTCTTTGGGTCTCTTGGACTGTGGGCCTCTGGGACTCAGTGTCTCAGAGTCTCCGGGTCTCAGAGTCTCAGGGTCTATGGGTTTCAGGGTCTCAGGGGCACTGGGTGTCTAGGTCTCAGTGTCTCAGTGTCTCAGAGTCTCAGGGTCTCAGTGTATCACTGTATCAGGGTCTCAGGATCTCAGTGTCTCAGGGTTTCTGGGTCTCAGTGTCTCAGAGTCTCCGGGTTTCAGGGTCTCAGGGTCTCTGTGTCTCAGTATCTCAGGGTCTCTGGGTATCAGGGCCTCCTGGATTCTGGGACTCGGTTTCTCAGGGTCTCTAGGTCTCTGGGTCTCTGGTTCTCTGGTTCTCTGGGTCTCAGTGTCTCTTGGTCTCAGTGTCTCAGTATTTTAGGGTTTCAGGGTCTTTGGGTCTCTGTTCTCAGTGTCTCCGGGTCTCTGTGTCTCTGTGTCTCAGGGTCTCCGGGTCTCTGTGTCTCTGTGTCTCAGGGTCTCTGTGTCTCAGGGTCTCAGGGTCTCAGGTTCTCTGGGTCTCTGCGTATCAGTATTTTAGGGTTTCAGGGTCTTTGGTTCTCTGGTTTCAGTGTCTCAGTTTCTCAGTATCTCAGTCTCTCAGGGTCTCAGTGTCTCAGGATCTCTGCGTCTCAGTGGCTCAGGGTCTCAGTTCTCTGGGTGTCTGGATCTCTGGGTCTCAGAGTCTCACATTCTCAGGGGCTCAGGGTCTCAGTTTCTCAGGGTCTCAGTGTCTCTGGGTCACTGTGTCTCATTGTATCAGTCCCTCAGTGTCTCAGCGTCTCGGAGTAATTGGTTCCCAGGGTCTCTGTGTCTCAATGTGTCAGAGTCTCTGTATGTCTGGTCTCTGTTTTTAATTGTCTCAGGGTCTCAGTGTCTCTGGGTCTCTGGGTTACGAGGTCTCCGTGTCTCTGGATGGCAGTGTCTCAGAGTCTCTGGGTCTGTGTGTGCCTCGGTCTCTGTGTCTCAGTTTCTCAGGGACTGAAGGGCTCTGAGTTTCTGGGTCTCAGTGTCTCAGGGACTCAGGTTCTCAGTTTCTCAGGCTCTCTAGTTCTCGAGTTCTCTGGGTCTCAGTGTCTATGGGTCTCAGGGTCTCAGTTTCTCACGGTCTCAGTGTCCCTGGGTCCCTGAATCTTAATGTCCTAGTGACTCAGTGTCTCAGGGTCTCTGGGTCTCAGGGACTCATCATGGCCACATTGTCTCAGTTTTTCACTGTCTCAGTGTCTCAGGGTCTCTGACTATCAATGTCTCAGGGTCTCAGGGTGTCAGAGTCTCAGTATCTCAGGCTGTCTGGGTCTCTGGGAGTCAGTGTCTTTGGTTCTCAAGGTCTCAGTGTCTCAGGGTGTCTGGGTCTTTGGGTTTCCAGGTCTCAGAGTCTCTGTTTCTCTGGGTCTCAGTGTCTCAGTGTACAGGGTCTTAGTGTCTCAGTCTCTCAGTGTTTCAGGGTCTCATGGTCTCAGTGACTCTGGGTCTCTGGTTCTCAGTGTCTCAGAATCTCTGGGTCACTGGGTCTCTGTGTCTCTGGGTCTCTGTTCTCAGGGTCTCTTTTTCTCTTGGTCTCAGTGTTTCAGTGTCTCTGGGTATCTTGGTCTCCGTTTCTCAGGGTTTCAGTGTCCCTGGGTCTCGTTGTCTCAGTGTCTCAGGGTCTGTGGTCTCTGGGTCTCACGGTTTTTCGTTCTCACGGTCTCTTGGTCTCTGGGTCTCTGCTTCTCAGTGTCTCAGAGTCTCAGGGTCTCTGGTTCTCGGGGTCTCTGTGTCTCTGGATCTCAGTGTCTCAGTTTCTCAGGGTCTCTTTGTCTCTGGGTATCTGGGTCTTAGTTTCTCAGGGTTTCCGTGTCCCTGGGTTTCTGTGTCTCAGTTTCTCAGGGTCTCAGAGCCTCTTGTTCTCAGTGTCTCAGGGTCTCAGTGTCTCAGGGTCTCAGGGTCTCACGGTCTCAGTGTTTCAGGGTCTCAGTGTCTCAGGGTCACTGATCCCTGTGGCTCAGGGTGTCGGGGTCATTGGTTCTCAGTGTCTCTTGTCTCAGGGTCTCAGTGTCTCTGGGTCTCAGTGTTTCTGGGTCTCAGGGTCTCAGGGTCTCTTGGTCTCTGGGTCTCTGGGTCCCTGGTTCTCAGTCACTCAGTGTCTCAGAGTGTCTGGAACTCTGGGTCACTGGGTCTCTGGGTCTCAGTGTCTCATTTCCCAGGGTCAGAGGGCCTCTCGGTCTCAGTGTCTCAGTGTCTCAGGGTCCTTGGGTCTCTGTGACTCATTCTCTCAGTGTCTCACTGACTCAGGGTCACTGGGTCTCAGAGTCTCTGGGCTTCAGTGTCTCAGTGTCTCAGTTTCTCAGCGTCAATAGGCCCCTGTGTCTCTGGTTCTCAGGGTCTCTGGGTCTCCAGGTCTCAGGGTCTCTATTTCTCTGGTCTCAGTCTCTCTGTGTCTCAGGGTCTTAGTTTCTCAGGGTTTCCGTGTCCCTGGGTTTCTGTGTCTCAGTTTCTCAGGGTCTCAGAGCCTCTTGTTCTCAGTGTCTCAGGATCTCAGTGTCTCAGGGTCTCACGGTCTCAGTGTTTCAGGGTCTCAGTGTCTCAGGGTCACTGATCTCTGTGGCTCAGGGTGTCGGGGTCATTGGTTCTCAGTGTCTCTGGTCTCAGGGTCTCAGTGTCTCTGGGTCTCAGTGTTTCTGGGTCTCAGGGTCTCAGTGTCTCATTTCTCAGGGTCACAGGGCCTCTGGGTCTCAGTGTCTCAGTGTCTCAGGGTCTCTGGGTCTCTGTGACTCATTGTCTGAGTGTCTCACTGACTCAGGGTCTCACGGTCTCAGGGTCTCTGGATCTCAGTGACCCTGGGTATCTGTGACTCATTGTCTCAGTGTCTCACTGACTCAGGGTCACTGGGTTTCAGAGTCTCTGGGCTTCAGGGTCTCTGGGTCTCAGTTTCTCAGCGTCACTAAGCCCCTGTGTCTCAGGGTCTCAGTGTCTCAAGGTCTCTGGGTATCTGGGCCACAGTTTCTCAGTGTCTCTTGATCTCTGGGTCTCTGTTTCTCAGTGAAGCATTGTCTCAGAGTCTCTGGATCTCTGGGTCCCAGTGTCTCGGGGTCTCTGGGTCTCAGGGTGTCTGGGTCTCTGTGTCTCTGGGTCTCAGTGTCTCAGTTTCTCAGGGTCTCTATGTCTCAGGGGCTCAGGGTCAGAGGTTCTCTTGGTCTCTGTGTCTCTGGGTGTCTGTGTCTCAGGATCTCAGTGTCTCTTGGTCTCTGGGTATCTGGGCCACAGTTTCTCAGTGTCTCTTGATCTCTGGGTTTCTGTTTCTCAGTGAAGCATTGTCTCAGAGTCTCTGGATCTCTGGGTCCCAGTGTCTCGGGGTCTCTGGGTCTCAGGGTGTCTGGGTCTCTGTGTCTCTGGGTCTCAGTGTCTCAGTTTCTCAGGGTCTCTATGTCTCAGGGGCTCAGGGTCACAGGTTCTCTTGGTCTCTGTGTCTCTGGGTGTTTGTGTCTCAGGATCTCAGTGTCTCTTGGTCTCTGGGTCTCTGGTTCTCAGTGACTCAGTGTCTCAGAGTCCCTGGATCTCTGGGTCCCAGCGTCTCTGGGTCTCAGGGTCTCTGGGTCTCTGGTTCTCAGGTTTTCTGGGTCTCAGTGTCTCAGTTTCTCAGAGTCTCTTTGTCTCTGGGTCTCAGTGTCTCTGGGTATCTGGGTCTCAGTTTCTCAGGATCCATGTTTCCCTGGGTCTCCGTGTCTCAGTGTCTCAGTGACTCAGGGCCTCAGGGTCTTAGCATCTCAGGGTCTAGGATCTCTGCGTCTCTTGGTCTCAGAGTTTCTGAGTGTCATGGCTTCAGTTCTCAGGGTTGCAGTGTCTCAGTGTCACAGGGTCTCTGGGTGCCTGGGTCTCAGAGTCTCTGGGTCTCAGTGTTTCAGTCTCTCAGTATCTCATGGTCTCAGTGCCTCAGGGTTTCTGGGTCTCTGGTGTCTGGGTCTTAGGGTGTCGGGGTCATTGAGTCTCAGTGTCTC
This sequence comes from Prionace glauca, assembly GCA_037974335.1. Lineage (NCBI taxonomy): Eukaryota > Metazoa > Chordata > Chondrichthyes > Carcharhiniformes > Carcharhinidae > Prionace > Prionace glauca. The sequence goes on from JBBMRE010000113.1 coordinate 256,411, forward strand.
TGGGTCTCAGGGCTTTTGGGTCTCTGCGTCTCCGGGACTCTGGGTCTCTGGTTCGCAGTGTCTCAGAGTCTCTTGGTCTCTGGGTCCCAGGGTCTCTGGGTCTCTGTTCTCAGGGTCACTGGTTCTCTGTGTCTCTGGGTCTTGGAGTCTCAGTTTCTCAGGGTCTCTTTGTCTCTTGGTCTCAGTGTCTCAGTGTCTCTGTGTATCTGGGTCTCAGTTTCTCAGGGTCTCAGTGTCCCTGGGTCTCTTTGTCTCAGTGTCTCAGTGTCTCTGGTCTCTGTGTCTCAGGGTGTCTGGGTCATTTTTCCTCAGTGTCTCAGGGTCATAGTGCCTCGGGGTCTCTGGGTGTCTGATCTCTGCGTCTCACTGTCTCAGTGTGTCACTGTGTCAGGGTCTCTGGGTCCCGTGGTCTCTGGGTCTATGGGACTCTGGGTCACTGGGTCACTGGGTCTCAGTGTCTCAGGGTCTCAATGTCTCAGTGTCTCAGGGTCTCAGTGTCTCATTGTTTCTGGGTCTCTGGGTTTCTAGCTCTCAGTGTCTTAGGTTTTCTGGGTACCAGGGCCTCTGTGTCTCAGTTTCTCAGTGTCTCTAGGTCCCTGGGTCTCAGTGTCTCTATGTCTCTGGGTCTCTGGTCTCAGTGTCTCAGGGTTTCAGGGTCTTTGTGACTCTGGTCTCAGTGTTACAGCTTCTCTGTATCTCAGTGTCTCAAGGTCTCAGGTCTCTGTGTCTCTGGGCCTCCGGGTCTCAGTGTCTCAGGGTCTCAGTTTCTCAGTTTCTCAGGGACTCTGGGACTCTGTGACTCAGTGTCTCAGTGTCTCAGGGTCTCTGGGTTACTAGGTCTCTTGGTCACTGGGTCTCTGTGTCTTTGGGTCTCAGTGTCTCAGCGTCTCAGTGTCTCAGTGTCACAGGGTCTCAGGGTTTCAGAGTCTCTGAATCTCTGGGTCTCAGTGTCTCAGGGTCTCAGCTTCTCAGTGTCTCAGTGTTTCAGGGTCTCAGGTTCACAGGGTCTCAGTGTCTCAGTCTCTCAGAGTTTCAGTGTTTCAGGGTCTCACTGTCTCAGTGTCTCAGTGGCTCAGTGTCTCATTGTCTCAAGGTCTCAGTGTCACAGCGTCTCAGGGTCACTGGGTCTCTAGATCTCTAGTTCTCAGGGTCCCTGTGTCTCGATGTCTCAGAGTCTCAGTTTCTCAGGGTGTCTGGGTCTCTGGTTCTCAGTGTCTCATTGTTTCTGGGTCTCTGGGTTTCTGGCTCTCAGTGTATCAGGGCCTCTGGGACTCTGGGTCTCTGGTTCTCAGGGTCGCTGGGACTCAATGTCTCTATGTCTCTCGGTCTCTGGTCTCAGTATCTCAGGGTTTCAGGGTCTTTGGGTCTCTGGTCTCAGTGTTACAGCGTCTCTGTATCTCAGTGTCTCAGGGTCACTGTGTCTCTGGGTCTCAGTGTCTCAGATTCTCAGTTTCTTAGGGTCTCAGTGTCTCAGGGTCTCAGGGTCTCAGTGTCTCAGTGTCTCAGGGTCTCAGGGTCACTGGGTCTCAGGGTCTCAGGGTTTCAGGGTTGCAGTGTCTCAATGTCCAGGTTCTCAGAGTCTCAGTGTCTCAGTGCGACAGGGTCTCAGAGTCTCAGGGTCTCAGGTTCGCTTGGTCTCAGGGTCTCTGCTTCTCAGGGTCTCTTGGTCAGAGTTTCTCAGGATCTCAGGGTCTCAGTGTCTCAGTGTCTCATTTTCTCAGGGTCTCAGGGTTTCAGGGTTGCAGTGTCTCAATGTCTCAGGTTCTCTTGGTCTCAGGGTCTCTGCTTCTCAGGGTCTCTGGGTCTGAGTTTCTCAGGGTCTCAGGGTCTCAGTGTCTCAGTGTTTCAGGGTCTCAGGGTCTCTGCATCTCTGGTAGTCTGGGTCTCAGGGTTTCTGTGCCTCAGTGTTACAGTGTCTCAGAGTCTGGTTACTCAGGGTCTCAGTGTCTCATTTTTCAGGGTCTCAGTGTCTCAGGTTCTCTGGGTCTGTGGGTCTCAGTATGTCAGTGTGTCAGTGTCTCCGTGACTCAGGGTCCCAGTGTCTCAGGGTCTCAGAGTATCAGTGTCTCAGTCTCTCAGTCTCTCAGTGTCTCAGTGCCTCAGGGTCTCTGGGTCTCTGGGTCTCAGGGTCTCTGGGTCTCAGGGTCTCTTCGTCTCTGGGTCTCAGGGTCTCAGTGTCTCAGTGTCTCAGTCTCTCAGTGTCTCAGTCTCTCAGTGTCTCAGAGTCTCAGTGTCTCAGTGTCTCAGGGTCTCCGTGTCTCAGTGTCTCAGGGTCTCAGGGTCTCAGTGTCTCAGGGTCTCAGTGTCTCAGTGTGTCAGGGTCTCAGGGTCTCAGTGTCTCAGTGTCGCAGTGCCTCAGTGTCTTAGTGGGGCAGGGTCTCAGTGTCTCAGGGTCTCAGGTTCTCTTGTTCCCAGGGTCTCTGCTTCTCAGGGCCTCTGGGTCTCTGTGTATCAATGTCTCAGGTTCTCAGGGAGTCTGGGTCACTGCATGTCTGGTTCTCTGTGTCTCAGTGTCTCAGGGTCTCAGTGTCTCAGAGTCTCAGTGTCTCAGAGTCTCAGTGTCTCAGGGTCTCAGAGTCTACGCTCTCAGTGTCTCAGTGTCTCTGGGTCACAGGTTTTCAGTTTTTCTGGGTCTCAGTGTCTCACTATCTCAGAGTCTCAGGGTCTCAGTGTTTGTGGGTCACTGTGTCTCATTGTCTCAGTCACTCAGAGTCTCAGAGTCTCGGGGTCTCGGGGTCTCTGTGTCTCAGGGTCTCTGTGTCTCAATGTCTCAGGGTCTCAGTATCTCTGGTCTCAGTTTTTAATTGTCTCAGGGTCTCCGTGTCTCTGGGCCTCAGCGTCACTAGGTCTCTGGGTCTCAGTGTCTCACCAACTCAGTGTGTCACTGTGTCAGGGTCGCCGGTTCCCCTGGTCTCTGTGTTTCTGGGACTCTGGGTCACTGGGTCTCAGTGTCTCAGGGTCTCAGGGTCTAAGGGTTACTGGACCTCTGGTTCTCGAGGTCTCTTGGTCTGTGGGTCTCACTGTCTCTGTGTCTCAGGGTCTCTGCACCTCTGGGCCTCAGTGTTTCCGTGTCAAAGTGCCTCAGTGCCTCAGCGTCTCAGGGTCTCAGCCTCTCAGGATCTCAGTGTCTCTGGGTCTCTGCTTCCCAGGGTCTCAGTGTTTCAGGGTCTCATGGTCACATTGTCTCAGTGTCTCAGGGCCTCAGTGTCCCTCTGTCTCAGGGTTCAGTTTCTCTGTCTCTCAGTGTCTGAGGGTCTCTGGTCTCTGTGTCTCAGTGTCTCAGTGTCTCTGGGTCTCAGGGTCTCAGGGTCTCAGTGTCGCATTGTCTCAAGGTCTCAGGGTCTGTGAGTCTCTGGGTCTCATTTTCTCAGAGTCTCAGTTTCGCACTGTCCCTGGGTCTCAGTGTCTCTGGGTCTCAGTGCCTCAGGGTCTCAGTGTCTCTGTGTCTTTGGGTCTCAGTGTCTCAGTTTCTCAGTGACTCAGTGTCAAAGTGCCTCAGTGTCGCATTTTCTCCGTGTCCCAGGGTTTCAGGTTCTCAGTGTCTTAGTGTCTGAATGTTTCAGGTTATCAGTGTCTCCGCGTCTCAGAGTCTCAGTGTCTCAGTGGCTCAGGGACTCAGGGTCTCAGTCTCTTGCTGTCTCTGTGTCTCAGGGTTCTCTGGTTCTCTGGGTCTCACTGTCTCTATGTCTCAGGATCTCTGTTTCTCTAGGTCTCTGTGTCTCAGTTTCTCAGGGTCTCAGAGCCTCTTGTTCTCAGTGTCTCAGTGTCTCAGTGTCTCAGGGCCTCACGGTCTCAGTGTTTCAGGGTCTCAGTGTCTCAGGGTCACTGATCTCTGTGGCTCAGGGTGTCGGGGTCATTGGTTCTCTGTGTCTCTGGTCTCAGGGTCTCAGTGTCTCTGGGTCGCAGTGTTTCTGGGTCTCAGGGTCTCTGGGACTCTTGGTCTCAGGGTCTCTGGGTTTATGTGTCTCTGTGTCTCAGTGTCACTGTGTCTTTGGGTCTCTGGAACTGTGGGCCTCTGCGGCTCTGGGTCTCAGGGTCGCAGTGTCTCAGAGTCTCTGGGTATCAGGGTCTCAGAGTCTCAGGGACGGAAGGAATCAGTGTCTCAGTGTCTCTGGTCTCCGGGTCTCAGTGGCTCAGTGTCTCTGGGTCTCAGGGTTTCTGCGTCTCAAGGTCGCTGGGTCTCAGGGTCTCAGGGTCTCTGTGTCTTTGGATCTCAATGTCTCAGTGTCTCGTGTGTCTCTGTGTCTCAGTGTCCCTGGCTCTCTGGATCTCAATGTCTCTGGGTCTCAGTATCTCAGGGTATCTGGGTCTCAGGGTTCCTGGGTCTCATAACCTCTGGGTCTCTGTGTCTCAGTGTCTCAGGGTCTCATGGTCTCAGTGTCTCAGGGTTTCTGGGTCTCTGGTCTCTGTGTCTCAGGGTGTCTGGGTCAATGGGTCTCAGTGCCTTTGGTTCTCAGTATCTCAGTGTCTCTGTGTCTCAGTATTTCTGCGTCTCAGGGTTTCTGGGTCACAGGGTCTCTGTATCTCTGGTTCTCAGTGTCACTGTGTTTTTTTGGGTCTCTGGTTCTGAGGGTCTCAGGGGCTCTGGGTCTCTGGGTGTCAGGGTCCGAGGGACTCAATGTCTCAGAGTCTCAGGTTCTCCGGGTCCCATGGTCACAGGTTCTCTGCGTCTCTGGGACTCAGTGTCTCTGGTACCCGGGTCTCAGTGGCTCAGTGTCTCTGGGTCTCAGGGTTTCTGCGTCTCAAGGTCGCTGGGTCTCAGTGTCTCAGGGTCTCAGTGTCTCTGTGTCTCTGGTTCTCAGTGTTTCAATGTCTCTGTGTCTCAGTGTCTCTGTTTCTCAGTGTCTCAGGGTGTCTGGTTCTCAAAGTCTCAGGGTCTATGGGTTTCAGGGTCTCAGGGGCTCTGGGTCTCTGGGTCTCAGTGTCTCAGTGTCTCAGAGTCTCAGGGTCTCAGTGTATCACTGTCTCAGTGTCTCAGGATCTCAGTGTCTCAATGTCTCAGGGTCTCTGGGTCTCAGTGCCTCAGAGACTCCGGGTTTCAGGATCTTAGGGGCTCAGTGTCTCTGGGTCTCAGTGTATCAGGGTCTCTGGGTCTCAGTGTCTCAGAGTCTCTGGGTTTCAGGGTCTCAGGGGCTCTGGGTCTCAGTCGCCCAGTGTCTCAGGGTGTCAGGGATTCTGGGTCTGTCAGGGTGTTTGTGTCTTTGGGTCTCAGTTTCTCTGTGTCTCGGGATTTCAAGGTCTCTGGGTTTCAGGGTCTCAGGGGCTCTGTGTCTCTGGGTCTCAGTTTCTCACGGTCTCTGGAGTCAGTGTCTCATTCTCTCATGATCTCACTGTCTCAGGGTCTCTGTGTCTCAGTGTCCCAGTGTCTCAGGGTCCCAGGGTTTCATGTTCCCAGTGTCTATGGGTCTCACGCTCTCGGCGTCTCTGGATCTCTGGGTCTCTGGTTCTCTGCGTCTCAGGTTCTCTGGGTTTCTGTGGCTCAGTGTCTCCCTATCTCTGGCTCTCTGGATCTCGGTGTGTCTGGGTCTCAGTGTCTCAGGGACTCTTTGTCTTTCTCTGTGTCTTTTTGTCTCTGGGTCTCTGGGAATCAGTTTCCCAGGGTCTCTGTGTTCAGTATCTCAGGGTCTCAGTATCTCAGTGACTCATGGTCTCAATGTCACAATGTCTCAGGGTGGCAGTGTCTCAGGGTTTCAGTGTCACAGGATCTCAGGGTTTCAATGTCTCAGGGTTCCTGGGTCCTTGGGTCTCAGATTCTCCGGGACACTGGGTCTCAGTCTCTCAGTTTCTCAGTGTCTCAGGATTTCAGTGTCTCAGTGTCACAGGGCTCTGGGTCCCTGGGTCTCATAGCCTCTGGGTCTCTGCGTCTCAGTGTCTCAGGGTCTCATGTTCTCAGTGTCTCAGGGTCTCAGGATCTCAGTGTCTCAGGGTCTCAGTGTCTCTGGCCTCGGTGTCTCAGGGTGTCTGGGTCAATGGGTCTCAGTGCCTTTGGGTCTCAGTTTCTCAGTGTCTCAGGGTCTCTGGGTCTCTGTGTCACTGTGTCTTTGGCTCTCTGCGACAGTGGGCCTCTGGGGCTCTGGGTCTCAGGGTCTCAGTGTCTCAGAGTCTCGGGGTCTCTGGGTCACAGGTTCTCTGGGTTTCTGGGTCTCCGTGTCTCAGGGTTCAACTGTCTCAGTGTCTCAGGGGCTCTGGGTCTCTGCGTCTCAGGGTCCAAGGGAATCAATGTCTCAGTGTCTCAGATTCGCTGGGTCCCATGGTTACAGGTTCTCTGTGTCTCTGGATCTCAGTGTCTCTGGGTCTCTGGGTCTCAGTGACTCTGGATCTCAGTGTCTCTGTGTCTTTGGGTCTCTTGGACTGTGGGCCTCTGGGACTCAGTGTCTCAGAGTCTCCGGGTCTCAGAGTCTCAGGGTCTATGGGTTTCAGGGTCTCAGGGGCTCTGGGTGTCTCGGTCTCAGTGTCTCAGAGTCTCCGGGTTTCTGGGTCTCAGTCGCCCAGTGTCTCAGAGTGTCAGGTTTTCTGGGTCTCTGGGTCATAGGGTTTCACGGTCTCCGGATCTCTGGGTCTCAATGTCTCCGGGTTTCTGGGTCCTTGTGTCTCAGATACTCTGGGACACTGGGTCTCAGTCTCTCAGTTTCTCAATGTCTCAGGGTTTCAGTGTCTTGGTGTCACAGGGTCTCTGGGTCCCTGGGTCTCATAGCCTCTGGGTCTCTGCTTCTCAGTGTCTCAGGGTCTCATGGTCTCAGTGTCTCAGGGTTTCTGGGTCTCTGGTCTCTGTGTCTCAGGGTGTCTGGGTCAATGGGTCTCAGTGCCTTTGGGTCTCAGTATCTCAGTGTCTCTGTGGCTCAGTATTTCTGCGTCTCAGGGTCTCTGGGTAACAGGGTCTCTGTATCTCTGGTTCTCAGTGTCACTGTGTCTTTGGGTCTCTGGAACTGTGGGCTTCTGGGGCTCTGGGTCTCAGGGTCTCAGTGTCTCAGGGTCTCTGGTTCTCTGGTTCTCAGGGTCTCAGTGTCTCTGGGTCTCAGTGTCTCCGTGTCTCAAAGTCTCAGGGTCTCAGTATATCACTGTCTCAGGGTCTCAGGAACTCAGTGTCTCAATGTCTCAGGGTCTCGGTCTCAGTGTCTCAGTGTCTCAGAGTCTCCGGGTTTCAGGGTCTCAGGGGCTCAGTGTCTCTGGGTCTCAGTGTCTCAGAGTCATCGGGTTTCAGGGTCTCAGGGCCTCTGGGTCTCAGTCGCCCAGTGTCTCAGGGTGTCAGATTTTCTGTGTCTCTGGGTCTCAGGGTTTCACGGTCTCTGGATCTCTGGGTCTCAATGTCTCCGGGTTTCTGGGTTCTTGAGTCTCAGATTCTCTGGGACACTGGGTCTCAGTCTCTCAGTTTCTCAATGTCTCAGGGTTTCAGTGTCTCGGTGTCACAGGGTCTCTGGATCCCTGGGTCTCATAGCCTCTGGGTCTCTGCATCTCAGTGTTTCAGGGCCTCATGGTCTCAGTGTCTCAGGGTTTCTGGGTCTCTGGTCTCTGTGTCTCAGGGTGTCTGGGTCAATGGGTCTCAGTGCCTTTGGGTCTCAGTATCTCAGTGTCTATGTGTCTCAGTATTTCTGCGTCTCAGGGTCTCTGGGTCACAGGGTCTCTGTATCTCTCGTTCTCAGTGTCACTGTTTCTTTGGGTCTCTGGAACTGTGGGCTTCTGGGGCTCTGGGGCTCTGGGTCTCAGGGTCTCAGTGTCTCAGGGTCTCTGGTTCTCAGGGTCTCAGGGGCTCTGGGTCTCTGGGTCTCAGTGTCTCAGTGTCTCAGAGTCTCAGGGTCTCAGTATATCACTGTCTCAAGGTCTCAGGGGCTCAGTGTCTCTGGGTCTCATTGTCTCAGGGTCTCTGGGTCTCAGTGTCTCAGAGTCTGCGGCTTTAAGGGTCTCAGGGGCTCTGGGTCTCAGTCGCCCAGTGTCTCAGGGTGTCAGCGATTCTGGGTCTCTGGGTCTCAGGATGTTTGTGTCATTTGGTCTCAGTTTCTCTGGGTCTCGTGATTTCAAGGTCTCTGGATCTCTGGGTTTCTGGGCTCTGGTTCTTTGGGTCTCATAGCCTCTGGGTCTCTGCGTCTCAGTGTCTCAGGGTCTCATGGTCTCGGTGTCTCAGGGTCTCAGGGTCTCAGTGTATCATGGTCTCAGGGTCTCTGGTCTCTGTGTCTCTGTGTCTGGGTCAATGGGTCTCAGTGCCTTTGGGTCTCAGTGTCTCAATGTCTCTGGGTCTCAGTGTTTCTGCGTCTCAGGGTCTCTGGGTCTCTGTATCTCTGTGTCTCAGTGTCACTGTGTCTTTGGGTCTCTGGAACTGTGGGTCTCTGCGGCTCTGGGTCTCAGGGTCTCAGTGTCTCAGAGTCTCTGGGTCTCAGGGTCACTGGATCTCAGGGTCCGAGGGAATCAGTGTCTCAGTGTCTCAGGTTCTCCGGGTCCCATGCTCACAGGTTCTCTGCGTCTCTGGGACTCAGAGTGTCTGGTCTCCGGGTCTCAGTGGCTCAGTGTCGCTGGGTCTCAGCGTTTCTGCGTCTCAAGGTCGCTGGGTCTCAGGGTCTCTGTGTCTCTGGTTCTCAATGTCTCAGTGTCTCTGTGTCTCTGGGTCTCAGTGTCCCTGGCTCTCTGGATCTTAGTGTCTCTGGGTCTCAATATCTCAGGATATCTGGGTCTCAGTGTCACTGTGTCTCAGTGTTTCTGGGTCTCAGTGTGACTGTGTCTTTGGGTCTCTGGGACTGTGGGCCTCTGGTTGCTCTGGGTCTCAGTGTCTCAGGGTCTCAGTGTCTCAGTGTCTCGGGGTCACTGGTCACAGGTTCTCTGGGTCTCTGGGTCTCCGTGTCTCAGGGTTCAAGTGTCTCAGGGTCTCAGGGGCTCTGGGTCTCTGCGTCACAGGGTCCAAGGGAATCAATGTATCAGTGTCTCAGATTCGCTGGGTCCCATGGTCACAGGTTCTCTGTGTCTCTGGGTCTCAGTGTCTCTGGTTCTCTGGATCTCAGCGTCTCTGGGTCTCATTGACTCTGGATCTCAGTGTCTCTGTGTTTTTGGGTCTCTTGGACTGTGGGCCTCTGCGACTCAGTGTCTCAGAGTCTCCGGATGTATGGATTTCAGAGTCTCAGGGGCTCTGGGTCTCTGGGACTCAGTGTCTCAGGGTCTCAGGATCTCAGTGTCTCAATGTTTCAGGGTCTCTGTGTCTCAGAGTCGCCGGGTTTCAGGGTCTCAGGGACTCTGGGTCTCAGTCGCCCAGTGTCTCAGGGTGTCAGGGTTTCTGGGTCTCTGGGTCTCAGGGTGTTTGTGCCATTTGGTCTCAGTTTCTCTGGGTCTCGGGATTTCAAGGTCTCTGGATCTCTGGGTCTCAAAGTCTCAGGGTTTCTGGGTCCTTGGGTCTCAGATTCTCTGCGACACTGGGTCTCAGTCTCTCAGGTTCTCAATGTCTCAGGGTTTCAATGTCTCAGTGTCACAGGGCCTCTGGGTCCCTGCGTCTCATAGCCTCTGGGTCTCTGCGTCTCAGTGTCTCGGGGTCTCAGGGTCTCAGTGTCTCAGGGTCTCAGTGTCTCAGGGTCTCATGGTCTCATGGTCACAGTGTCTCAGGGTTTCTGGGACTCTGGTCTCTGTGTCTCAGGATGTCTGGGTCCATGGGTCTCAGTGCCTTTGGGTCTCAGTACCTCAATGTCTCTGTGTCTCAGTATTTCTGCGTCTCAGGGTCTCTGGGTCACAGGGTCTCTGTATCTCTTGTTCTTAGTGTCACTGTGTCTTTGAGACTCTGGAACTGTGGGCTTCTGGGGCTCTGGGTCTCAGTGTTTCAGGGTCTCTGGTTCTCAGGGTCTCAGGGACTCTGGGTCTCTGGGTCTCAGGGTCCGAGGGACTCAATGTCTCATCGTCTCAGGTGCTCCGGGTCCCATGGTCACAGGTTCTCTGCGTCTCTGGGGCTCAGTGTCTCTGGGTCTCAGGGTTTCTGCGTCTCAAGGTCGCTGGGTCTCAGGGTCTCAGTGTCTCTGGTTCTCAGTATCTCAGGGTGTCTGGGTCTCAGTGTCACTTTGTCTCAGTGTCTCTGGGTCTCAGTGTCACTGTGTCTTTGGGTCTCTGGGACTGTGGGCCTCAGGGGCTCTGGGTCAAAGGATCTCAGTGTCTCAGAGTCTCAGTGTCTCTGGGTCACAGGTTCTCTCGTTCTCTGCGTCTCCGTGTCTCAGGATTCAAATGTCTCAGGGTCTCAGGGGCTCTGGGTCTCTGCGTCTCAGGGTCCACGGGAATCAATGTCTCAGTGTCTCAGATTCGCTGGGTCCCATGGTCACAGGTTATCTGTGTCTCTGGGTCTCAGTGTCTCTGCTACTCTGGATCTCAGCGTCTCTGGGTCTCAGTGACTCTGGATCTCAGTGTCTCTGGGTCTCAGTGACTCTGGATCTCAGTGTCTCTGTGTCTTTGGGTCTCTTGGACTGTGGGCCTCTGGGATTCAGAGTCTCCGGGTCTCAGAGTCTCAGGGTCTATTGGTTTCAGGGTCTCAGGGGCTCTGGGTCTCTGGGTCTCAGTATCTCAGAGTCTCAGTATATGACTGTCTCAGGATCTCAGGATCTCAGTTTCTCAATGTCTCAGGGTCTCTGGGTCTCAGTGTCTCAGAGTCTCCGGGTTTCAGGGTCTCAGAGGCTCTGGGTCTCAGTCGCCCAGTGTCTCAGTCTCTCATCGTCTCACTGTCTCAGGGTCTCTGTGTCTCAGTGTCCCAGTGTCTCAGGGTCCCAGTGTTTCAGGGTGTCAGTGTCTATGAGTCTCAGACTCTCTGCGTTTCTGGGTTCAGGGTCTCTGGATCTCTGCGTCTAAGGTTCTCTGGGTCTCTGTGGCTCAGTGTCTCCATGTCTCTGGCTCTCTGGATCTCGGTGTGACTCGGTGGGTCTCAGTGTCGCAGGGTCTCTGGGTCTTTCTCTGTGTCTTTGGGTCTCTGGGTCTCTGGGAATCAGTTTCTTAGGGTCTCTGTGTTCAGTATCTCAGTGACTCATGGTCTCAATTTCACAATGTCTCAGTGTCCCAGTGTCTCAGGGTCACAGTGTTTCAGGGTCCCAGTGTCTCAGTGTCTCAGGGTCTCAGTGTCTCAGGATCTCAGGGTTTCAATGTCTCAGGGTTTCTGGGTCCTTGGGTCTCAGATTCTCTGGGACACTGGGTCTCAGTCTCTCAGTTTCTTAATGTCTCAGGGTTTCAGTGTCTCAGTGTCACAGGGCTCTGGGTCCCTGGGTCTCATAGCCTCTGGGTCTCTGCGTCTCAGTGTCTCAGTGTCTCAGGGTCTCAGTGTCTCAGGGTCTCTGGTCTCTGTGCCTCAGGGTGTCTGGGTCAATGGGTCTCAGTGCCTTTGGGTCTCACTGTCTCAGTGTCTCTGGGTCTCAGTGTTTCTGCGTCTCAGTGTCTCTTGGTCTCTGTATCTCTGTGTCTCAGTGTCCGTGTCTTTGGGTCTCTGGAACTGTGGGCCTCTGCGGCTCTGGGTCTCAGGGTCTCAGAGTCTCAGAGTCTTTGGGTCTCAGGGTCTCAGGGGCTCTGGGTCTCTGGATCTCAGGGTCCGAGGGACTCAATGTCTCAGTGTCTCAGGTTCTCCGGGTCCCATGATCACATGTTCTCTGCGTCTCTGAGACTCAGTGTCTCTGGTCTCCGGGTCTCAGTGGCTCAGTGTCTCTGGGCTCAGGTTTTCTGCGTCTTAAGGTCGCTGGGTCTCAGGGTCTCTGTGTCTCTGGTTCTCAATGTCTCATTGTCTCTGTGTCTCTGGGTCTCAGTGTCCCTGGCTCTCTAGATCTCAGTGTCTCTGGGTCTCAGTATCTCAGGGTCTCAGTGTCACTGTGTCTCAGGGTCTCTGTGTCTCTGTGTCTCTGGGTCTCAGTGTCACTGTGTCTCAGTGTCACAGTGTCTTTGGGTCTCTGGTACTGTGGGCCTCTGGGGCTCTGGGTCTCCGTGTCTCAGGGTTCCAGTGTTTCAGGGTCTCAGGGGCTCTGGGTCTCTGCGTCTCAGGGTCCAAGAGAATCAATGTCTCAGTGTCTCAGGTTCGCTGAGTCCCATGGTCACAAGTTCTCTGCGTCTCTGGGACTCAGTGTCTCTGGGTTTCTGGGTCTCAAAGTCTCTGTCTCTCTGGTTCTCAGTGTCTATGGTTCTCTGGATCTCAGCGTCTCTGGGTCTCAGTGACTCTGGATCTCAGTGTCTCTGTGTCTTTGGATCTCTTGGACTGTGGGCCTCTGGGACTTAGTGTCTCAGTGTCTCAGTGTCTCAGAGTCTCAGAGTCTCAGAGTCTCAGAGTCTCAGAGTCTCAGGGTCTCAGGGTCTCTGGGTTTCAGTGACTCAGAGTCTCCGGGTTTCCGGGTCTCAGTGTCTCAGAGTCTCCATTTTTCAGGGTCTCAGGGTCACAGGTCTGGGTCTCAGTGTCTCTGTCGCCCAGTGTCTCAGGGTGTCAGCGTTTCTGGGTCTCTGGCTCTCAGGGTGTTTGTGTCATTTGGTCTCAGTTTCTCTGGGTCTCACGGTTTCAGGGTCTCTGGATCTCTGGGTTTCTGGGCTCTGGGTCTCAGCGTCTCAGGGTCTCTGGAGTCAGAGTCACAGTCTCTCATGGTCTCACAGACTCAGTGTCCCAGTGTCTCAGGGTCCCAGTGTCTCAGGGTCTCAGTGTCTATGGGTCTCAGGCTCTCTGCGACTCTGCATCTCTAGGTCTCAGAGTTTCTGGTTCTCTGCGTCTCAGGTTCTCTGGGTCTCTGTGTCTCAGTGTCTCCCTGTCTCTGACTCTCTGGATCTCGGTGTGTCTGGGTCTCAGTGTCGCAGGGACTCTGGGTCTTTCTCTGTGTCTTTGGGTCTCTGGGTCTCAGTGTCTCAGTATCTCAGTGACTCATGGTCTCAATGTCACAATGTCTCAGGGTGCCAGTGTCTCAGTGTCTCAGGGTCTCAGTGTCTCAGTGTCTCCCTGTCTCTGGCTCTCTGGATCTCGCTGTGTCTGGGTCTCAGTGTCTCAAGGACTCTGGGTCTTACTCTCTCTGTCTCTTTGGGTCTCTGAGTCTCTGGGAATCAATTTCTCACGGTCTCTGGGTTCAGTATCTCAGGGTCTCAGTATCTCAGTATCTCAGTGACTCATGGTCTCAGTGTCACAATGTCTCAGTGTCTCAGTGTCTCAGTGTCTCAGTGTCTCAGTGTCTTAGCGTCTCAGTGTCTCAGGGTCTCAGTGTCTCAGTGTCTCAGGGTCTCAGTGTCTCAGTGTCTCAGTGTCTTAGCGTCTCAGTGTTTCAGGGTCTCAGTGTCTCAGGATCTCAGGATCTCAGTGTCTCAGTGTCTCAATGTCTCAGGGTCTCTGGGTCCTTGGGTCTCAGAGTCTCTGGGACACTGGGTCTCAGTCTCTCAATCTCTCAGTGGCTCAGGGTGTCAGGGTTTCTGCGTGTCTGGGTCTCTGGTCTCAGGATGTTTGTGTCATTTGGTCTCAGTGTATCGGGGTCTCAGGCTCTCAGGGTCTCTGGATCTCTGTGTTTCTGAGCTCTGGGGCTCTGGGTCTCGCATTCCCTGGGCCTCAGTGCCTCAGTTTCTCAGGGTCTCTGTGAGTCAGTGTATCAGTGTCACAGTCTATCATGGTCTCCGTGTCTCTGGGTCTCGGTGTTCAGTGTCCCAGTGCCGAATGTCTCAGGGTCTCGGTGTTCAGTGTCCAGTGCCGAATGTCTCAGGGTCTCTGATCCTCAGTGTCTCAGGATCTCAGTGTCTCAAGTCTCAGTGTCTCCGGTTCTCAGTGTCTCAGGTCTCAGTGTCTCAGGTTCTCAGTGTCTCAGATCTCAGTGTCTCAGGTTCTCAGTGTCTCAAAGCCTCAGGGTCTCTTGGGTCCCTGGGTCTCAGAGTCTCTGGGACACTGGGTCTCAGTCCTCTCAATCTCTCAGTGTCTCAGGTGTCAGGGTTTCTGGGTGTCTGGGTCTTTGGGTCACAGGGTGTCTGTGTCATTTGGTCTCTGTGTCTCTGTGTCTCAGGATTTCAGGGTCTCTGGATCTCTGTGTTTCTGGGCTCTGGGTCTCTGGGTCTCTCGTTCTCTGGGCCTCAGATTCTCAGGGTCTCTGTGAGTCAGTGTCTCAGTGTCACAGACTCTCATGGTCTCAGTGTCTCTTGGTCTCAGTGTCTCTTGGTCTCAGGGTCCCTGGATTTCAGAGCCCTCTGAGTTTCTGTGCCTCAGAGTCCTCAGGGTCTCAGGGTCTCAGTGTCTCAGGAATTCTGGGTCTCTGGTCTCAGGGTCTCTTGGTGAATGGGTCTCAGTAACTTTGGGTCTCAGGTCTCAGTGTCTCTGGGCCTCAGGGTTTCTGCGTTTCAGGATCTCTGGGTCTCACGGTCTCTAGGTCTCAGGGTTCCTGGGTCTCATCATCTCTGTGTCTCTGGGTCTCAGTGTATCTGGCTCTCTGGATCTCAGTTTCTCTGGGTCTCTGGGTCTCAGTGTCTCTGTGTCTCAGTGTGTCAGGATCTCAGGCTCTCAGGGGTTCTGGGTCTTTGGGTCTCAGGGTCCCAGGGAATCAGTGTCTCAGTGTCTCAGTGTCTCAGGTTCTCTCGTTCCCATGGTCACAGGGCCTCAGGTGTGTCAGAGTCTCAGTATCTCATTGTATCAGGGTCTCAGTGTCTGTGGTTCTCTGGGTCTCTGAGTCTCGGTGTCTCTGGGTCTGAGTGTATCAGGGACTCTGGGTCTCAGGGTCTCAGTGTCTCAGGGTCTCAGGCTCTCAGTGTCACAGTGTCGCAGTGTCTCATGATCTCAGTGACTCACGTGTCTCAGGGTTTCAGTGTCTCAGTGTCTCAGGTCCTCTGTGTATCAGTGTCCCAGGGTCTCGGTGTGTCAGTGTCTCAGTGTATCAGGGTCTCAGTCTCTCAGTGCCACAGTGTCACAGTGTCTCAGTGTCTCAGGATCTCAGAGTTCAGTGCCTCAGGGTCTCAGTGTCTCACGGCCTCAGGCTTTCTGGGTCTCTGGGTCTCAGTGTCTGTGTGTCTCTGGGTCTCTGCTTCTCTGGGTCTCTGGGCCTCAGGGCCTCTGTGCCTTAGTTTTTTCTGTCTCACGGGGTCTCAGCTTCTCTGTCTCAGTGTTTAATTATTTCAGGGTCTCAGTGTCTCAGGGTGTCAGGGTCTCTTATTCTCAGTGTCTCACTGTCTTATTGTCTTAGTGTCTCCGGGTCTCAGTGTCTCTGGTTCTCAAGATCTCAGTGTCTCAGGGTCTCGGGGTGTCTGTGTCTCAGTTTCTTTGGGTCTCTGGGACTCAGTGTCTCAGAGTTACAGGGTCTCAGGGTCTCTGCATCTCTGGTAGTCTGGGTCTCAGGGTCTCTGTGCCTCTGTGTCTCACTGTCGCAGCATCTTAGCTTCTCAGTGTCTCAGTGTTTCAGTGCTTCAGGGTCACAGTGTCTCAGTGTCTCAGTGTCTCAGTGTTTCAGTGCTTCAGGGTCACAGTGTCTCAGTGTCTCAGTGTCGCAGGGTCTCAATGTCTCAGGGTGTCAGGTTGTGTTGGTCTCAGAGTCTCTGCTGCTCCGGGTCTCTGGGTGTCTGGGTCTCATGTTAGTCAGGGTCTCTAGGGTCACTGCAATTCTGGGTCTCTGGGTCTCTGTGTCTCAGGGTCTCAGTGTCTCTGGGTCTCTGGATCTCAGGGTCACTGTGTCTCTGCGTCTTTGTGTCTCAGTGTCCCAGGGTCTCAGGGCCTCTGTGTCCCTGGGTCTTAGAGTCTCTTGGTCTCTGTGTCTGAGCGTCTCAGGGTCTCTGGGTCTCTGAGTCTCAGTGTCTCACTGTCTCAGTTGTTTAGTGTCTCAGGGTCTCAGTGTCTCTGGGTCTCAGGGACTCTGTGTCTCTGCGCCCCTGGTTCTCTGTGTCTCCAGGCCTCAGGGTATCTGATTCTCTGGGTCTCTGCGTCTCAGTGTGTCAGGGTCTCGGGGTCTCTGGGACTCTGGATCTCAGCTTCTCAGTGTCTCGGGGTCACAGCTTCTCAGTGTCTCAGTGTTTCAGGTTCTCAGGGTCTCTGCACCTCTGGTAGTTTGGTTCTCAGGGTCTCTGTGCCTCTGTGTCTCACTGTCGCAGCATCTCAGCTTCTCAGTGTCTCAGTGTTTCAGTGCTTCAGGGTCTCAGTGGCTCAGTGTCTCACGGCCTCAGGGTCTCAGTGTTTCAGGGTGTCAGGGTCTCTGGGATCAAGATCTCTAGTTCTCAGGGTCTCTGCGTCTCAGTGTGTCAGAGTCTCAGTTTCTCAGGGTCTCAATGTCTCAGGATCTCAATGTCTCAGGATCTCAGTGTCTCAGGGTGACAGGGTTTCTGGGTCTCAGGGTGTCTGGGTCATTTGGTCTCAGTGTCTCTAGATCTCAGGATCTCAGGGTCTCTGGAACTCTGGGTTTCTTGGCTCTGGGTCTCAGTGTCTCAGTTTCTCAGGGTCTCTGGGTCTCTGAGAGTCATTATCTCAGGGTATCAGTCTCTCATGGTCTCTGGTTCTCTGTGTCTCAGTGTCCCAGTGTCTCAGGGTCTCTGGTTCTCAGTGTCTCAGCGTCACAGTGTCTCAGTATCACAGTGTCTCAGTCTCTCAGGGTCTCATGGTCTCACTGTCTCAGGGTCTCAGGTTTCAGTGTCTCAGTGTCACAGGGTCTCTTGGTCACTGAGTCTCAGAGCCTCTGGGTCTCTGCTTCTCAGTGTCTCAGGGTCCCATGGTCTCAGTGTCTCAGGGTTTCTGGGTCTCTGGTCTCTGGGTCTCAGGGTGTCTGTGTCAATGGGTCTCAGAGTCTTTGGGTCTCAGTGTCTCTGGTCTCAGGGTTTCTGCGGCTCAGAGTCTCTGGGACTCAGGGTCTCAGGGTCTCTGGGTCTCTGGCTCTCTGGATCTCATCGTCTCTAGGTCTCTTGGTCTCAGTGTCTCAGGGTGTCAGGGCCTTTGGGTCTCAGTGTCTCAGGGTGCCTGGGTCAATGGGTCTAAGTATCTTTGAGTCTCTGGGTCTCAGGGTTTCTGCGGTTCAGGGGCTCTGGGTCTCAGTGTCTCAGGGTATCTTGGTGATAGTGTCTCTGTGTCTCAGTGCCTCTGTGTCTTTGGGTCAGTGAGACTGTGGGCTTCTGGTTTTCTGGGTCTCAGGGTCTCAGTGTCTCAGGGTCTCAGTTTCTCAGTGTCTCAGCGTCTCAGTGTCTCAGGGTCTCAGGGTCTCTGAGTCTCAGGGTCCCAGGGTCTCAGTGTCTCAGGTTCACTTGCTCACATGGTCACAGGGTCTCTGCATCTGACCCAGAGAAACTGAGATCCAGAAAGCCAGAGACACTGACAACCAGAGAACCTGAGACCATGTGACCCATGAGACCCTGAGACACTGAGACTGAGAGCCCGAGACAGAGACTGAGATCCTGAGACCCAGAGACCCTGAGACGCTGAGACGCTGAGACCCAGAAAACCAGAAGCCCAGTCTCACTGACCCAAAAACACAGAGACACTGTCACCCAGAGACCCTGAGACCTTAGGACACTGAGACACTGAGAAACTGAGAAACTGAAGCCCAGAGACTCAGAGGCCCACAGTCCCAGAGACCCAAAGACACGGAGACATTGAGACCCAAAGATACAGAGAAACTGAGACACTGTCACCAAGAGACCCTGAGACCCAGAGACCCAGACATCCTGAGACACTGAGACACAGAGACACTGAGATCCATAGAGCCAGAGACACTGAGATCCAGAGACCCTGAGTCCCAGGGACCCTGAGACCCAGGGACCCTGAGACACTGAGTACCGGAGACAAAGAGACCGTGAGACACAGAGACCCTGACACCCAGAGACCCTGAGACGCAGAAACCCAGAGATCCAGAGACACTGAGACCCTGAGACCCAAAGACACTGAGACCCTGAGATCCAGACACCCTGAGACCCAGATCCTAGAGACCCAGAGACCCTAAGACACTGAGACCATGAGACCCTGAGACCCTGAGGCACTGAGACGCAGAGACCCACAGATTCTGAGACCCAGGGACCCTGAGACCCTGTGACACTGAGACACTGAAACCCTGAGTTACTGAGACACAGAGACACTGAGACCCTGAGACCCAGAGTCCCACATTCCCAGACACCCAAAGACGCAGAGACGCTGAGACCCAGGGACCCTGAGACATTGAGACACACCGACACTGAGACATTGAGACACTGAGACCCAAAGACAGTGAGACCCTGAGTCACTGAGACACTGCGATCCTGAGACAATGAGAACCAGAGACCATGAAACACTGAGACCCTGAGACACGGAGACACTGAGGTCATGAGACACTGCAACACTGAGACCCTGAGACCCTGAGACACTGAGACCCTGAGACCCAAAGACCCTGAGACACAGAGACCCTCAGGCACTGATACGCTGAGAACCTGAGATCCAGTGAGCCTGAGAAACTGAATCCCAGAGACCCAGAGACCCAAAGACACAGAGACACGAAGGCCCAGAGTCCCTGATACACTCAGACCCAGAGACACCGAGATCCAGAGAGCCAGATACAGTGAGACGCTGAGACTCAGAGACCCCGATACGTGGAGACGCAGAGACTCTAAGACCCATTGACACAGATGCCCTGAGACCCTGGGACACTGAAACCCAGAGACGCTGAGACCTGGACTGCCTGAGACACTGAGACCAGAGACCCAGAGTTGCAGAGGCCCTGTGATTATGAGAATGAGAGAACCTGAGACACTGAGACACTGATTCCGTGGGACCCTGAGACCCAGAGACCCAGAACCCCTGAGAGCCTGAGATCTTGACACACTGAGACACAGAGACACTGAGACAGTGAGACCCAGAGACCAAGATACAATGGGATCCAGAGAGCCAGAGACACTGAGACCCTGAGACACTGAGAAACAGAGACACAGCGGCCCTGAGGCCCAGAGACCCGGAAACCTTGAGACCCTGATACCCTGAGACCCTGAACCACAGAAACCCTGAGACCCAGAGACACTGAGACCCTGAGACTCAAAGAGGCTGAGACCCATTGACCCAGATACCCTGAGACACTGAGACCCAGAGACCTAGAGACAATGAGACCCTGAGACAGCCAGAGACACTGAGACCGAGAGACCCAGAGACCCTGAGACCCTGAACCGCAGAACCCCTGAGACACAGAAACACTGAGACCCGGACACCCAAAGATACTGAGGCCCATTGACCCAGGCACCCTGAGACACTGAGACCCAGAGACCTAGAGACAATGAGACCCTGAGACAGCCAGAGACACTGAGACCGAGAGACCCAGAGACCCTGAGACCCTGAACCGCAGAACCCCTGAGACACAGAAACACTGAGACCCGGACACCCAAAGATACTGAGGCCCATTGACCCAGGCACCCTGAGACACTGAGACCCAGAGGCCTAGAGACAATGAGATCCAGAGAGCCAGAGACACTGAGACCGATGGACCCAGAGACACTGAGAACCAGAGACACAGAGACCCTGAGATCCAGAAACCCAGAGACCCTGAGACCCTGAGACCCAGTGACCCAGAGCCCAGAAACCCAGAGTTCCAGAGACCCTGAGATCCTTAGATCCAGAGACACTGCGACCAAATGACCCAGACACCCTGAGACCCAGAAACCCTGACACCCTGAGACACTGAGATCCTGAGACATTGAGATCCTGCTACCCTGAGACCCAGTGACCCAGAGACCCTGAGAAAATGAGACACTGAGACCCAGAGACACTGAGACCCTCAGGCACTGATACACTGAGACCCTGAGATCCAGTGACCCTGAGAAACTGAATCCCAGAGACCAAGAGACCCAAAGACACAGAGACACTAAGACCCAGAGTCCCTGATACACTCAGACCCAGAGACACCGAGATCCAGAGAGTCAGATACAGTGAGACACTGAGACTCAGAGACCCCGAGACGTGGAGACGCAGAGACCAGAGACTCTAAGACCCATTGACACAGAGTCCCTGAGACCCTGGGACACTGAGACCCAGGGACGCAGAGACACAGAGACCCTGAGATACAGAGAACCAGAGACACTGAGACCCTGATACAGAGAGATACTAAGACTCCGAGACCCTGAGACCTTGAGAAACTGAGACACGGAGGTCCTGAGCCCCTGAGACAAAGACTTTGAGATTCTGAGACCATGTGATAATGAGACACTTAAACCCAGAGACGGTGAGACCTGGACTGCCTGAGACACTGAGACCAAAGACCCAGAGTTGCAGAGGCCCTGTGATCATGAGAATGAGAAAACCTGAGACACTGAGACACTGATTCCGTGGGACCCTGAGACCCAGAGACCCAGAACCCCTGAGAGCCTGAGATGTTGACACACTGAGACACAGAGACACTGAGACAGTGAGACCCAGAGACCTAGAGACAATGAGACCCTGAGACAGCCAGAGACACTGAGACCGAGAGACCCAGAGACCCTGAGACCCTGAGACACTGAAAAACAGAGACACAGCGGCCCTGAGGGTCAGAGACCCAGAAACATTGAGACCCAGAGACCCTGAGACCCAGAGACCCTGAACCGCAGAACCCCTGAGACACAGAAACACTGAGACCCGGACACCCAAAGATACTGAGACCCATTGACCCAGGCACCCTGAGACACTGAGACCCAAAGGCCCTGACACCCTGAGACACTGAGACCCAGAGACCTAGAGACAACGAGATCCAGAGAGCCAGAGACACTGAGACCGATGGACCCAGAGACACTGAGACCCTGAGATCCAGAAACCCAGAGACCCTGAGACCCTGAGACCCAGAGACCCTGAGCCACAGAAACCCTGAGACCAGAGACACTGAGACCCAAAGACTCTGAGACCCATTGACACAGACAACCTGAGACCCAGAGACCAGAGACACAGAAACCCTGAGACACTGAGAACTAGAGACCCAGAGCCCAGAAACCCAGAGTTCCAGAGTTCCAGAAACCCTGAGATCCTAAGATCCAGAGACACTGAGACCAAATGACCCAAACACCCTGAGACCCAGAAACCCTGACACCCTGAGACACTGAGATCCTGAGACATTGAGATCCTGCTACCCTGAGACCCAGGGACCCAGAGACCCTGAGAAAATGAGACCCAGAGAAACTGAGACTCTGACACACTGAGACGCAGAGACCCTGAGAACTAGAGATCTTGATCCCAGAGACCCTGACACCCTGAAACACTGAGACCCTGAGGCCGTGAGACACTGAGACACTGTGACCCTGAAGCACTGAAACACTGAGACACTGAGAAGCTGAGACCCCGAGACACTGAGACACTGAGACCCTGAGAAACTGAGACTCTGACACACTGATACGCAGAGACCCTGAGAACTAGAGATCTTGAGACACTGAGACCCTGAAACACTGAAACAATGAGTCAGAGAAGCTGAGACCCTGAGACAATGAGACACTGAGGCACAGGGACCCTGAGACTCAGAGTACCAGAGATGCCGAGACCCTGAGAACCTGAGACACTGAGAAGCTGAGACCCTGAGAGACAGAAAAACTAAGGCACAGAGGCCCTGAGGCCATGAGACCCAGAGAAGCAGAGACCCAGAGACACACAGACACTGAGACCCAGAGACCCAGAAAGCCTGAGGCCGTGAGACACTGAGACCCTGAGGCACTGAACTCTGAGATCCTGAGACACTGTGGCACTGTGAGCCTGAGACCCTGATACACTGAGACACTGACACACCGAGACCCTGGGACACTGATACAGAGAGGACCTGAGACACTGAGAGACTGAGACCCTGAGTCAATGAGACACTGAGATCATGAGACACTGCGACACTGTGACACTGAGAGCCTGAGACCCTGAGACACTGAGACCCTGAGACCCAGAGTCCCTGATACACTCAGACCCAGAGACACCGAGACTCAGAGACCCAGAGAACCACAGACACTGAGACCCTGAGACAGTGAGATACTGAGACTCTGACACACCTGAGGCCCTGTGACCATGGGAACGAGAGAACCTGAGACACTGAGACACTGAGACACTGATTCCCTGGGACCCTGAGACCCAGAGCCCCAGAGCCCCTGAGAGCCTGAGATCCTGACACACTGAGACCCTGAGACAGTGAGACCCAGAGACCCAGAGACAATGAGATCCAGAGAGCCAGAGACACTGAGACCGAGAGACCCAGAGACACAGAGACTCTGAGACCCTGAGAACCTGCGACCCTGAGACACTGAGAAACAGAGACACAGCGACCCTGAGGCCCAGAGACCCAGAAACCTTGAGACCCAGAGATCCTGAGACCCAGAGACCCAGAGCCGCAGAAACCCTGAGACCCAGAGACACTAAGACTCTGAGACACTAAACACTGAGACCCAGAGACCCAGACACCCTGAGACACTGAGACCCAGAGACCTAGAGACAATGAGATCCAGAGAGCCAGAGACACTGAGACCGAGAGACCCAGAGACACTGAGACCCTGAGAACCTGCAAACCTGAGACACTGAGACACTGAGAAACAGAGACACAGCGACCCTGAGGCCCAGAGACCCACAGTGACACTGAGGCACAGAGACACAGAGACACTGAGACTCTGATACACTGAGACCCTAAGACATTGCGACACAGTGACACTGAGACCCTGAGAAACTGAGGCCCAGAGACCCAGAGACACAGGGACCCTGAGACACAGAGACAGTGAGACCCACAGACCAAGAGACCCAACGAACCAGACCCAGTGACACTGAGACACTGAGATCCTGAGACACTGAGACACTGCGACAAAGAGACACTGAGACACAGAGACCCAATTACTCAGAAACAATGAGGCCCTGAGACCCGGAATCATAGAGATCCAGAGAACCAGAAAGACAGAGACCCTGAGACCCTGAAACCCAGAGACTCAGACACCCAGTGTCCCTGAGACCCTTAGAAACTGAGACACTGAGGCACAGTGACCCTGAGACACAGATAGACTGAGACACTGAGTCCCTGAGACCCTGAGGAACTGAGACCCAGAGAACCAGGCCCTGAGACACTGAGGCACTGAAACACTGGGACCCTGAGACACTGAGAAAGTGAGACCATGAGGCACTGAGATAATGAGACACTGAGACACTATGAAACTTTGACCCTGAGGCACTGAGACCTAAGACACTGAGACTCAGAGACCGAGAGACCCTGTGACCATGGGTCCCAGAGAGCCTGAGACACTGAGACTCTGATTCCCAGGGACCCTGAGACCCAGAGACTCAGAGACCCTGAGACACTGAGACACTGAGACCCTGACACCCTGAGACACTGAGAACCAGAGGCCCATAGGCCCACAGACACTGAGACACAAAGACACAGAGATACTGAGACACAGAGATCCTGAGGCTTTGAGACACTGAGATCCTGAAACCATGAGACCCAGAGACACTGAGATCCAGAGAGCCAGAAACACTGAGACACAGGGACCATGAGACTCATAGACCCTGAGACACAGAGATCCAGAGACCCTGAGACACTAAGACTCTGATGCGCAGAGACTCTGAGACCATGAAACAACTGGACAGTGAGAAGCTGAGACGCTGAGACCCTCACACTCTGAGACCCTGAGGCCCTGGGAAACTGAAAGACTGAGACCCTGAGACCTCGAGACTCTTAGACCCTGAGACCCTGGGACCCAGAAATCTAGAGACCCTGAGACACTGAGGCACAGAAACCCTGAGACCCTGAAACACCTGGACAGTGAGAAGCTGAGACCCTGAGACACTGAGACCCTGAGACACTGAGACCCAGAGTCCCAGAGATGCTGAGACATTGAGACACGGAGACACTGAGACAGTGAGACTCTGAGACCCTGAGAGACTGAGACACTGAGACACAGTGACCCTGAGACCCTGACACCCTGAGAAACGGAGACCCAGAGAACCTGAGACACAGAGACAGTGAGACCCACAGACCAAGAGATCCAGAGAACCAGAGATCCAGAGCCCCTGAGACCCTGATACAATGAGGCCCAGACACGCAGTAACCCAGAGACACTGAGACACTGAGCCACTGAGACCCTGGGAAACTGAGATCCAGAGACCCTGAGACCGTGAGAATGTGAGATACTGAGACACTGAGACCCAGAGACACTGAGACGCTTAGACACTGAGATACTGAGGCACAGTGACCCTGAGACACAGATACACTGAGACACTGATAAACTGAGGTACTGTGTCCCTGAGACCCTGAGAAACTGAGACACTGAGAGCCAGAGACACAGAGAACTGAGAATCTGAGACCCTGAGACATGAGACGTTGAGGCCCTGAGACATTGAGATAGTGAGGCCCTGAGACATTGGGACCCTGAGACACTGAGACACTGAGACCCTGAAACCCTCAGATCCTGAGACCCTGAGACACTGAGTCCCTGAGACACTGAGACCCTGAGACAGTGAGACACTGAGATAGTGAGCCACTGAGACCCTGAAACCCTGAAACCCTGAGACCCTGAGACACTGAGACCCTGAGACAGTGAGACACTGAGACCCTGAATCCCTGAGACCCTGAGACACTGAGACACTGTGTCCCTGAGACCCAGAGATCCAGTGACCTGGGACCCAGAGACGCTGAGATGCTGCAACACTGAGACCACGAGACACTGAGAGATAGAGACACTGCACCCTGAAACCCTGAGACACAGAGACCCTGACACCCAGAGATCCTGAGACCCAGAGATCCTGAGACTCAGAGATCCTGAGACTGAGAGACCTAGAGCCCAGAAACCCAGAGATCCAGAGACCCTGAGATCTTGAGACCCAGAGATACTGAGACCAATGGCCCAGACACCCTGAGACCCAGAGACCTTGAGACACTGAGACACTGAGACACTGAGATGCAGTGCCCCACAGACACAGACACACTGAGACCCAGGAATGCAGAGACCCTGAGACTTTGAGACACTGAGATCCTGAGATACTGAGACACAGAGATCCAGTGATCCTAAGACCCTGAGAGCCTGACACTCTGAGACCCTAAGGCCCTGAGAAACTGAGAGACTGCGACCCAGTGTCCCAGAGATGCTGAGACTCTGAGACCCAGAGACCCAGAGACCCTGAGACATTGAGACACTGAGACACTGAGACCATGAGGCACTGAGGCACTGAGACCCAAATACCCTGAGACAGTGAGACACTGAGACAGTAAGACACTGAGATACTGAGACCCTGAGACACTGAGACCAAGAGACACTGAGTCGCAGGGACCCAGAGACCCTGAGACACTGAATCCCTGAGAATCTGAGACCCTGAGACACTGAGAACCATCATCCCAGAGACCCTGAGACACTGAGACACGGAGACCCTGAGACCCAAGGACACTGAGATACTCAGACCCTGAGACACTGAGGCACTGAGACCCTGAGACACTGAGACCTTGAGACACTGAGACACTGAGACGCTGTGGCCCTGAGAGACTGAGACACTGAGGCACTGAGTCCCTGAGACACTGAGACACTGAGTTCCTGAGACACTGAGACACTGAGACACAGTGACCCTGAGATCCTGAGAAACGGAGACCCAGAGAACCAGAGATCCAGTGCCACTGATACCCTAAGACCCTGAGAAAATGAGGCCCAGACACGCAGTGACCCAGACACCCTGAGACACTGAGACCGTGAGAAATTGAGACCAGAGACCCAGAGACCCTGGAAAACTGAGACAAAGAGACCAAGAGACCCTGAGACCGTGAGAAAGTGAGATACTGACACACTGAGACACTGAGAGCCAGAGTCACTGAGACCCAGACATCCAGAGGCCAAGAGACCCTGAGGCACTGAGACCCTGAGACAACGAGAAGCTGAGAAGCTGAAAAGCTGAGAAGCTGAGACACTGAGACACTGAGATTCTAAGACCCTGAGGCACTGAGAGATTGAGACATTGAGTCCCCGAGACCCAGTGACCCTGAGACACTGAGACCCAGACATCCAGAGACCCTGAGACACAGACCCTGAGACACTGAAAGATTGAGACATTGTGTCCCCAAGTCCCTGAGAGCCTGAGACACTGGGACTCTGAGAGACTGACACACTGAGACACAGAGACCCAGAGACACTGAGACACAGGCACCCTGAGGCCCAGAGATCCAGAGACCTGAGACACTGAGAGACTGAGACACTGAAACCCTGAGACACTGAGACCCTGAGACACAGACCCAGAGATCCAGAGGCCCGAGACACTGAGACCTTGAAACACTGAGACTCTAAGGCACTGAGTCACTGAGGCCCATAGACTCTGAGGCCCAGAGATCCAGAGACCATGAGATACTGAAACACTGAGAAGCTGAGAACCTGAGACACTGAGGCACTGAGACCCTGAGACCCTGGGAGACTGCCACTCTGATACACTGAGACACAGACACCCTGAGACGCTGAGGCACTGAGACACTGAGACCCTGAGACCCTGAGGCACTGAGACATTGAGACCCTGAGACCTTGAGACCCTGACGCCATGAGACACTGCAACACTGTGACTGTGAGACACTGAAACCCTAATGCCCTGAGTCACTGAGTCCCAGAGGCACTGAGATGCTGAAACCCAGAGACCCAGGGACACTGAGACCTTGAGACCCAAAGACCCTGAGACCCTGAGAAACTGAGACCCTGAGGCACTGAGACACTGAGACCCTGAGACCCCGACATCCAGAGACCAAGAAACCCTGAGACGCTGAGACCCTGAGACCCTGTGAAGCTGAGAACCTGAGACACTGAGACATGAGAGACTGTCACACTGAGACTCTGAGACCCTGAGACGCTGAGTCACTGAGACCTGAAACACTGAGAGATTGAGACATTGATTCCCCAATGCCCAGTGACCCAGAGACACTGAGGCACTGAGACCCTGAGACCCAGAGATCCAGAGACACTGAGACACAGACCCTGAGACACTGAGAGATTGAGACATTGAGTCCCCAAGACCCTGAGAGCCTGAGACACTGAGACTTCGAAAGACTGAGGCATTGAGACTCTGAGACCCTGAGAAACTGAGACCTGACATACTGAGGCACTGGGATAATGAGACATTGAGACACTGAGAACCTGATAAACTGAGACCCTGAGACACTGAGAGACTGAGACCCTGAGACACTGAGATTCAGAGACACTGAGACTCTGAGATACTGAGACCCTGATACCCTGAGACCCTGAGACACTGAGACACTGAGATTCTGACAAACTGAGACCCTGAGACACTGAGACCCTGCGACTCTGAGACACCTAGACACTGAGGCAGTATGGCCCTGTGCCCCTGAGACACTAAGACCCTGAGGCACTGAGACCATGAGGCACTGAGACCCTGAGACACAGGGATCCAGAAACCCTAGACACTGAGACACTGAGACCCATAGACCCTGAGACCCAGTGATCCAGAGACACAGAGACCCTGAGACACTGAGACACAGTGACACTGAGACACTGAGAGACTGACAATCTGACTCACTGAGACACAGACACCCTGAGATGCTGGGACTCTGTGACCCTCAGACTCAGACAGTGAGACACTGAGACCCTGAAACTCAGACACCCTGAGACCCAGAGTCCCTGACACACTGAGACCATGAGACCCAGAAACCCTGACACACTGAGACCCTGGGACATTGAGACCGTGAGACCCTGAAAACGTGAGAAACTGATTCCCAGAGACCCAGAGACCCTGATGCACTGAGACACTCAAAGCCAGAGACCCAGCGACAATGAGAAACTGAGACCCTGAGACCCAGAGACCCTGAGACACTGAGATACTGAGACCCTGAGACACTAAGACCCAGAGAAACAGAGAACCTGAGACCCAGAGACCCAGAAAACCTGAGACCCTGAGACCCAGGGACCCGGAGGCATTGAGACCCTGAGCCACTGAGGCACGGAGATACTGAGACTCTGAGACACTGAGACCCAGAGACATTGAGACACTGAGGCTCTGAGACACTGATCCACAGAGACACTGATACACTGAGACACTGAGACCCGAAGACACTGAGACACTGAGGAACTGAGACCCTGAAACACTGAGACAGTGAGACACTGAGACCCTGAGACACTGAAACCCTGAGACACAGAGACCCGGAGAACCTGAGACACTGGGACAATGAGACCATGAGACCCAGAGACCAAGAGACACTGAGACCCTGAGACATTGAGGCACAGAGACCCAGAGACCCTGAGAAACTGAGACACTGAGATACTGAGACACTGAGATACTGAGACCCTGAGACACAGACACACAGAGACCCTGAGACAATGAGACACTGAGACCCTGAGAAATTGAGACCCAGAGAAACTGAGACCGAGAGACCAAGAGACCTTGAGACCGTGAGACAGTGTGATACTGACTCACTGAGACACTGAGACCCTGAGTCCCTGAGACCTAGACAACCAGAGGACAAGAGACACTGAGGCACTGAGACCCTGAGACACCGAGAAGCTGAGAACCTGAGAAGCTGAGACACTGAGATTCTAAGACACTGAGGCACTGAGAGATTGAGACAAAGAGTCCCCGAGACCAAGTGACCCTGAAACACTGAGATACTGAGTCCCAGAGATCCAGAGACCCTGAGACACTGAGACACAGACCCTGAGACACTGAAAGATTGAGACATTGTATCCCCAAGGCCCTGAGAGCCTGCGACACTGAGACTCTGAGAGACTGACACATTGGGACACTGAGACACTGAGACACAGACACCCTGAGGCCCAGAGATCCAGAGACCTGAGACACTGAGACACTGAGACACAGACCCAGAGATCCAGAGGGCCGAGACACTGAGATCTTGAAACACTGAGACTCTAAGGCACTGAGTCACTGAGACCCATAGACTCTGAGGCCCGGAGATCCAGAGACCATGAGACACTGAAACAGTGAGAAGCTGAGAACCTGAGACACTGAGGCACTGAGACCCAGAGACCCTGAGAGACTGCCACTCTGATACAGTGAGACACAGACACCCTGAGACACTGAGACACTGAGGCCCTGAGACCCTGAGGCGCTGAGACACTGAGACCCTGAGACCTTGAGACACTGACGCCATGAGACACTGCAACACCGTGACTCTGAGACACTGAGAACCTGAGTCCCTGAGGCACTGAGACGCTGAAACCCAGAGACCCAGGGACACTGAGACCCTGAGACCCAAAGACCCTGAGAAACTGAGACCCTGAGGCACTGAGACATTGAGACCCAGAGACCCTGAGATCCAGACATCCAGAGACCAGACACCCTGAGACACTGAGACCCTGAGACCCTGTGAAGCTGAGAACCTGAGACACTGAGAGACTGTCACACTGAGACTCTGAGACCCTGAGACGCTGAGCCACTTAGACCTGGAACACTGAGAGATTGAGACATTGAGTCCTCAAGGCCCAGTGACCCAGAGACACTGAGACCCTGAGACCAAGACATCCAGAGACCCAGAGACACTGAGATACAGACCCTGAGACACTGATAGATTGAGACATTGAGTCCCCAAGACCCTGAGACCCTGAGACATTGAGACTCTGAGACCCTGAGACAGTGAGACCTGACACACTGAGGCACTGGGATACTGTGACATTGAGACACTGAGGACCTGATACACTGAGACCCTGAGAGACTGAGACTCTGAGACACTGAGACACTGAGACACTGAGGTACTGTGGCCCTGTGCCCCTGAGACACTAAGACCCTGAGACATTGAGACACAGACACCTGAGTCCCTGAGACACTGAGACTCTGACAGACTGAGACCCTGAGACCAGAGAACCTGAGACAATGAGATACTGAGACCCTGATACATTTAGACCCAGAGACCCAGAGACACAGAGACCCAGAGGCCCTGAGACACAGAGACAGTGAGACACTGAGTCACTGAGACACTGAGATACTGAGACCCTGAGACACTGAGACCCTGAGACACTGAGACCCTGAGACAATGAGATACTGAGACCCTGATACATTTAGATCCAGAGACCCAGAGCCGCAGAGACACAGAGACCCTGCGACACTGAGACACTGAGACCCAGAGGCCCTGAGACACAGAGACAGTGAGACACCAAGTCACTGAGACACTGAGATACTGAGACCCTGAGACACTGAGACCCAGAGAAACCGAGAACCTGAGACCCAAAGACCCAGAAAACCTGAGACCTTGAGACCCAGGGACCCGGAGACATTGAGGCCCTGAGCCACTGAGGCACGGAGATACTGAGACCCTGAGACACTGAGACCCAGAGACATTGAGACACTGATGCTCTGAGACACTGAACCACAGAGACACTGATACCCTGAGACACTGAGACCCGAAGACACTGAAACCCTGAAACACTGAGACACAGAGACCCGGAGAACCTGAGACACTGGGACACTGAGACCATGAGACCAAGAGACACTGATACCCTGAGACACTGAGACATTGAGACCCAGAGACACAGAGACCCTGAGACAATGAAACTCTGATACACTGAGACACAGAGATCCAGAGACCCTGAGACCTGAGACACTGAGTTCCTGAGACAAGAGACTCTGAGACGTGAGATCCTGAGACACTGAGACACTGTGACCCTGAGACACTGAGACACTGAGACACTGAGAGACTGACACACTGAGACACTGACACCCTGGGACGCTGAGACACTGAGACACTGAGGCCCTGAGACCCTGAGGCACTGAAAGACTGAGACATTGAGACCCTGAAAAATTGAAACCCTGACACCCTGAGACACTGAGAACTGAGACCCAGAGACCCAAGGATACTGAGACCGTGTGGCCAAGAGACTCTGAGACCCTGATGCACTGAGACCCTGATGCACTGAGACACTGAGACACTGAGACTCTGAGACACTGAGAACCTGAGGCTCTGAGACACTGAGAGACAGAGACACAGACATTGAGTCCCCGAGACCCAGTGACCCTGAGACACTGAGAGAGTGAGAGACTGACACACTGAGACACAGAGACACTGAGACACAGACACCCTGGGACGCTGAAACACTGAGACACAGAGAAACTGAGGCACTGTGACACTGAGACCCTGAGACACTGAAACAATGAGATCCTGACACCCTGAGACATTGAGACACGGTGTCTCTGAGACACTGAGACCCAGAGGCACTGAAATGCTGAAACCAAGAGACCCAGGGACACTGAAACGCTGAGACCCAGAGACCCTGAGAAACTGAGACCCTGAGGCACTGAGACTCTGAGACACTGAGATACTGGGACTCTGAGACACTGATACAATGATGCACTGTGGCCCTGAGACACTAAGACTCCGAGACACTGAGACATTGAGACACTGAGGCACTGAGACCCTGAGACACTAAGACTCTGACAGACTGAGACCCTGAGTCCAGAAACCCTGAGACAATGAGAAACTGAGAGCCTGACACCTTTAGATCCAGAGACGCAGAGAACCAGAGACGCAGAGACACTGAGACGCTGAGAGACTGAGATCCTGAAACCCTGAGACACTGAGACCCTAAGGCACTGAGACACTGAGACCCATAGACCCTGAGACCCAGAGGTCCAGAGGCACAGAGACCCTGTGACACTGAGACACTGAGAAGCTGAGAACCTGAGACACTGAGACACTGAGACACTGAGACCCTTAGACCCTGAGACCCAGAGGTCCAGAGGCACAGAATCCCTGAGACACTGAGAAGCTGAGAAGCTGAGACACTGAGACTCTGAGACACTGAGACCCTGAGACACAGTGACACTGAGGCACTGGGAGACAGACAATCTGACACACTGGGACACAGACACCCTGAGATGCTGAGACACTGAGACCCTGAGACACTGAGACCCTGAGACTCAGACAGTGAGACACTGAGCTCCTGAGACACTGAGAGCTGAGACACTGAGTCCCTGAGACACTGAGACCTTGAGACCCTGAGTCCTCGAGACACTGAATCTCTGAGACACTGAGACCCTGAGACCCTGAGCCCTTGAGACACTGAGACCCACAGACCCAGAGACTCTCAGTCAATGAGACACTGAGACACTGAGATACGGAGACACTGAGACTCTGAGACCCTGAGAGTCTGAGACACTGAGACACTGAGACCCTGAGAAACTGAGCCCCTCAGTCACTGAGACCCTGAGACGCTGAGACACTGAGACGCTGAGACACTGAGAACCTGAGACACTGAGACCCAGAGACTCAGAGACACTGAGTCCCTGCGACACTAAGCACTGAGACGCAGAGGTCCTGAGACACTGAGACGCGGAGACATAGAGATCCAGGCACCCAGAGACCCTGAGGCACTGAGACCCTGAGACTCTAAGCACTGAGACCAAGAGACCCTGAGACCCTGAGACACGGGACACTGAGACGCAGGCTCCCAGAAACCCAGAGACCCTGAGACACGTAGACCCTGAGACACAGAGTTCCTGAGACCATGAGACCCTGAGACCCAGAGACACAGAGGCCAAGAGTCCCAGAGACCCTGAGACCCTGTGACTGAGACACCCTGATGCCCAGACAATCTGAGGCCCAGAGACCCAGGGACCCTGAGGCCCTGAAACCCTGAGACACTGAGTCACTGAGACAGTGAGACCCTGAGACCCGGAGACCCTGAGACACTTGGACACTGAGACCCTTTGACA
The DNA here is from genome assembly GCA_037974335.1 of Prionace glauca. Classification (NCBI taxonomy): domain Eukaryota; kingdom Metazoa; phylum Chordata; class Chondrichthyes; order Carcharhiniformes; family Carcharhinidae; genus Prionace; species Prionace glauca. The sequence continues at coordinate 288,878 of JBBMRE010000113.1, forward strand.
CTGAGACCCTGAGCCCCTGAGACACGGAGGCACTGAGGCCCTGTGCCCCTGAGACTCAGAGGCACTGAGACCCTGAGATACAGAGACGCTGAGACCCCGAGAACCAGATACCCAGAGACCCTGAGACCCGGAGGTACTGGGACACAGATATCCTGAGACACTGAGAGGCTGAGACACTGAGACCCTGAGACCCTGAGAAACTGGGACCCAGAGAGCCAGGGACCCTGAGAACTGAGAAACTGAGAACCACAGGCCCATAGGCCCAAAGACACTGAGAACCAAAGGCACAGTTACCCTGAGTCTTTAAGACACTGAGATCCTGAAACCCTGAGACCCAGAGACACTGAGATCCAGAGAGCCAGAGACACTGAGACACAGAGATCCAGAGACCCTGAGACACTGAGGCGCAGAGACCCAGAGACACTGAGACCCTGAGACCCCGAGACTCTTAGACCCTGAGACCCCGGGACCCAGAGATCCAGAGACCCTGAGACACTGAGACCCTGAAATGCAAAGACACTGTGACACTGAGACCCTGAGACACTGAGATCCAGAGTCCCAGAGACCCTGAGACCCTGAGGCACTGAGACCCTGAAACGCAGAGGCTCTGCGACACTGAGAACCTGAGACATGGAAACACTGAGAACTTGAGACACTGAGATACTGAGAGACTGAGACAGTGAGACTCTGAGGCCCTGAGAGGCTGAGACACTGAGACACAGTGACCCTGAGACCCTGACACCCTGAGAAACGGTGACCCAGAGACCCTGTGACTCAGGGACAGTGAGACCCACAGTCCAAGAGACCCAGAGAACCAGAGACCCTTAGACACTGAGACACTGAGGCACAGTGACCCTGAGACACAGATACACTGAGGCACTGAGCCACTGAAACCCTGAGACACTGAGAAACTGAGATCCTTAGACACTGAGAAACTGAGACCCTGAGACCTTGAGATACTGGGACATGAGACACTGAGACACTAAGACCCTGAGACCCGGAGACACTGAGACACTGAGACTCCAAGACTCTGAGACTCTGCGACACTGAGACCCAGAGACGCTGAGACACTGAGACCCTGAGACACTGAGAAACAGAGACACTGAGACACAGAGACACAGAGACACAGAGAGACTGAGAGACTGAGACCATAACTCACAGAGACCCAGAGATCCTGAGAAACTGAGTCACTGTGACCCAGACACTGAGAGACCCAGAGACCCACAGCTCAGAAATCCAGAGATCCAGAGACCCAGAGACCCAGAAACCCTGAGACACTGAGAGACTGAAACACTGAGACCCAGTGTCCCAGAGACCCAGAGGCGCTGAGACCCAGGTACCCAGAGACCTGAGACACTGAGACCCTGAGGCTCTGAGACACTGAGACACCGAGACCCTGAGACCCTGAGACCATGAGACCCTGAGACACTGAGACATTGAGACCCTGAGACACTGAGACATTGAGACACTGAGATCCTGAGGCCCTGAGACACCGAGACCCTGAGACCCTGAGACCATGAGACCCTGAGCCACTAAGACACTGAGGCACAGAGACTCTGAGACCCTTAGTATGAGAGATGCAGAGACCCTGAGACCATGAAACAACTGGACAGTGAGAAGCTGAGACCCTGAGACCCTGACACTCTGAGACCCTGAGGCCCTGAAAAACTGAAATACTGAGACCCTGAGACCCCGAGACTCTTAGACCCTGAGACCCGGGGACCCAGAGATCCAGAGACCCTGAGACACTGAGGCACAGAAACCCTGAGACCCTGAAACACCTGGACAGTGAGAAGCTGAGACCCTGAGACACTGAGACCCAGAATCCCAGAGACCCTGAGACACTGAGACACGGAGACACTGAGATACTGAGATAATGAGATACTGAGAGACTGTGACAGTGAAACTCTGAGGCCCTGAGACACTGAGACACAGTGACCCTGAGAACCTGACACCCTGAGAAACTGAAACCCAGAGACCCTGAGACAGTAAGACCCACAGAACAAGACACCCAGAGAACCAGAGATCCAGAGCCCCTGAGACCTTGATACATTGAGGCCCAGACCCGCAGTAACCCAGAGACACTGAGATCCTGGGAAACAGAGATCCAGAGACCAGGAGACCGTGAGACTGTGAGATACTGAGACACAAAGAACCTGAGACACTGAGACCCAGAGACACTGAGACGCTGAGACCCTTAGACACTGAGACACTGAGGCACAGTGACCCTGAGACACAGATACACTGAGACACTGATAAACTGAGCTACTGTGGTCCCTGAGACCCTGAGAAACTGAGACAAAGAGAGCCAGAGACCCTGAGAACTGAGAAACCGATACCCTGGGACCCTGAGACATGAGACACTGAGGCCCTGTGACATTGAGACAGTGAGGCCCTGAGACACTGGGACCCTGAGACAGTGAGACCCTGAGACCCTGAGACACTGAGACCCTGAGACCCTGAGACCCTGAGGCCCTGAGACACTGAGACCCTGAGACCCAGAGATCCAGTGACCTGGGACCCAGAGACGCTGAGACGCTGCAACACTGACACCCCGAGACAGTGAGAGAGTGAGACACTACAACCCTGAAACCCTGAGACAGTGCGACACAGAGACCCAGAAACACTGAAACCCTGAGACACGGAGAAAGTGAGCCCACAGACACTGAGACCCAAAGACACAGAAACACTGAGACACAGAGGCCCTGAGGCTTTGAGACACTGAGATCCAGAGAGCCAGAAACAGTGAGACACAGAGACCCTGAGACCCTAAGCTCATAGACCCTGAGACACTGAGACCGTGAGACCCTGACACTCATAGACCCTGAGACACTGAGACCGTGAGACCCTGAGATACTAAGACACTGAGGCACAGAGACTCTGAGACCCTTAGTATGAGAGATGCAGAGACCCTGAGACCCTGAAACAACTGGACAGCGTTCCAAGGTGCGACCATGAGACACTGAGACCCTAAAACCCTTAGGCACAGAGACGGTGAGACCCACAGACCAAGAGACCCAGAGAACCAGAGATCCAGAGCCCCTGCAACCCTGAGACAATGGGGCCCAGACACGCAGTGACCCAGAGACCCTGAGACATAGAGACACCGAGGCACTGAGACACATAGACCCTGAGAAACAGAAACCCAGAGTCCCTGAGAAACTGAGAACCAGAGGCCCTGAAACAGTGAGACACTGAGACACTGAGACCCTTAAACACTGAGACACTGAGGCACTGTGACACTGAGACACAGATACACTGAGACACTGAGTCACTGAGACCCTGAGAATCTGAGACCCAGAGAGCTAGAGACCCTTAGAAACTGAGACACTGAGGCACAGTGACCCCGAGACACAGATACACTGAGACACTGAGCCACTGAGACCCTGAGACACTGAGAAACTGAGATCCTTAGACACTGAGAAACTGAGACCCTGAGATACTGGGACATGAGACACTGAAACCCTAAGACCCTGAGACCCGGAGACACTGAGACACTGAGACTCCAAGACTCTGCGACACTGAGACCCAGAGACGCTGAGACACTGAGAGATTGAGATACTGCAACCCTGAAACCCTGAGACCCTGAGACACTGAGACCCAGAGACCCTATGACACTGAGACCCTGAGACACTGAGACCATGAGGCGCTGAGACACTGAGACACTGAGAAACAGAGACACTGAGACACAGAGACACAGAGACAATGAGAGACAGAGACCATAACTCACAGAGACCCAGAGATCCTGAGAAACTGAGTCACTGTGACCCAGACACTGAGAGACCCAGAGACCCACAGCTCAGAAATCCAGAGATCCAGAGACCCAGAGACCCAGAAACCCTGAGACACTGAGAGACTGAGACACTGAGACACTGAGACCCAGTGTCCCAGAGACCCAGAGGCGCTGAGACCCAGGTACCCAGAGACCTGAGACACTGAGACCCTGAGGCTCTGAGACACTGAAACACAGAGACCCTGAGACCCTGAGACCATGAGACCCTGAGACACTGAGACCTGAGACATTGAGACACTGAGATCCTGAGGCCCTGAGACACCGAGACACCGAGACCCTGAGACCCTGAGAACATGAGACCCTGAGACACTAAGACACTGAGATACTGAGACCCTGAGACACTTAGACACAGAATACAGAGACCCTGAGACGCTGAGGCCCAGAAACACTGAGACACTGAGTCCCAGATGCACAGAGACCCTTAGACACTGTGACACTGACTCACACAGACACAGAGAGGCTGAGAAACTGAGACAGTGAGACGCAGAGACTCTGAAACCATGAGACCTAAAGATCCAGAAAACCTGAGATACTGAGACCCTGAGACATTGAGACCCCTGAGACCCAGAGATCCTGAGACACAGAGGCCCAGAGACACTGAGACCCAGAGACCCTGAGACTGAGAGACCCTGAGACTGAGAGACCCAGAGATCCAGAGACCCTGAGATCCTGAGACACATGGCCCAGACACCCTGAGACCCAGAGGCCCTGAGACACTGAGACCCTGAGACACTGAGAGACTGAGACACTGAGACCCTGAGACACTGAGAGACTGAGACACTGAGATGCAGTGCCCCAGAGACACAGATACACTGAGACGCAGGGATGCAGAGACCCTGAGACTTTGAGACACTGAGATCCTGAGATACTGAGACTCAAAGATCCTAAGATCCTAAGACCCTGAGACCCTGACACTCTGAGACCCTGAGGCCCTGAGAAACTGAGAGACTGAGACGCAGTGTCCCAGAGATGCTGAGACTCTGAGACCCAGAGACCCTGAGACATTGAGACACTGAGATCCTGTGACATTGAAACACTGAGACAGTGAGATACTGAGACAGTGAGACCTTGAGACCATGAGACACTGAGGCACTGAGACCCAGATACCCTGAGACAGTAAAACACTGAGACAGTGAGACACTGAGACACTGAGACCCTGAAACCATAAGACCCTGAGACACTGAGTCCCTGAGACCCAGAGATCCTGAGACACAGAGGCCCAGAGACACTGAGACCCAGAGACCGAGAGACCCTGAGACATTGAGACACTGAGATCATGAGACATAGAAACACTGAGACAGTGAGACACTGAGACAGTGAGACCCTGAGACCATGAGACACTGAGACAATGAGACCCAGATACCCTGAGACAGTGAGACACTGAGACAGTGAGACCCTGAGACCATGAGACACTGAGGCACTGAGACCCAGATACCCTGAGACAGTGAGACACTGAGACAGTGAGACACTGAGATACTGAGACCCTGAGACACTGAGACCAAGAGACACTGAGTCGCAGGGACCCAGAGACCCTGAGACACTGAATCCCTGAGAACCTGAGACCCTGAGACACTGAGACCCATCATCCTAGAGACCCTGAGACACTGAGACACGGAGACCCTGAGACCCAAGTACACTGAGATACTCAGACCCTGTGACACTGAGACACTGAGACCCTGAGACATTGAGACACTGAGACACTGAGACCCTGTGGCCCTGAGAGACTGAGACACTGAGGCACTGAGTCCCTGAGACACTGAGTTCCTGAGACATTGAGACACAGGGACCCTGAGACCCTGAGAAACGGAGACCCAGAGACGGTGTGACCCACAGATCAAGAGACCCACAGAACCAGAGATCCAGTTCCCTTGATACCCTAGGACCCTGAGAAAATGACACGCAGTGACCCAGAGACCCTGAGAAACTGAGACACTGAAACCCTGAGACCCTGAGAAATTGAGACCCAGAGACCCATAGACCCTGAGAAACTGAGTCCGACAGACCACGAGACCCTGAGACCGTGAGACATTGAGATACTGACTCACTGAGACACTGAGAGCCAGAGTCCCTGAGTCCCTGAGACCCAGACATCCAGAGGCCAAGAGACCCTGAGTCACTGAGACCCTGACGCCCTGAGACACTGTGACACTGAGGCACTGGGATACTGAGACATTGAGACTCTGAGAACCTGATACACTGAGATACTGAGACCCTGAGACGCTGAGATTCAGAGACACTGAGACTCTGAGATACTGAGACCCTGGTACCCTGAGACACTGAGATCCTGAGAAACTGAGACACTGAGACCCTGAGACTCTGAGACCCTGAGACGTTGAGACCCTGAGACACTGAGACACTGAGAGACTGAGAGACTGAGACACTGAGACCCAGTGTCCCGGAGACACTGTGACACAGTGACCCTGAGACCTTGAGAAACGCAGACGCAGAGACCCAGAGACAGTGAGGCCTATTGACCAAGAGGCCCAGAGAATCAGAGATCTAGAGCCCCTGAGACCCTGAGACACTGAGAGACTGAGGCAATGAGACACAGAAACACAGAGACACTGAGACCCAATGACCCAGACACCCTGAGACCCAGAGACGCTGAGACACTGAGAGACTGAGACACTGAGACCCAGTGCCCCAGGGGCCCAGAGACTCTGAGACATTGAGACACTGAGATCCTGAGACCCTGAAAAACTGAGACCCTGAGACCCTGAGATCCTAAGACCTTGTGACCCTGAAACCCTGAGACCCTGAGACACTGAGACCCTGAGACCCAGAGACCCTGAGACCCTGAGACACTGAGACATTGAGAACCACAGGCCCATAGGCCGAAAGACACTGAGACCCAAAGGCACAGTTACCCTGAGACATTAAGACACTGAGATCCTGAAACCCTGAGACCCAGAGACACTGAGATCCAGAGAGCCAGAGACACTGAAACACAGAGACCCAGAGACCCCAAGACTCATAGACCCTGAGACCCCGGGACCCAGAATTCCAGAGACCCTGAGACACTGAGGCACAGAAACCCTGAGACCCGGAAACACCTGGACAGTGAGAAGCTGAGACCCTGAGACACTGAGACCCTGAAACACAGAGACACTGCAACACTGAGACCCTGAGACACTGAGACCCAGAGTCAAAGAGACCCTGAGACCCTGAGGCACTGAAACCCAGGGATCCAGAGACCCAGAAACCCTGACACACTGAGACCCTGAGAAGCTGAAAACCTGAGACACTGAGACACTGAGATCCATAGACCCTGAGACCCAGAGATCCAGAGGCACAGAAACCCTGACACACTGAGACCCTGAGAAGCTGAAAACCTGAGACACTGAGACACAGACACCCTGAGGTGCTGAGACACTGAGACACTGAGTCACTGGGACTCTGAGACCCTCAGACTCAGATAGTGATACACTGAGCCCCTGAGACACTGAGAGCTGAGAAACTGAGACACTATGACCCTGAGGTACGGAGACAGTGGTAACCTGGGACACTGAAACACAAAGATCCAGAGACCCAGAGAACCTGAGACACTGAGACCCTGAGACCCTGAGACACTGAGAAACTGAGACCCAGAGGCCCAGAGGCCTTGAGACCCAGAGACCCAAAGACACAGAGGGACTGAGATACAGAAACCCAGAGACCCTGAGACGCAGAGATCCATAGACACAAAGACCCTGAGATCCTGAGACGCTGAGACACTGAGACCCTGAGGCCAGAGACACTGAGACCGTGAGACCCACATGCCCAGAGACCCTGAGACACTGAGACACTGAGGCTCTGAGTCACTGAGATGGAGATACTGAGACCCTGAGAGATTGAGTCACTGAGACCCAGAGAGACTGAGACACTGAGAAACTGAGGCCCAGAGAGACTGAGACACTGAGAGACTGAGACACTGAGACACATAGATGCAGAGACACAGAGACCCTGCAACACTGAGACCCAGAGGCCCTGAGACACAGAGACCCAGAGAAACAGAGAACCTGAGACCCAGAGACACAGAAAACTTGAGACCTTGAGACCGAGGGAACCGGAGACATTGAGACCCTGAGCCACTGAGGCACGGAGATACTGAGACCCTGAGACACCGAGACCCAGAGACATTGAGACACTGAGGCTCCGAGACACTGATCCACAGAGACACTGATACCCTGAGACACTGAGACCCGAAGACACTGAGACACTGAGAAACTGAGACCCTGAAACACTGAGACAGTGAGTCACTGAGACCCTGAAACACTGAAACCCTGAGACACAGAGACCCGAGAACCTGAGACACTGGGCCACTGAGACCATGAGACCCAGAGACCAAGAGACACTGATACCCTAAGACACTGAGACATTGAGGCTCAGAGACCCAGAAACCCTGAGAAACTGAGACGCTGAGATACTGAGAACCAGATTAACTGAGACCCTGAGACAATGAGACCCTGATACACTGAAACACAGAGACCCAGAGACCCTGAGAACTGAGACACTGAGACACTGAGACCCTGGGGCACTGAGATCCTGAGACAAGAGACTCTGAGACGTGAGATCCTGAAACACTGAGACACTGTGACCCTGAGACACTGAGATACTGAGACTCTGAGACTCTGAGACCCAGAGACTCAGAGACCCTGAGACCCTGAGACTCTGAGACACTGAGAGATTGACACACTGAGACACAGACACCCTGGGACACTGAGACACTGAGACACTGAGACACTGAGGCCCTGAGACCCTGAGAGACTGAGACACTGAGACACTGAGACCCTGACAACTTGAGACACTGTGACTCTGAGACACTGAGAACTGAGACACTGAGACCCAGAGGCACTGAGACGCTAAAACCCAGGGACCCAGGGTTATCGAGACCTTGTGGCCCAGAGACTCTGAGACCCTGATGCACTGAGACCCTGATGCACTGAGACCCAAACATCCAGAGGCAAAGACACCCTGAGACAATGAGAACCTGAGGCTCTGTGACACTGAGAGACTGACACACTGAGACTCTGAGACCCTGAGACACTGAGACCCTGAGATACTGAGACCCCGAGGCTCTGAGAGTTTGAGACATTGAGTCCCCGAGACCCAGTGACCCTGAGACACTGAGAGAGTGAGAGACTCACACAGAGACACAGACACCCTGGGACGTTGAGACACTGAGACCCTGAGACGCTGAGACACTGAGACCCTGAGACACTGAGACCCTGAGACCCTGAGAAACTGAGACACAGAGACACTGACACCCTGAGGCAATGAGATCCTGACACCCTGAGACATTGAGACACTGTGTCTCTGTGACACTGAAATGCTGAAACCCAGAGACCCAGGGACACTGAGACCCTGAAACCTAGAGACCCTGAGACCTTGAGAAATTGAGACCCCGAGGCACTGAGATACTGAGACCCAGAGAACCTGAGACCCAGAGATACAGAGACGAAGAGACCCTGAGACACTGAGACCCTGAGACTCTGAGAAGCTGAGACACCGAGAGACTGACACACAGTGACACTGAGACGGTGAGACCCTGAGACACTGAGACCCTGAGAATCTCAAACACTGAGACCCTGATACACTGAGACACAGAGACACTGAGACGCAGACGCAATGAGACACTGAAACCCAGAGACCCAGAGATTCAGGGACACTGAAACACAGAGACCCAGAGACCCATAGAACTTGAGAGCCTGAGACCCTGAGACCCTGAGACCCTGAGACTTTGAGACAATGCGGCCCTGAGTCCTTGAGACCCTGAGATCCTAAGACTCTGAGACCCTGATACACTGAGACACTGTGGCCCTGTGCCCCTGAGACACTAAGACCATGAGACATTGAGAGACTGAGACCCTGAGACACTAAGACTCTAACAGACTGAGACCCTGAGACCAGAGACCCTGAGACAATGCGAAACTGAGACCCTGACACCTTTAGATCCAGAGACCCAGAGACACTGAGACGCTGAGAGACTGAGACGCTGAAACCCTGAGACACTGAGACCCTAAGGCACTGAGACACTGAGACCCATAGACCCTGAGACCCAGAGGTCCAGAGGCACAGAAACCCTGAGACACTGAGAAGCTGAGAACCTGAGACACTGAGACCCTGAGAACCTGAGACCCTGAGACACTGAGACCCTGAGACACTGAGACACAGAGAGACAGACAATCTGACACACTGGGACACAGACACCCTGAGATACTGAGACCCTGAGTCCCTGAGCCCTCGAGACACTGAATCTCTGAATCACTGAGACACTGTGACCATGAGATACGGAGATACTGGTAACCTGAGACACTGAGAACCTGAGATGCTGAGACCCAGACACCCAGAGACAGAGAGACCCTGTGACGTTGAGACATTGAGACGCTGAGACACTGAGACCCTGAGAACCAGAGACCCTGACACACTGAGAATCAGAGACCCTGAAACACTGAGACCCTGAGACACTGAGACACTGAAACCCAGAGAACCTGAGACCCAGAGGACCAGAGGCACAGAAACCCTGAGACACTGAGAAGCTGAAACCCTGAGACACTGAGACCCTGAGACACTGAGACCCAGAGACACAGTGACACTGAGGCACTGAGAGACAAACAATCTGACACACTGTGACACAGACACCCTGAGAGGCTGAGACACTGAAACACTGAGACTCTGCGACTCAGACAGTTAGACACTGAGTCCCTGAGACCCTGAGACCCTGAGTCCTCGAGACACAATCTCTGAATCACTGAGATACTGTGACCATGAGATACGGAGACACTGGTAAACTGAGACACTGAGACCCTGAGATCCTGAGACCCAAACACCCAGAGACAGAGAGAACCTGTGACGCTGAGACATTGAGACGCTGAGACACTGAGACCCTGAGAACCAGAGACCCTGACACACTGAGACACTGAAACCCAGAGACCCTGAGAACCTGAGACACTGAGACACTGAGACCCTTAGATCCAGAAAGTGTGAGAAACTGATTCCCAGAGACACTGAGACACTCAAACACAGAGACCCAGAGACACTGAGAAACTGAGACGCAGACGCCCAGAGACCCTGAGAGACAGAGACCCAAAGACACAGAGACACTGAGATACAGAGACCCAGAGACCCTGAGACCCAGGGACCCTGAGACCCTGAGACGCTGAGACATTGAGACCCTGAGACCCAGAGAAATGGAGACCCTAAGACCCAGAGACACTGAGACAATGAGACACAGGGGCACTAAGTCACTGAGACACGGAATTACTGAGACCCTGAGACACTGAGACCCAGACCCCCAGAGGCACAGAGACATTGAGACACCGAGACCGAGATACGCAGAGGCACAGAGACCCAGAGGCCTTGACACACTGAGACACTGAGTCACTGAGACCCTGAGACACTGAGATACTCAGACCCTGAGACACTGAGACACAGAGAACAGAGACCCTGAGACCCGGAGACCCAGAGACTCTGAGACACTGAGACATTGAGAACCTGAGACAATGAGACATTAACTCCCAGAGAACAAGAGAACCTGAGATCTGATTCCCTGAGACCCAGAGACTGAGAGACCGTGAGACCCTGTGACACTGAGACCCTGTGACACTGAGAACCTGTGGCCCTGAGAAACGAAGCACTGAGGCACTGAAACCCTGAGACTGAATAACCCAGGGACCCTGAGACCCTAAGACCCAGAGACCCTGAGATCCACAGACCCAGAGACTCTGAGTCAATGAGACACTGAGACACTGAGATACTGAGACACTGAAATCCAGAGACCCTGAGACCAAGAGACCCAGAGACGCTAAGACCCTGAGACACTGAGACCAGAGAGCTGGGCACCAAGAGACCCAGAGGCCCTGAGAAACTCAATCCCTCAGACACTGAGACCTTGAGACTCTGAGACAACAAGACACTGAGCCCCTAAGACACTGAAACACTAGACCCTGAAACACTGAGACACTGAGACCCTGAGAGACTGAGACACTGAGACCCTGAGAAACTGAGCCCCTCAGACACTGAGACCCTGAGGCTCTGAGACACCAAGAAACTGAGACCCTGAGACACTGAGATCCTGAAAAATAGAGACACTGAGAACCTAAGACCCTGAGACCCTGAGACACTGAGACTTTGAGACCCCGAAACACTCAGACCCAGAGACCCTGAGGCACTGAGACCCTGAGACACTAAGGACTGAGACCAAGAGACCCTGAGACCCTGAGACACGGGACACTGAGACACAGACTCCCAGAAACCCAGAGACCCTGAGACACGTAGACCCTGAGACACTGAGTTCCAGAGATCCAGAGACCATGAGACCCTGAGACCAAGAGACCAAGAGGTCAAGAGTCCCAGAGACCCTGAGACCCTGAGACCGAGACACCCTGAGGCCCAGACACTCTGAGGCGCAAAGACCCAGGGACTCTGAGGCCCAGAAACCCTGAGAAACTGAGTCACTGAGACAGTGAGAATATGAGACCCAGAGACCCTGAGACTGTTGGACACTGAGACTCTTGGACACTGAGACCCTGAGCCCCTGAGACACGGAGGCACTGAGACCCTGAGACTCAGAGGCACTGAGACCCTGAGATACAGAGACCCTGAGATCCCGAGAACGAGATACCCAGAGACCTTGAAACCCAGAGGCACTGGGACACTGATATCCTGATATACTAAGAGTCTGAGACACTGAGACCCTGAGACCCAGAGACTCAGACACCGTTAGACGCTGAGACACTGAGACACTGTGACACAGAGACACTGAGACACTCGGATGCTGAGACGTTGAGAACCTGAGACGCTGAGACACTGAGACCCAAAGATTCAGAGACCGAGAGGCCGATAGGCCCAGAGACCAAGAGATACAGAGCCCAGAAACCCAGATATCCAGAGACCCTGAGATCCTGAGACTCAGAGAGACTGAGACCCAATGACCGAGACACCCTGAGACCCATAAAACCTGAGATCCTGAGACACGGAGATCCTGAGACCCTGAGACCCTGGGACGCAGAGACCCAGAAACCTTGTGGCCCTGAGAACCTGAGACACTGAGACACTGATTCCCAGGGACCCTGAGACCCAGACACCCAGAGCCCCTGAGACACTGATACACTGAGACAGAGACCCTGAGACACTGAGACGCAGAAATCCAGAGACCCTGAGACCCAGAGACCCTGAGACCCTGAGACCCTGAGATGCAGTGACTCAGAGACCCAGAGACCAAGACACATTGAGATCCTGAGACACTGAGACAGTGAAACACTGAGACCCTGAGACCCTGAGCCCCTGAGACGCGGAGACACTGAGACCCTGAGGCCCAGATACCCTGAGACCAAAAGACACAGAAACACTGAGACCCAAAGACCCTGAGACACTGAGACCCAGACACTGAGAGACACAGAGCCCAGAAACCCAGAGATCCAGAGACCCTGAGATCCTGACAAAATGAGACCCAATGACCCAGACCCCCTGAGACCCAGGGACACAGAAGCCATGAGACGCTGAGACCCTGAGACAATGAGAGACTGAGACACTGAGACCCAGTGTCCCAGAGACCCAGAGAATCTGAGACCCAGGGACCCAGAGACCATGAGACATTAAGACACTGAGGTCCTGAGACCATGAGACCCTGAGACACAGAGACTTGAGACACTGAGACCCTGAGACATTGAGCGACTGAGACCCTGAGAACCTGAGACACAGAGACAGTGAGATCCAGAGACCAAGAGACCCAGAGAACCAAAGACCCAGAGCCCCTGCGAACCTGAGACAATGACACCCAGAAACGCAGTGACCCAGAGACCCTGAGACACTGAGACACCGAGGCACTGATACACAGAGACCCAGAGAAACTGAAACCCAGAGACCCTGAGAAACTGAGAACCAGAGACCCTGAGACATTGAGAGACTGAGACCCTGAGAACCTGAGACCCTGAGACACTGAGACCCTGAGACACAGAGACACAGACACATTGAGACACTGAGACTCAGAGACCCAGAGACCCTGAGACAGTGAGGCCTACAGACCAAGAGGCCCAGAGAATCAGAGATCTAGAGCCCCTGAGACACTGAGAGACAGAGACAATGAGACACAGAAACCCAGAGACATTGAGACCCAATGACCCAGATACCCTGAGACCCAGAGACCCAGAAATTCTGAGACTCTGAGACCCTGAGACGCTGAGACACTGAGAGACTGGGACACTGAGACCCAGTATCCCAGGGGCCCAGAGACTCTGAGACATTGAGACACTGAGATCCTGAGACACTGAGACCCTGAGACACTGAGACCCTGAGACCTTGTGACCCTGAAACCCTGAGAGTCTGAGACACTGAGACCCAGTGACCCTAAAACCCAGAGACCCTGGGCCCCTGAGAACCTGAGACACTGAGAACCATAGGCCCATACGCCCAAAGACACTGAGACCCAAAGACAGAGTTACCCTGAGACTTTAAGACACTGAGATCCTGAAACCCTGAGACCCAGAATCACTGAGATCCAGAGAGCAGAGACACTGAGACACAGAGACCCAGAGACCCTGAGACACTGAGGCGCAGAGACCCAGAGACACTGAGACCCCGAGACTCTTAGACCTGAGACCCAGAGATCCTGAGAGACTGAGACACAGAGGCCCAGTGACAATGAGACCCTGAGACTGAGAGACCCAGAGCCCAGAAACCTAGAGATCCAGAGACCCTGAGATCCTGAGACACAGAGACACTGAGACACTGAGACCAATGGCCCAGACACCCTGAGACCCAGAGACACTGAGACTTTGAGACACTGAGATCCTGAGATACTGAGACCCAGAGATCCAGTGATCCTAAGACCCTGAGACCCTGACACTCGGAGTCCCTGAGGCCCTGAGAAACTTACAGACTGAGACCAAGTGTCCCAGAGATGCTGAGACTCTGAGACCCAGAGACCCTGAGACATTGAGACAGTGAGATCCTGAGACATTGAAACACTGAGACAGTGAGACACTGAGACACTGAGACCCAGATACCCTGAGACAGTGAGACACTGAGACCTTGAGACCCTGAGACACTGGGATACTGATACCCTGAGACACTGAGACCAAGAGACACTGAGTCGCAGGGACCCAGAGACCCTGAGACATTGAGACAGTGAGATCCTGAGACATTGAAACACTGAGACAGTGAGACACTGAGACAGTGAGACCCTGATACCATGAGACACTGAGGCACTGAGACCCAGATACCCTGAGACAGTGAGACACTGAGACCTTGAGACCCTGAGACACTGGGATACTGAGACCCTGAGACACTGAGACCAAGAGACACTGAGTCGCAGGGACCCAGAGACCATGAGATACTGAGACACTGAATCCCTGAGAACCTGAGACCCTGAGACACTGAGACCCAAGTACACTGAGATACTCAGACTCTGAGACACTGATGCACTGAGACACTGAGACCATGTGGCCCTGAGAGACTGAGACACTGAGACACAGTGACCCTGCGACCCTGAGAAACGGAGACCCAGAGATAGTGAGACCCACAGACCAAGAAACACAGAGAACCAGAGATCCAGTGCCCCTGATACCCTAGGACACTGAGAAAATGAGGCCCAGAGACTCTGAGACACTGAGATACTGAGACCCTGAGAAATTGAGACCCAGAGACCCTGAGAAACTGAGACCGACAGAACAAGAGACCCTGAGACCGTGAGACAGTGAGATACTGACTCACTGAGACACTGAGAGCCAGAGACCCTGAGACCCTGAGACCCAGACATCCAGAGGCCAAGAGACCCTGAGACACTGAGACCCTGAGGCACTGAGACACTGAGACACTGCAACACCATGACTCTGAGACACTGAGACCCTGAGACCCTGAGGCACTGAGACACTGAGACACTCAGTCCCTGAGACCTTGAGACCCTGATGCCCTGAGACACTGCAACACCATGACTCTGAGACACTGAGACCCTGAAACACAGAGACACAGGGACACTGAGACCCTGAGACCCAAAGACCCTGAGACCCTGAGAAACTGAGACCCTGAGACCCTGAGACCCTGAGACCCTGAGGCACTGAGACACTGAGAGACTGAGACCTGAAACACTGAGAGATTGAGACATTGGGACACTGAGATCCTGAAACCATGAGACCCAGCGACACTGAGACACAGACACCCTGAGGCCCAGAGAACCAGAGACCTGAGACACTGAGAGACTGAGACACTGAAACCCTGAGACACAGAAACCCTGAGACACAGACCCAGAGATTCATAGGCCCGAGACACTGAGACCTTGAAACACTGAGACCCGAAGGCACTGTGTCACTGAGACCCACAGACCCTGAGACCCAGGGATACAGAGACCATAAGACGCTGAAACACTGAGAAGCTGAGAACCGGAGACACTGAGACCCTGAGGCCCTGGGAGACTGAGACACTGAGACACAGTGACCCTGAGACTCTGACACCCTGAGAATCGGAGACCCAGAGACCGTGAGACACAGAGACAGTGAGACCCACAGACCAAGAGACCCAGAGAAGCAGAGATCCAGAGCCCCTGAGACCCTGATACAATGAGGCCCAGACACGCAGTGACCCAAAGACCCTGAGACACTGAGACACTGAGACCCTGAGACCCTGGGAAACTGAGATCCAGAGACCCAGAGACCGTGAGGCGGTGAGATACTGAGACACAAAGAACCTGAGACACTGAGACCCAGAGACATTGAGACGCTGAGACCCTTAGACACTGAGAAACTGAGGCACAGTGACCCTGAGACACAGATACACTGAGACACTGATAAACAGAGGTACTGTGTCCCTGAGACTCTGAGAAACTGAGACCCAGACAGCCAGAGACGCTGAGAACTGAGAAACTGAGACCCTGAGACATGAGACACTGAGGCCCTGAGACATTGAGACACAGAGACCCAGAGATCCAGTGACATGGAACCCAGAGACGCTGCAACACTGAGACCCAGAGACACTGAGACCCTGAGACACAGAGACACTGAGACACAGAGACCCTGAGACACTGAGACCCTGATTCCTAAGTCACTGAGACACTATGAAACTGACACCTTGAGGCACAGGGACCCAGAAACAGTGAGACACGGAGAAAGTGAGATCATGAGACACTGAGACCCAGTGTACCAGAGACCCAGCGATTCTGAGACACAGTGTCCCAGAGACCCAGAGATGCTGAGAACCAGGGACCCAGAGGCCCTGAGACACTGAGATCCTGAGAATCTGAAACACTGAGACCCAGAGACCGAGAGACCCTGTGACCATGGGACCCAGAGAGCCTGAGATACTGAGAAACTGATTCTCAGGGACCCTGAGACCCAGAGACCCAGAGCCCCTGAGACACTGAGACACTGAGACCGTTAGACCCAGAGACCCAGAGACCCTGAGACACTGAGAACCAGAGGCCCATAGGCCCACAGACACTGAGACCCAAAGACACAGAGACACAGAGATCCTGAGGCTTTGAGACACTGAGATCCTGAAACCATGAGATCCTGAGATCCAGAGAGCCAGAGACACTGAGACACATAGACCCTGAGACCCTGAGACTCACAGACCCTGGGACCCAGAGATCCAGAGATCCTGAGACACTGAGACACTTAGACCCTGAGATACTAAGACACTGAGGCACAGAGACTCTGAGACCCTTAGTATGAGAGATGCAGAGACCCGGAGACCCTGAAACAACTGGACAGCGTTTCAAGGTGAGACCCTGAGATCGGAGACCCTAAGACCCTTAGACACAGAGACGGTGAGACCCACAGACCAAGAGACCCAGAGAACCAGAGATCCAGAGCACCTGCGACCCTGAGACAATGAGGCCAGACATGCAGTGACCAAGAGACCCTGAGACACTGAGGCACCGAGGCACTGAGACACACAGACCCTGAGAAACAGAAACCCAGAGACCCTGAGAAACTGAGAACCAGAGACCCTGAAACAGTGAGACAGTGAGACGCTGAGACTCTTAGACACTGAGACCCTGAGACACAGATACACTGAGACACTGAGTCACTGAGACCCTGAGAATCTGAGAACCAGAGAGCCAGAGACCCTGAGCCACTGAGACCCTGAGACACTGAGAAACTGAGACCCTTAGACACTGAGAAACTGAGACCCTGAGATATTGGGACATGAGACATTGAGACCCGGAGACCCTGAGACACTGAGACCCTCACACCCAGTGACCCTGAGACCCAGAGGCGCTGAGACACTGAGACTCTGCGACACTGAGAACCAGAGACCCAGAGACACTGAGAGATTGAGACACTGCAACCCTGAAACCCTGAGACACTGAGACCCAGAGACCCTGAGACACTGAGAGACTGAGATACTGCAACCCTGAAACCCTGAAACCCTGAGACCCTGAGACACTGTGACCCAGAGACCCTGAGACACTGAGACCCTAAGGCACTGAGACCATGAGGTGCTGAGACACTGAGACACTGAGACACAGAGACACTGAGACACAGAGACACAGAGGCACTGAGACACAGGGACACAGAGAGACTGAGAGACTGAGACACTAACTCACAGAGACCCAGAGATCCTGAGGAACTGAGACACTGTGACCCAGACACTGAGAGACCCAGTGACCCACAGCCCAGAAATCCAGAGATCCAGAGACCCTGAGACCCAGAGACCCAGAAACCCTGAGACGTGAGACATTGAGACACTGAGATCCTGAGACCCTGAGACACGGAGACCCTGAGCCCATGAGACCCTGAGACACTGGGACACTGACTCACAGAGACACAGAGAGGCTGAGAAACTAAGACACTGAGACCCAGAGACTTTGAAACCCTGAGACCCAAAGATCCAGAAAACCTGAGACACTGAGACATTGAGGCACTGAGAGTCTGAGACACCGAGACCCAGTGTCCCAGTGACCCAGAAACGCTGAGACCCAGGGAACAAGAGATCCTGAGACACTGAGATCCTGAGAACCTGAGACATTGAGACACTGAGACACTGAGACACTGAGACACTGAGACACTGAGACCCTGAGACCATGAGACCTTGAGACCCTGAGACACTGAGACCCTGAGACCCAGAGATCCTGTGACACTGAGACACAGAGGCCCAGAGACACTGAGATCCAGAGACCCTGAGACTGAGAGACCCAGAGCCCAGAAACCCAGAGATCCTGAGACCCAGAGACACTGAGACCAATGGCCCAGACACCCTGAGACCCAGAGACCCTGAGACACTGAGAGACTGAGACACTGAGATGCAGTGCCCCAGAGACACAGAAGCACTGAGACCCAGGAATGCAGAGACCCTGAGACTTTGAGAGACTGAGATCCTGAGATACTGAGACCCAGAGATCCAGAGATCCTAAGACTCTGAGACCCTGAAACTCTGAGACCCTGAGGCCCTGAGATACTGAGAGACTGATACCCAGTGTCCCAGAGATGCTGAGACTCTGAGACCCAGAGACCCTGAGACATTGAGACACTGAGATCCTGAGACCATGAAACACAGAGGCACTGAGACCCAGATACCCTGAGACAGTGAGACACTGAGACAGTGAGACCCTGAGACCATGAAACACAGAGGCACTGAGACCCAGATACCCTGAGACAGTGAGAAACTGAGACAGTGAGACACTGAGACCAAGAGACACTGAGTCGCAGGGACCCAGAGACCCTGAGACACTGAATCCCTGAGAACCTGAGGCACTGAGACCCATCATCACAGAGACCCTGAGACACTGAGACACGGAGACCCTGAGACCCAAGTACACTGAGATACTCAGACCCTGAGACACTGAGACCTTGAGACACTGAGACACTGAGACCCTATGGCCCTGAGACACTGAGACACTGAAACATGGAGACCAAGAGACCCAGGGAACCAGAGATCCAATGTCCCTGATACCCTAAGACCCTGAGAAAATGAGGCCCCGACACGCAGTGGCCCAGAGACCCTGAGACACTGAGACCCTGAGAAATTGAGACCCAGAGACCCAGAGTCCCTGAGACCCAGACATCCAGAGGCCAAGAGACCCTGAGGCACTGAGACCCTGAGACACTGAGATCCAGAGACCCTGAGACACTGAGACACAGAACCTGAGATACTGAAAGATTGAGACATTGTGTCCCCAATGCCCTGAGAGCCTGAGAGACTGATACATTGGGACACTGAGGCACTGAGACCCAGAGACACTGAGACACAGACACCCTGAGGCCCAGAGAACCAGAGACCTGAGACACTGAAACCCTGAGACACTGAGACCCTGAGACACAGACCCAGAGATCCAGAGGCCCGAGACACTAAGACCTTGAAACACTGAGACCCAAAGGCACTGAGTCACTGAGACCCATAGACTCTGAGTCCCAGAGATCCAGAGAGCATGAGACACTGAAACACTGAGAAGCTGAGAACCTGAGACACTGAGACACTGAGACGCTGAGACCCTGAGAGATTGCCAGTCTGATACACTGAGACACAGACACCCTGAGACGCTGAGACACTGAGGCACTGAGGCACTGAGACACTGAGACACTGAAAAACAGACACCCAGGGACACTGAGACCCTGAGACCCAAAGACGCTGAGACTCTGAGAAACTGAGACCCTGAGGCCCTGAGACACTGAGACCCAGAGACCCTGAGACCCAGACATCCAGAGACCAAGAAATCCTGAGACCCTGAGACCCTCTGTAGCTGAGAAACTGAGACACTGAGAGACTGTCACACTGAGACTTGAAACACTGAGAGATTGAGACATTGAGTCCCCAAGGCCCAGTGACCCAGAGACACTGAGACCCTGAGACCCAGAGATCCAGAGACCCAGAGACACTGAGACACAGACCCTGAGAGATTGAGACATTGAGTCCCCAAGACCCTGAGAGCCTGAGACAATGAGACTTTGAAAGACTGAGGCATTGAGACTCTGAGACCCTGAGAAACTGTGACCTGACACACTGAGGCACTGGGATACTGAGACATTGAGATGCTGAGAACCTGATACACTGACACCCTGAGACACTGAGAGACTGAGACACTGAGACTCTGAGATACTGAGACCTTGATACCCTGAGACCCTGAGACACCGAGACTCTGACAAACTGGGACCCTGAGACAATGAGATACTGAGACCCTGATACTTTAGATCCAGAGACCCAGAGACTCAGAGACACAGAGACACTGAGACGCTGAGAGACTGAGACCCAGAGACCCTGAGACAATGAGATACCAAGACCCTGATACCTTTAGATCCAGAGACCCAGAGACACAGAGACACTGAGAAGCTGGAGGATTGTGACACTGAAACCCTGAGAAGCTGAGAACCTGAGACCCTGAAACCCAGAGACACTGAGACCCTGAGGCACTGAGACCCTGATGCACTGAGACACTGAGACCCTGAGGCACTGAGACCCTGATGCACTGTGACACTGAGACCCAGAGACCCTGAAACCCAGAGACTCAGGAATACTGAGACCGTGAGGCCCAGAGACTCTGAGACCCTGATGCACTGACACCCTGATGCACTGTGACACTGAAACCCAGAGACCCTGAGACCCAGACATCCAAAGGCAAAGAGACCCTGAGACACTGAGAAACTGAGACCCTTAGACACTGAGAAACTGAGAAACTGAGACCCTGAGATACTGGGACATGAGACACTAAGACACTGAGACCCAGTGACCCTGAGACCCTGAGACCCAGAGACCCTGAGAATCTGAGACTCTGCGACACTGAGACCCAGAGACCCTGAGACACTGAGAGATTAAGACACTGCAACCCTGAGACACTGAGTCACTGAGACCCAGAGATACTGAGACACTGAGAGACTGAGACACTGCAACCCTGAAACACTGAGACCCTGAGACACGGAGGCCCTGAGACATTGAGAGACTGAGACCCTGAGAACCTGAGACCCTGAGATACTGAGATACAGACACATTGAGAAACTGGGACCCAGAGACCCTGAGACCATGAGACACAGAGACACTGAGACTCAGAGACTCAGAGATCCAGAGACCCTGAGAGACTGAGACCCAGAGACCATGAGACTTTGAGACCCTGAGACACTGATGGACTGAGACACTGAGACCCAGTGTCCCGGAGACACTGAGACACAGCGACCCTGAGACCTTGAGAAACGAAGACGCAGAGACACAGAGACAGTGAGGCCTACAGACCAAGAGGCCCAGAGAATCAGAGATCTAGAGCCCCTGAGACACTGAGTGACTGAGACAATGAGAGACAAAAACCCAGAGACACTGAGACCCAATGACCCAGACAGCCTGAGACCCAGAGACCCAGAAACTCTGAGACTCTGAGACTCTGAGACCCTGAGACGCTGAGACATTAAGAGACTGAGAGATTGAGAGACTGAGACACTGAGACCAAGTGTCGCAGGGGCCCAGAGACTCTGAGATATTGAGACACTGAGATCCTGAGATCCTGAGACCCTGAGACACTGAGACCCTGAGACACTGAGACCTTGTGACCCTGAAACCCTGAGACTCTGAGAGACTGAGACACCGAGACCCAGAGACCCTGAAACCCAGAGACCCTGGACACTGAGACCCTGAGACACTGAGAACCACAGGCCCATAGGCCCAAAGACACAGTTACCCTGAGACTTTAAGACACTGAGATCCTGAAACCCTGAGACTCAGAGACCCTGAGACCCTGAGGCACTGAGACCCTGAAACGCAGAGACACTGAACACTTGAGACACTGAGATACTGAGAGACTGAGACAGAGAGACTCTGAGGCCCTGAGAGACTGAGACACTGAGACACAGTGACCCTGAGACCCGACACCCTGAGAAACGGAGACCCAGAGACCCTGAGACTCAGAGACAGTGAGACCCACAGACAAAGAGACCCAGAGAAACAGAGATCCAGAGCCCCTGAGACCCTGATACAATGAGGCCCAGACACGCAGTGACCCAGAGACCCTGAGACACTGAGATACTGAAACCCTGGGAAACTGCGATCCAGAGAACCTGAGACCGTGAGACGGTGAGATACTGAGACCCTGAAAGCCTGAGACACAGACCCTGCGACACTGAGACCCTGAGACAGTGAAACCCTGAGACACAGAGACCCTGAGGCAAAGACCCTGAGACACGGAGAAAGTGAGACCATGAGGCACTGAGACAATGAGACCCTGAGACACTGAGTCACTGAGACCCTGAGGCACTGAGACCGAAGACACTGAAACCCTGAGACCATGAGTCACTGAGACCCAGAGACTCGGAGACACTGAGACCCTGAGACACGGAGAAAGTGAGACCATGAGGCACTGAGACAATGAGTCACTGAGACACTATGAAACTGAGACCCTGAGGCACTGAGACCGAAGACACTGAGACCCTGAGACACTGAGACCAAGAGACCCTGAGACACTGAGACCCTGAGACACAGAGAAAGTGAGACCATGAGGCACTGAGACACTGAGACAATATGAAACTGAAACCCTGAGGCACTGAGACCGAAGACACTGAGACACTGAGACCCAGTGTACCAGAGACCCAGAGATTCTGAGAACCAGGATCCCAAAGACCATTAGACACTGAGATCCTGAGAACCTGAGACTCTGAGCCAAAGACAGTGAGACCCACAGACCAAGAGACCCAGAGAAGCAGAGATCCAGAACCCCTGAGACCCTGATACAATAAAGCCCAGACACGCAGTGACCCAGACACTCTGAGACACTGAAACCCTGAGACCCTGGGAAACTGAGATTCAGAGACCCTGAGACGGTGAGACGGTGAGATACTGAGACACTGAGACACAAAGAACCTGAGACACTGAGACCCAGAGACACTGAGACGCTGAGACCCTTAGAAACTGAGACACTGAGGCACAGTGACCCTGAGACACAGATACACTGAGACCCTGAGAAACTGAGACCCTGAGAGCCAGGGAACCTGAGAAACTGAGACACTGAAAGCCTGAGACACTGAGACACTGAGACACCGAGACCCTGAGACACTGAGACCCAGAGACCCAGAGACACTGAGACCCTGAGACACTGAGACCCAGAGACACTGAAACCCTGAGACACTGAGACCCAGAGACCCTGAGACACTGAGGTGCAGAGACCCAGAGACCCTGAGACACTGAGACCCAGAGACCCTGAGACACTGAGGTGCAGAGACCCAGAGTCACTGAGATCCTGAGACCCCGAGACACTTAGACCCTGAGACCCCGAGACTCTTAAACCCAGAGATCCAGAGACCCTGAGACACTGAGACACTGAGGCACAGAAACCCTGAGACCCTGAAACACCTGGACAGTGAGAAGCTGAGACCCTGAGACACTGAGACCCTGAAACGCAAACACACTGCGACACTGAGACCCTGAGACATTGAGACCCAGAGTCCCAGAGACCCTGAGAGCCTTAGGCACTGAGACCGGAAACGCAGAGACACTGCGACACTGAGACCCTGAGACACGGAGACACTGAGAACTTGAGACACTGAGATACTGAGAGACTGATACAGTGAGACTCTGAGGACCTGAGAGACTGAGACACTGAAACCCAGTGACGCTGAGACCCGACACCCTGAGAAACAGAGATCCAGAGCCTCTGAGACCCTGATACAATGAGGCCCAGACACGCAGTGACCCAGACACCCTGAGACACTGAAACCCTGAGACCCTGGGAAACTGAGATCCAGAGACCCTGAGACCGTGAGACGGTGAGATACTGAGACACTGAGACACCAAGAACCTGAGACACTGAGACCCAGAGACACTGAGACGCTGAGACCCTTAGAAACTGAGACACTGTGTCCCTGAGACCCTGGGAAACTGAGACCCAGAGAGCCAGAGACACTGAGAACTGAGAAACTGAGACCCTGAGACCCTGAGACATGAGACACTAAGGCCCTGAGACACTGAGACACTGAGACCCAGAGACACTGAGACACAGAGACAGTGAGACCCTGAAAGCCTGAGACACTGAGACCCTGCGACACTGAGACACTGAGACACTGACACACTGAGACACAGAGACAGTGAGACACTAAGGCCCTGAGACACTGAGACCCAGAGACCCTGAGAAACTGAGACCCAGAGACCCTGAGACACTGAGACTCTGAGACACGGAGAAAGTGAGACCATGAGGCACTGAGACAATGAGATCCTGAGACACTGATTCACTGAGACACTATGAAACTTAGACCCTGAGGCACTGAGACCGAAGACACTGACACTCAGTGTACCAGAGACCCAGAGATTCTGAGACCCAGTGACCCAGAAACCCAGAGATGCTGAGAACCAGGGACCCAGAGACCCTGAGACATTGAGACACTGAGATCCTGAGAACTTGAGACACTGAGACACAGAGACCGAGAGATCCTGTGACCATGGGACCCAGAGAGCCTGAGACACTGATTCCCAGGGACCCTGAGATCCAGAGACCCTGAGACCCTGAGACACTGAGACCCAGAGACACTGAGACCCTGAGACCCTGAGACAGTGAGACACTGAGAACCAGAGGCCCATAGGCCCACAGACACTGAGACCCAAAGACATAGAGACACTGAGACACAGATACCCTGAGGCTTTGAGACACTGAGATCCTGAAACCATGAGACCCAGAGACACTGAGATCCAGAGAGCCAGAAACACTGAAACACAGAGACCCTGAGACCCTGAGACTCATAGACCCTGAGACCCGGAGAATCTGAGACCCAGAGATCCAGTGACCCTGAGACACTGAGACCCTGAGACCCTGAGACACTAAGACACTGTGGCACAGAGACTCTGAGACCCTTAGTATGGGAGATGCAGAGACCCTGAGACCATGAAACAACTGGACAGTGAGAAGCTGAGACCCTGAGACCCTGATCCTCTGAGACCCTGAGGCCCTGAGAAACTGAAATACTGAGACCCTGAGACCCCGAGACTCTTAGACCCTGAGACCCGGGGACCCAGAGATCTAGAGACCCTGGACACTGAGGCACAGAAACCCTGAGACCCTGAAACACCTGGACAGTGAGAAGCTGAGACCCTGAGACACTGAGAGCCTGAGACACTGTGTCCCAGAGACCCTGAGAAACTGAGACACAGAAACCCTGAGACCCTGAAACACCTGGACAGTGAGAAGCTGAGACCCTGAGACACTGAGACCCAGAGTCCCAGAGACCCTGAGACACAGAGACAGTGAC
Source organism: Prionace glauca (assembly GCA_037974335.1). Lineage (NCBI taxonomy): Eukaryota > Metazoa > Chordata > Chondrichthyes > Carcharhiniformes > Carcharhinidae > Prionace > Prionace glauca. Next base: position 314,795 of record JBBMRE010000113.1, read on the forward strand.
ACCCACAGACCAAGAGACCCAGAGAAGCAGAGATCCAGAGCCCCTGAGACCCTGATACAATGAGGCCCAGACACACAGTGACCCAGAGACCCTGAGACATTGAGATACTGAGACACTGAGACCCTGGGAAACTGAGATCCAGAGACCCTGAGACCGTGACCCTTAGACACTGAGACACTGAGACATTGAGGCACAGTGACCCTGAGACACAGATACACTGAGACACTGATAAACCGAGACACTGTGTCCCTGAGACCTTGAGAAACTGAGACCCAGAGAGCCAGAGACACTGAGAACTGAGAAACTGAGACACTGGGACCCTGAGACCCAGAGATCCAGTGACCTGGGACCCAGAGACGCAGAGACGCTGCAACGCTGAGACCCCGAGACACTGAGAGACTGAGACACTGCAACCCTGAAACCCTGAGACCCTGAGACATTGAAACACTGAGACACTATGAAACTGACACCCTGAGACCCTGAGGCACAGGGACCCAGAAACAGTGAAACACGGAGAAAGTGAGACCATGAGACATTGAGACACTGAGACCCAATGTACCAGAGACCCAGCGATTCTGAGACACAGTGTCGCAGAGACCCAGAGATGCTGAGAACCAGGGACCCAGAGACCCTGAGACATTGAGATCCTGAGAACCTGAGAACCTGAGACACTGAGATCCAGAGACCCTGTGACCATGGGACCCAGAGAACCTGAGATATTGAGACACTGATTCCCAGGGACCCTGAGACCCAGAGACTGAGAGACCGTGAGACCCTGTGACACTGAGACCTTGTGGCCCTGAGAAACGAAACACTGAGGCACTGAAACCCTGAGACTGAATAACCCAGGGACCTTGAGACCCTAAGACCCAGAGACCCTGAGACCCACAGACCCAGAGACTCTGAGTCAATGAGACACTGAGACACTGAGATACTGAGACACTGAGGCACTGAAACCCTGAGACTGGATAACCCAGGGATCCTGAGACCCTCAGACCCAGAGACTCTGAGACCCTGAGACACTGAGACCAGAGAGCTGGGCACCAAGAGACCCAGAGATCCTGAGAAACTGAGTCCCTCAGACACTGAGTCCTTGAGACTCTGAGACACTAAGACCCTGAGACACTGAGACACTGAGACCCTGAGAGACTGAGACACTAAGACCCTGAGACACTGAGACCCTGAGAGACTGAGACACTGAGAAACTGAGTCCCTCAGACACTGTGACCTTGAGACTCGAGACAACACGACACTGAGCCCCTGAGACACCAGGACCCTGAGACACTGATACACTGAGACCCTGAGACACTGAGACACTGAGAGACTGAGACACTGAGATCCTGAAAAATAGAGACACTGAGAACCTGAGACACTGAGACAATGATACACTGAAACCCAGAGACCCTGAGACCCAGAGGTCCAGAGGCACAGAAACCCTGAGACACTGAGACACTGAGAAGCTGAGAACCTGAGACACTGAGACAATGATACACTGAAACCCAGAGACCCTGAGACCCAGAGGTCCAGAGGCACAGAAACCCTGAGACACTGAGACACTGAGAAGCTGAGAACCTGAGACACTGAGACCCTGAGACACAGTGACACTGAGACCCTGAGATACTGAGACCCTGAGACACAGTGACACTGAGACACTGAGAGACAAACAACCTGACACACTGGGACACAGAAACCCTGAGATGCTGAGACACTGAAACACTGAGACCCAGAGACCCTGCGACTCAGACAGTGAGACACTGAGTCCCTGAGACACTGAGACCCTGAGTCCTCGAGACACAATCTCTGAATCACTGAGACACTGAGACCCTGAGATACTGAGACCCAGAAACCCAGAGACAGAGAGACCCTGTGACACTGAGACATTGAGACGCTGGGACAATGAGACCCTGAGAACCAGAGACCCTGACACACTGAGACACTGAAACCCAGAGACCCTGAGAACCTGAGACACTGAGACCCTGAGACCCAGAAAGTGTGAGAAACTGATTCCTAGAGACACTGAGACACTCAAACCCAGAGACCCAGAGACACTGAGAAACTGAGATGCAGACACCCAGAGGCCGTGAGAGCCAGAGACCCAAACACACAGAGACACTGCGATACAGAGTCCCAGAGACCCTGAGATGCAGAGACCCTGAGACCCAGGGACCCTGAGACCCTGAGATGCTGAGACATTGAGACCCTGAGACCCAGAGAAATGGAGACCCTAAGACCCAGAGACACTGAGACAATGAGACACTGGGGCACTGAGTCACTGAGACACGGAGTTACTGAGACCCTGAGACACTGAGATCCAGAGCCCCAGAGGCACTGAGACATTGAGACACTGAGACCGAGATACGCAGAGACACAGAGACCCAGAGGCCTTGACACACTGAGACACTGAGTCACTGAGACACCAAGACACTGAGACCCTGAGACACTGAGATCCTGAAAAATAGAGACGCTTAGAACCTATGTCCCTGAGACCCTGAGACACTGAGATACTGAGACCATGAGACACTGAGACTTTGAGAAGCCGAGACACTGAGACCCAGAGACCCAAAGTCACTGAGACCCTGTGACACTAAGCACTGAGACCAAGAGACCCTGAGACCCTGAGACACGGGACACTGAGACGCAACTCCCAGAAACCCAGAGACCCTGAGACATGTAGACCCTGAGACACTGAGTTCCAGAGACCCAGAGAGCATGAGACCCTGAGCCCCAGAGACCCAGAGGCCAAGAGTCCCAGAGACCCTGAGACCCTGTGACCGAGACACCCTGAGGCCCAGACACTCTGAGGCCCAGATGCCCAAGGACCCTGAGGCCCAGAAACCCTGAGAAACTGAGTCAACGAGACAGTGAGAATCTGAGACCCAGAGACCCTGAGACTCTTGGACACTGAGACCCTGAGCCCCTGAGACACGGAGGCACTGAGACCCAGAGACCCTGAGACACTGAGACACCGAGGGACTGATACACAGAGACCCTGAGAAATTGAAACCCAGAGACCCTGAGAAACTGAGAACCAGAGCCCCTGAGAAACTGAGAACCAGAGACCCTGAGACCCTGAGACAGTGAGATACTGAGACACTGAGACCCTGAAACAGTGAGACAGTGAGACGCTGAGACTCTTAGACACTGAGACACTGAGGCACAGTGACCCTGAAACACAGATACACTGAGACACTGAGTCACTGAGACCCTAAGAATCTGAGACCCAGAGAGCCAGCGACCCTGAGACACTGAGACCCTGAGACACTGAGAAACTGAAACCCTTAGACACTGAGAAACTGAGACCCTGAGATACTGGGACATGAGACACTGAGACACTGAGACCTAGAGACCCTGAGACACTGAGACCCTGAGACCCAGTGACCCAGTGACCCTGAGACACAGAAACCCTGAGACACTGAGACCCTGAGACACTAAGACACCGAGGCACAGAGACTCTGAGACCCTTAGTATGAGAGATGCAGAGACCCTAAGACCCTTAGACACAGAGACGGTGAGACACACAGACCCAGAGAACCAAAGATCCAGAGCCCCTGCGACCCTGAGACATTGAGGCCCAGACACGCAGTGACCCAGAGACCCTGAGACACTGAGACACCGAGGCACTGAGTCACAGAGACCCTGAGAAACTGAAACCCAGAGACCCTGAGGACCTGTGAACCAGAGACCCTGAGACCGTGAGACAGTGAGATACTGAGACACTGAGACTCTTAGACACTGAGGCACAGTGACACTGAGACAAAGATACACTGAGACACTGAGTCACTGAGACCCTGAGAATCTGAGAACCAGAGAGCCAGAGACCCTGAGCCACTGAGATCCTGAGACACTGAGAAACTGAGACCCTTAGACACTGAGAAACTGAGACCCTGAGATATTGGGACATGAGACACAGAGACCCTGAGATCTGGAGACCCTGAGACACTGAGACCCGGAGACCCAGTGACCCAGTGACCCTGAGACCCTGAGACCCTGAGACCCAGAGACCTTGAGACACTGAGACACTGAGACTCTGCGACACTGAGACCCAGAGACCCAGAGAGATTGAGACACTGAGACACTGAGATACTGCAACCCTGAAACCCTGAAATCCTGAGACCCTGAGACACTGAGACCCTGAGGCACTGAGACCATGAGGCGCTGAGACACAGAGACACCGAGACACAGAGACACAGAGACACTGAGACACAGAGACACAGAAAGACTGAGACACTAACTCACAGAGACCCAGAGATCCTGAGAAACTGAGACACTGTGACCCAGACACTGAGAGACCCAGTGACACAGAGACCCAGAGACCCACAGCCCAGAAATCCAGAGATCCAGAGACCCTGAGACCCAGAAACCCTGAGACCTGAGACACGGAGACCCTGAGATCCTGGGCCCATGAGACCCTGAGACACTGAGACCCAAAGACCAAGAGATCTTGGGACACTGAGACACTGAGATACTGAGACCCTGAGACACTGAGGCCCAGAGAATCTGAGACACTGAGACCCAGAGGCACAGAGACCTTGAGACACTGGGACACTGACACACAGAGACACAGAGAGGCTGAGAAACTGAGACAGTGAGACCCAGAGACTCTAAAACCCTTAGACTCAAGGATCCAGAAAACCTGAGAACTGAGACACTGAGACATTGAGGCACTGAGAGACTGAGACACCGAGACCCAGTGTCCCAGAGACCCAGAAACGCTAAGACCCAGGGATCAAGAGACCCTGACAAATTGAGATCCTGAGAACCTGAGACATTGAGACACTGAGAGACTGAGACCCTGAGACCATGAGACCCTGAGACACTGAGACCCAGAGATCCTGAGACACTGAGACACAGAGGCCCAGAGACACTGAGACCCAGAGACCCTGAGACTGAGAGACCCAGAGCCCAGAATCCCAGAGACCCTGAGATCCTGAGACACAGAGATACTGAGACCTATGGCCCAGACACCCTGAGAACCAGAGACCCAGCGATGCAGAGACCCTGAGACTTTGAGACACTGAGATCCTGAGATACTGAGACACAGAGATCGAGAGATCCTAAGACCCTGAGACCGTGAGATCCTGAGACCATAACACTCTGAGACCCTGAGGCCCTGAGAAACTGAGAGACTGAGACCCAGTGTCCCTGAGATACTGAGACACTGAGACCAAGAGACACTGAGTCGCAGGGACCCAGAGACCCTGAGACCGTGAGACCCTGAGACCCTAACACTCTGAGAACCTGAGGCCCTGAGAAACTGAGAGACTGAGACCCAGTGTCCCAGAGATGCTGAGACTCTGAGACACAGAGACCCTGAGACACTGAGACACTGAGACCCAGATACCCTGAGACAGTGAGACACTGAGATACTGAGACAAAGAGACACTGAGTCGCAGGGACCCTGAGACACTGAATCCCTGAGAACCTGAGACCCTGAGACACTGAGACCCATCATCCCAGAGACCCTGAGACACGGAGACCCTGAGACCAAAGTACACTGAGATACTCAGACACTGAGACACTGAAACCCTGTGGCCCTGAGAGACTGAGACACTGAGACACTGAGGCACAGAGACACTGTGAACCTGAGACCCTGAGAAACGGAGACCAAGACACCCAGAGAACCAGAGATCCAGTACCCCTGATACCCTAAGACCCTGAGAAAATGAGGCCCAGACACGCAGTGGCCCAGAGACCCTGAGACACTGAGACCCTGAGAAATTGAGACCCAGAGACCCAGAGACCCTGAGAAACTGAGACCGACAGACCACGAGACCCTGAGAACGTGAGACAGTGAGATACTGACTCACTGAGACACTGAGAGCCAGAGACCCTGAGACCCAGACATCCAGAGGCCAAGAGACCCTGAGGCACTGAGACCCTGAGACCCTGAGGCACTGAGAGATTGAGACATTGAGACCCCGAGACACAGAGACACTGAGACACTGAGACCCTGAGGCACAGAGACCGTGAGACCTAGATGCCCAGAGACCCTGAGACACTGAGACCCTGAGAGACTGAGTCACTGAGACCCAGAGAGACTGCGACACTGAGAAACTGAGACCCAGAGAGACTAAGACACTGAGACACTGAGACACTGAGACTCAGAGACGCAGAGACACTGAGACCCTGAGGTCCTGAGACACAGAGACAGTGAGACACTGAGTCACTGAGACACTAAGACCCTGAGGCACTGAGTCATTGAGACACTGAGACCCTGAGACACTAAGACTCTGACAGACTGAGACCCTGAGACCAGAGACCCGGAGACAATGAGAAACTGAGACCCTGACACCTTTAGATCCAGAGACCCTGAGACCCAGAGACACTGAGACACCGAGACGCTGAGACCCTGGGGCACTGAGACACTGAGACCCAAAGACCCTGAGACCCAGAGGTCCAGAGGCACAGAAACCCTGAGACACTGAGAAGCTGAGAACCTGAGACACTGAATCCCTGAGACACTGAGACCCAGAGACCCTGAGACACAGTGACACTGAGTCACTGAGAGACAGACAATCTGACACACTGGGACACAGACACCCTGAGATGCTGAGACACTGAGACCCTGAGACACTGAGACTCAGACAGTGAGACACTGAGTCCCTGAGACACTGAGACCCAGAGACCTTGAGCCCTCGAGACACTGAATCTCTGAATCACTGAGACACTGTGACCATGAGATTCGGAGACACTGGTAACCTGAGAGACTGAGACCCTGAGACCCTGAGAACCAGAGACTCTGACACACTGAGACCCAGAAAGTGTGAGAAACTGATTCCCAGAGACACGGAGACACTGAGACCCTGAGATGCTGAGACATTGAGACCCTGAGAAATTGAGACCCTAAGACCCAGAGACACTGAGACCCTGAGACAATGAGACACTGAGACCCTGAGACACTGAGACACTGAGACACTGAGACACTGAGACCCAGAGCTCCAGAGGCACTGAGACATTGAGACACTGAGACCCAGAGATGCAGAGACACAGAGACCCAGAGATCCTGAGGCACTGAGACCCTGAGACACTGAGATACTGAGACACTAACTCCCAGAAAACAAGAGAACCTGAGACACTGAGACATTAAGAATCTGAGACACTAACTCCCAGAGACAAAGAGAAGCTGAGAATCTGAGACCCAGAGACTGAGAGACCGTGAGACCCTGTGACACTGAGAACCTGTGACTCTGAGACCCTGCGGCCCTGAGAAACGAAGCACTGAGGCACTGAAATCCTGAGACTGAATAACCCAAGGACCCTGAGACCATCAGACCCAAAGACCCTGAGACACACAGACCCAGAGACTCTGAGTCAATGAGACACTGAGGCACTGAGACACTGAGGCACTGAAACACTGAGACTGAATAACCCAGAGACCCTGAGACCCACAGACCCAGAGACTCTGAGTCAATGAGACACTGAGACACTGAGATACTGAGACACTGAGACCCAGAGACTCTGAGTCAATGAGACACTGAGGCACTGAGACACTGAGGCACTGAAACACTGAGACTGAATAACCCAGAGACCCTGAGACCCACAGACCCAGAGACTCTGAGTCAATGAGACACTGAGACACTGAGATACTGAGACACTGAGACCCAGAGAAACAGATACCCTGAGACCCACAGACCCAGAGACTCTGAGTCAATGAGATCTGAGTTATTGAGACCCTGAGACCCTAAGAAACAGAGACTCTGAGTCAATGAGATACTGAGACACTGAAACCCAGAGACCCTGAGACCAAGAGACCCTGAGACCCTGAGAAACTGAGTCCCTCAGACACTGAGACCTTGAGACTCTGAGACAACAAGACACTGAGCCCCTGAGACACTGAGTTCCTGAGACACTGAGAACAGAGACACTACGACACAGAGACACTGAGACCCTGACACACTGAGACCCTGAGACTCTGAGACACTGAGACAATGAGACCCTGATACACTGAGACACTGAGACGCCGAGACACTGAGACCCAGAGATACAAAGACACTGATTCCCTGCGACACTAAGCACTGAGACGCAGAGGTCCTGAGACCCTGAGACACTGAGAGGCGGAGAAACAGAGATCCAGGCACCCAGAGACCCAGAGAGCCCGAGGCACTGAGACCCTGAGACACTAAGAATTGAGACCAAGAGACCCTGAGACCCTGAGACACGGGACACTGAGACGCAGACTCCCAGAAACCCAGAGTCCCTGAAACACGTAGACCCTGAGACACTGAGTTCCAGAGACCCAGAGACCATGAGACACGTAGACCCAGAGACCCTGAGACACATAGACCCTGAGACACTGAGTTCCAGAGACCCTGAGACCATGAGACCCTGTGACCGAGACACCCTGAGGCCCAGACACTCTGAGGCCCAGAGACCCAGGGACCCTGAGGCCCAGAAACCCTGAGAAACTGAGTCATTGAGACAGTGAGAATCTGAGACCCAGAGGCCCTGAGACTCTTGGACACTGAGACCCTGAGCCCCTGAGACATGGAGGCACTGAGACCCTTAGCCCCTGAGACTCAGAGGCACTGAGACCCTGAGGTACAGAGACCCTGAGGCACTGGGACACTGATATCCTGAGATACTGAGAGTCTGAGACACTGAGACACTGAGACCCTGAGACACGGAGGCACTGAGACCATGAGACACGGAGGCACTGAGACCCTGAGATACAGAGACCCCGAGAACCAGATACCCAGAGACCCTAAGACCCTGAGGCACTGGGACACTGATATCCTGAGATACTGAGAGTCTGAGACACTGAGACCCTGAGACCCAGAGGCTCAGAGACCATTAGACGCTCAGACACTGAGACCTTGAGACACTGTGACACAGAGACAGTGAGACGCTCGGATGCTGAGACACTGAGAACCTGAGACGCTGAGACACTGAGACCCAAAGACTCAGAGACCGAGAGATCGAGAGGCCTATAGGCTCAGAGACCAAGAGATCCAGAGCCCAGAAACCCAGAGATCCAGAGACCCTGAGATACTGAGACTCAGAGACATTGAGACCCAATGACCCAGATACCCTGAGAACCAGAAAATCTGAGACCCTGAGACACTGAGACACTGATGAGAGACTGAGACACTGAGACCCAGTGTCCCAGGGGCCCAAGGACTCTGAGACATTGAGACACTGAGATCCTGAGACCCTGAGACCCTGGGACCCAGAGACCCAGAGACCTTGTGACCCTAGAACCTGAGACACTGAGACACTGATTCCCAGGGATCCTAAGACCCAGAGACCCAGAGCCCCTGAAACCCAGAGACACTGATACACTGAGACACAGAGACCCTGAGACACTGAGACGCAGAAACCCAGAGACCCTGAGACCCAGCGACCAAGAGACATTGAGATCCTGAGACACTGAGACAGTGAAACACTGAGACCCTGAGACCTTGAGAAACTGAGACACTGAGATCCTGAGCCCCTGAGACGCTGAGACATTGAGACCCTGAGGCCCAGATACCCTGAGACTAAAAGACACAGAGACACTGAGACCCAAAGACACTGAGACCCAAAGACACTGAGACCCAAAGACCCTGGACACTGAGACCCAGAGACTGAGAGACACAGAGCCCAGAAACCCAGAGATCCAGAGACCCTGAGATCCTGACAAACTGAGACCCAATCACCCAGACCCCCTGAGACCCAAAGATACAGAAACCCTGAGACACGGAGACCCTGAGACAATGAGAGACTGAGACACTGAGACCCAGTGTCCCAGAGACCCAGAGAATCTGAGACCCAGGGACCCAGAAACCATGAGACATTAAGACACTGAGAGACTGAGACTTGAGACACAGAGACCCTGAGATATTGAGAGACTGAGACCCTGAGAACCTGAGACACAGAGACAGTGAGACCCACAGACCAAGAGACCCAGAGAACCAGAGACCCTGTGACACTCAGACAATGACGCCCAGTCACACAGTGACCCAGAGACCCTGAGACACCGAGGGACTGATACACAGAGACCCTGAGAAACTGAGAACCAGAGACCCTGAGACATTGAGACAGTGAGATACTGAGACACTGAGACCCTGAAACAGTGAGACAGTGAGACGCTGAGACTCTTAGACACTGAGACACTGAGGCACAGTGACCCTGAAACACAGAAACACTGAGACACTGAGTCACTGAGACCCTAAGAATCTGAGACCCAGAGAGCCAGAGACCCTGAGCCACTGAGACCCTGAGACCCTTAGACAATGAGAAACAGAGAAACTGAGACCCTGAGATACTGGGACATGAGACACTGAGACACTGAGACCCAGAGACCCTGAGACCCTGAGACCCTGAGACCCAGTGACACAGTGACCCTGAGACACAGAAACCCTGAGACACTGAGACCCTGAGACACTAAGACACCGGGGCACAGAGACTCTGAGACCCTTAGTATGAGAGATGCAGAGACCCTAAGACCCTTAGACACAGAGACGGTGAGACCCACAGACCAAGAAACCCAGAGAACCAAAGATCCAGAGCCCCTGCGACCCTGAGACATTGAGGCCCAGACACGCAGTGACCCAGAGACCCTGAGACACTGAGACACCGAGGCACTGAGACACATAGACCCTGAGAATCTGAAACCCAGAGACCCTGAGGAACTGAGAACCAGAGACCCTGAGACCGTGAGACAGTGAGATACTGAGACACTGAGACTCTTAGACACGGAGGCACAGTGACCCTGAGACACAGATACACTGAGACACTGAGTCACTGAGACCCTGAGAATCTGAGAACCAGAGAGCCAGAGACCCTGAGCCACTGAGACCCTGAGACACTGAGAAACTGAGACCCTTAGACACTGAGAAACTGAGACCCTGAGATACTGGGACCTGAGACACAGAGACCCTGAGATCTGGAGACCCTGAGACACTGAGACCCTGAGACCCAGTGACCCAGTGACCCTGAGACCCTGAGACCCAGAGACCTTGAGACACTGAGACACTGAGACTCTGCGACACTGAGACCCAGAGACACTGAGAGATTGAGACACTGAGACACTGAGATACTGCAACCCTGAAACCCTGAGACCCTGAGACACTGAGACTCAGAGATGCTGAGACACCGAGAGACTGAGATACTGCAACCCTGAAACCCTGAAATCCTGAGACCCTGAGACACTGAGACCCTGAGGCACTGAGACCATGAGGCGCTGAGACACAGAGACACTGAGACTGAGAGACTGAGACACTAACTCACAGAGACCCAGAGATCCTGAGAAACTGAGACACGGTGACCCAGACACTGAGAGACCCAGTGACCCAGAGACCCAGAGACCCAGAGACCCTGAGACACTGAGACCCTGAGGCACTGAGACACTGAGACACTGAGTCACTGGGACACAGAGACACAGAGACACTGAGACACAGAGAGACTGAGAGACTGAGACACTAACTCACAGAGACCCAGAGATCCCGAGAGCCAGAGACCCTGAGCCACTGAGACACTGAGACACTGAGACACTGAGACACTGAGAAACTGAGACACAGAGAAACTGAGACCCTGAGATACTGGGACCTGAGACACAGAGACCCTGAGATCTGGAGACCCTGAGACACTGAGACCCTGAGACCCAGTGACCCAGTGACCCTGAGACCCTGACACCCAGAAACCCTGAGACCTGAGACATTGAGACACTGAGATCCTGAGACCCTGAGACCCAGTGACACTGAGAGATTGAGACACTGAGACACTGAGATACTGAGACTCAGAGACGCTGAGACACTGAGAGACTGAGACACAGAGACACAGAGAAACTGAGACACTAACTCACAGAGACCCAGAGATCCTGAGAAACTGAGAACCAGACACTGAGAGACCCAGTGACCCAGAGACCCAGAGACCCACAGCCCAGAAATCCAGAGATCCAGAGACCCTGAGACCCAGAAACCCTGAGACCTGATACATTGAGACACTGAGATCCTGGGACCATGAGACCCTGAGACACTGAGACCCAAAGACCAAGAGACCTTGAGACACTGAGACACTGAGATACTTAGACACAGAGACACTTAGACACAGAACACAGAGACCCTGAGACACTGAGGCCGAGAGAAACTTAGACACTGATACCCAGAGGCACAGAGACCCTGAGACACTGGGACACTGACACACAGAGAGGCTGAGAAACTGAGACAGTGAAACCCAGAGACTCTGAAACACTGAGACCCAAGGATCCAGAAAACCTGAGACACTGAGACATTGAGGCACTGAGAGACTGAGACACCGAGACCCAGTGTCCCAGAGACCCAGAAACGCTGAGACCCAGGGAACAAGAGACCCTGACACATTGAGATCCTGAGAACCTGAGACATTGAGACACTGAGACACTGAGACCCTGAGACCATGAGTCCCTGTTGACACTGAGACCCAGAGATCCTGAGACACTGAGACACAGAGGCCCAGAGACACTGAGACACAGAGACCCTGAGACTGAGAGACCCAGAGCCCAGAATCCCAGAGATCCAGAGACCCTGAGATCCTGACACCCAGAGACACTGAGACCAATGGCCCAGACACCCTGAGAACCAGAGACCCAGCGATGCAGAGACTTTGAGACACTGAGATCCTGAGATACTGAGACACAGAGATCGAGAGATCCTAAGACACTGAGACCGTGAGACCCTGAGACCCTAACACTCTGAGACCCTGAGAAACTGAGAGACTGACATCCAGTGTCCCAGAGATGCTGAGACTCTGAGACACAGAGACCCTGAGACATTGAGACACTGAGATCCTGAGACAGTGAGACACTGAGACACTGAGGCACTGAGACCCAGATACCCTGAGACAGTGAGACACTGAGATACTGAGACCCAGAGACCCTGAGACACTGAGAGACTGAATCCCTGAGAATCTGAGACACTGAGACCCATCATCCCAGAGATCCTGAGACACTGAGACACGGAGACCCTGAGACCCAAGTACACTGAGATACTCAGACCCTGAGACACTGAGACACTGAGACCTTGAGACACTGAGACCCTGTGGCCCTGAGAGACTGAGACACTGAGGCACTGAAACCCTGAGACACTGAGTTCCTGAGACACTGTGACCCTGAGACCCTGAGAAACGGAGACCAAGACACCCAGAGAACCAGAGATCCAGTGCCCCTGATACCCTAAGACCCTGAGAAAATGAGGCCCAGACACGCAGTGGCCCAGAGACCCTGAGACACTGGGACCCTGAGAAATTGAGACCCAGAGACCCTGAGAAACTGAGACCGACAGAACAAGAGACCCTGAGACCGTGAGACAGTGAGATACTGACTCACTGAGACACTGAGAGCCAGAGACCCTGAGACCCAGAGACCCTGAGACACTGAGACCCTGAGACCCTGAGACCCAGACATCCAGAGGCCAAGAGACCCTGAGACTCTGAGATACTGAGACCCTGAGACCCTGAGACTCTGAGATACTGAGACCCTGAGGCACTGAGAGATTGAGACATTGAGTCCCCGAGAACCAGAGACACTGAGACACTGAGACCCAGAGATCCAGAGACCCTGAGACACTGAAAGATTGAGACATTGTGTCCCCAAGGCCCTGAGAGCCTGAGACACTGAGACTCAGAGACTGACACATTGGGACACTGAGACACTGAGACACAGACACCCTGAGGCCCAGAGATCCAGAGACCTGAGACACTGAGAGACTGAGACACTGAAACCCTGAGACACAGACCCAGAGATCCAGAGGCCCGAGACACTGAGACCTTGAAACTCTGAGACCCGAAAGCACTGAGTCCCATAGACCCTGAGGCCCAGAGATCCAGAGACCATGAGACACTGAAACACTGAGAAGCTGAGAACCTGACACACTGAGGCACTGAGACCCTGAGGCCCTGAGAGACTACCACTCTGATACACTGAGACACAGACACCCTGAGACGCTGAAACACTAAGACGCTAAGACCCTGAGGCACTGAAACCCTGAGACCCTGAGAGACTGCCACTCTGATACATTGAGACACAGACACCCTGAGACGCTTTGACACTGAGACCTCGAGACCCTGACGCCCTGAGACACTGCAACAACGTGACTCTGAGACACTGAGACCCTGACGCCGAGACACTGTGACGCTGAAACCCAGAGACCCTGAGAAACTGAGACACTGAGGCACTGAGACACTGAAACCTAGAGACCCTGAGACCCAGACATCCAGAGACCAAGAAATCCTGAGACCCTGAGACCCTGTGAAGCTGAGAACCTGAGACACTGAGAGACTGTCACACTGAGACTCTGAGACCCTGAGAAGCTGAGACACTGAGACCTGAAACACTGAGAGATTGAGACATTGAGTCCCCAAGGCCCAGTGACCCAGAGACACTGAGACCCTGAGACCCAGAGATCCAGAGACCCAGAGACACTGAGACACAGACCCTGAGACACTGAGAGATTGAAACATTGAGTCCCCAAGACCCTGATAACCTGAGACACTGAGACTTTGAAAGACTGAGACATTGAGACTCTGAGACCCTGAGAAACTGAGACCTGACACACTGAGGCACTGGGATACTGAGACATTGAGACACTGAGAACCTGATACACTGAGACCCTGAGACACGAGAGACTGAGACCCTGAGACACTGAGATTCAGAGACACTGAGACTCTGAGATACTGAGACCCTGATACCCTGAGACCCTGAGACACTGAGACACTGAGATTCTGACAAACTGAGACCCTGGGACCAGAGACCCTGAGACAATGAGATACCGAGACCCTGATACCTTTAGATCCAGAGACCCAGAGACACAGAGACACTGAGACGCAGACAACCTGAGACCCAGAGATCCAGAGACCCTGAGAAGCTGGGGGATTGTGATCCTGAAACCCTGGGACACTGAGACCCTGAAACACTGAGACCTTGAGGCACTGAGACCCTGAGGCACTGAGACCCTAAGGCACTGAGACACTGAGACACTGAGAAGCTGAAAACCTGAGACACTGAGACCCTGAGGCACAGTGACACTGAGACACAGACTCACTGAGAGCTGAGACCCTGAAACCTCGAGACACTGAATCTCTGAGACACTGAGAAACACAGAAACTGAGACATTGAGACACAGAGACACTGAGATACTGAGACCCTGAGACTCAGACACCCTGAGACCCAGAGACACTGACACAGAGACCCTGGGACACTGACACCCTGAGACCCAGAGACACTGAGACACTGAGATACTCAAACCCAGAGACCCAGAGACAATGAGAAACTGAGACCCAGAGACCCTGAGACACTGAGAAACTGAAACCCAGGGACCCGGAGACATTGAGACACTGAGAAACTGAGACCCTGAAACACTGAGACAGTGAGACACTGATACCCTGAAACACTGAGACACTGAGACCCTGAAACACTGAGACACTGAGACACTGATACCCTGAGACACTGAGACACTGAAACATTGAGGCACAGAGACACAGAGACCCTGGGAAACTGAGAAACTGAGGTACTGAGACCCAGTGACACAGAGACCCTGAGACAATGAGACCTGAGATACTGAGACCCTGGGGCACTGAGATCCTGAGACAAGATACTCTAAGACGTGAGATCCTGAGACACTGTGACCCTGAGACACCAGAGACCCAGAGAACCAGAGAACCAGAGATCCAGAGCCCCTGCGACCCTGAGACAATGAGGCACAGACACGCAGTGACCCAGAGACCCTGAGACACTGAGACACAGAGACACTGAGACACTGAGACACTGAGACACCGAGGCACTGAAACACAGAGACCCTGAGACTCTGAGACTCTGCGACACTGAGACCCAGAGACCCTGAGACACTGAGAGACTGAGACACTGCAACCCTGAAACCCTAAAACCCTGAGACACTGAGACCCAGAGACCCTGAGACACTGAGACCCTGAGACCCTGAGGCACTGAGACCATGAGCGCTGAGACAATGAGACACTGAGACACAGAGACACAGAGAGACTGAGACACTAACTCACAGAGACCCAGAGATCCTGAGAAACTGATAGACTGTGACCCAGACACTGAGAGACCCAGTGACCCACAGCCCAGAAATCCAGGGATCCAGAGACCCTGCGACCCAGAGACCCAGAAACCCTGAGACCTGAGACATTGAGACACTGAGATCCTGAGACACTGAGACACGGAGACCCTGAGCCCATGAGTCCTTGAGACACTGAGACCCAGAGACCAAGAGACATTGAGACACTGAGACACTGAGATACTGAGACCCTGAGACACTTAGACACAGAGACACTGAGGCCCAGAGACACTGAGACACTGAAACCCAGAGGCACAGAGACCCTGAGACACTGGGACAGTGACTCACAGAGACACCGAGAGGCTGAGAAACTGAGACAGTGAGACCCAGAGACTCTGAAACCCTGAGACCCAAAGATCCAGAAAACCTGAGACACTGAGACACTGATACACTGAGACCCTGAGACCCAGAGGTCCTGAGACACCGAGTCCCTGAGACCCAGAGATCCTGAGACACTGAGACACAGAGGCAACGAGACACTGAGACACTGAGACCCAGAGACCAAGAGACATTGAGACACTGAGACACTGAGATACTGAGACCCTGAGACACTTAGACACAGAACCCAGAGACACTGAGGCCCAGAGACACTGAGACACTGAAACCCAGAGGCACAGAGACCCTGAGACACTGGGACAGTGACTCACAGAGACACCGAGAGGCTGAGAAACTGAGACAGTGAGACCCAGAGACTCTGAAACCCTGAGACCCAAAGATCCAGAAAACCTGAGACACTGAGACACTGATACACTGAGACCCTGAGACCCAGAGGTCCTGAGACACCGAGTCCCTGAGACCCAGAGATCCTGAGACACTGAGACACAGAGGCAACGAGACACTGAGACCCAGAGACCCTGAGACTGAGAGACCCAGAGCCCAGAAACCCAGAGATACAGAGACCCTGAGATCCTGATACCCAGAGATACTGAGACCAATGGCCCAGATACCCTGAGACCCAGAGACCCTGAGACACTGAGAGACTGAGACACTGAGATACAGTGCCCCAGAGACACAGATACACTGAGACCCAGGGATGCAGAGACCCTGAGACTTTGATACCCTGAGGCCCTGAGAAACTGAGAGACTGAGACCCAGTGTCCCAGAGATGCTGAGACTCTGAGACCCAGAGACCCTGAGACATTGAGACACTGAGATCCTGAGACATTGAAACACTGAGACAGTGAGACCCAGATACCCTGAGACACTGAGACCCTGAGACTCTGAGGCACTGAGACACTGAGGCACTGTGGCCCTGTGCCCCTGAGACACTAAGACCCTGAGACCCTGAGACTCTGACAGACTGAGACCCTGAGACCATAGAACCTGAGACAATGAGATACTGAGACCCTGATACATTTAGACCCAGAGACCCAGAGACACAGAGACCCTGCGACACTGAGACACTGAGACCCAAAGGCCCTGAGACACAGAGACAGTGAGACACTGAGTCACTGAGACACTGAGATACTGAGACCCTGAGACACTGAGATCCTGAGACACTGAGACCTTGAGACACTGAGACACTGAGAAGCTGTGGCCCTGAGAGACTGAGACACTGAGACACAGAGGCACTGAGTCCCTTTGACACTGAGACACTGAGTTCATGAGACACTGAGACACAGTGACCCTGAGACCCTGAGAAACGGAGACCAAGAGACCCAGAGAACCAAAGATCCAGAGCCCCTGAGACTCTAAGACCCTGAGAAAATGAGGCCCAGACACGCAGTGATTCAGAGACCCTGAGACACTGAGACCATAAGGAATTGTGACCCAGAGACCCTGAGAAACTGAGACCCACAGACCTAGAGACCCTGAGACCGTGAGACAGTGAGATACTGACTCTCTGAGACACTGCGAGCCAGAGACCCTGAGACCCAGACATCCAGTGGCCAAGACACACTGAGACACTGAGACACTGAGACCCTGAGGCACTGAGACCCAGAGATCCAGATACCCTGAGACACTGAGACACAGACCCTGAGACACTGAAATATTGAGACACTGCGACCCTGCGACACTGAGATCCTGAAAAATAGAGACACTGAGACACTGAGACCGAGACACTGAGACACTGAGACCCAGAGATACAGAGACACTGAGTCCCTGTGACACTAAGCACTGAGACGCAGAGGTCCTGAGACCCTGAGACACTGAGACAGTGAGACAGTGAGACCCTGAGACACAGAGACCCTGGGACCCAGAGATCCTGAGACACTGAGACCCTGAGACACTGAGACCCAGAGACCCTGAGACACTGAGACCCTGAGACACTGATTCACTGAGACACTATGAAACTGAGACCCTGAGGCACTGAGACCTAAGAAACTGAGACACTGAGACACTGAGACCCAGTGTACCAGAGACCCAGAGATTCTGAGACCCAGTGTCCAAGAAACCCAGAGACGCTGAGAACCAGGGACCCAGAGACCCTGAGACATTGAGACACTGAGATCCTGAGAAACGGAGACCCAGAGACCGTGAGACACAGAGACAGTGAGACCCACAGACCAAGAGACCAGAGAAGCAGAGATCCAGAGCTGCTGAGACCCTGATACAATGAGGCCCAGACACGCCAAGAGACCCTGAGATACTGAGACACTGAGACCCTGGGAAACTGAGATCCTGAGACCCTGGGAAACTGAGATCCAGAGACCATGCGACCGTGAGACGGTGAGATACTGAGACACAAAGAACCTGAGACACTGAGACCCTGAGACGCTGAGACCCTTAGAAACTGAGGCACAGTGACCCTGAGACACAGATACACTGAGACACTGATAAACTGAGGCACTGTGGTCCCTGAGACCCTGAGAAACTGAAACCCAGAGAGCCAGAGACCCTCAGAACTGAGAAACTGATACCCTGAGACCCTGAGACATGAGACACTGAGGCCCTGAGACATTGAGACAGTGAGGCCCTGAGACACAGGGACCCTGAGACACTGAGACCCTGAGACCCTGAAACCCTGAGACCCTGAGACACTGAGACCCTGAGGCCCAGAGATCCAGTGACCTGGGACCCAGAAACGCTGAGACGCTGCAACACTGAGACCCCGAGACACTGAGAGACTGAGACACTACAACCCTGAAACCCTGAAACCCTGAGACACTGAGACACAGAGACCCAGAAACACTGAGACACGGAGAAAGTGAGACCCTGAGACCCTGAGACACTGAGACACTGAGACCCTGAGTCCTAAGTCACTGAGACACTATGAAACGGACACCCTGAGACCCTGAGGCACTGAGGCACAGAGACCCAGAAACACTGAGACACGGAGATAGTGAGACCATGAGACACTGGGACACTGAGAACCAATGTACCAGAGACCCAGCGATTCTGAGACCCAGGGACCCAGAGACCCTGAGACATTGAGACACTGAGATCTTGAGAACCTGAGACACTGAGACCCAGAGTCCGAGAGACCCCTGACCATGGGACCCAGAGAGCCTGAGTACTGAGACACTGATTCCCAGGGGCCCTGAGACCCAGAGCCTCTGAGACACTGAGATAGAGAGACACTGAGACACTGAGACCTTGAGACACTGAGACCCTGTGACCCTGAGAGACTGAGACACTGAGACACTGAGACACTGAGACACAGAGACACTGAGACCCTGAGACCCTGAGACACTGAGACACTGAGATAGTGAGACACTGAGACCTTGAGACCCTGAGACACTAAGACCCTGAGGCACAGAGACTCTGAGACCCTTAGTATGAGAGATGCAGAGACCCTGAGACCCTGAAACAACTGAACAGCGATTCAAGGTGAGACCCTGAGACACTGAGACCCTAAGACCCTTAGACACAGAGACGGTGAGACCCACAGACAAAGAGACCCAGAGAACCATAGATCCAGGGCCCCTGCGACCCTGAGACAATGAGGTCCAGACATGCAGAAACCCAGAGACCCTGAGACATAGAGACACCGAGGCACTGAGACACAGAGACCCTGAGAAACTGAGAACCAGAGACCCTGAAACAATGAGACAGTGAGACGCTGAGACTCTTAGACACTGAGACACTGAGGCACAGTGACCCTGAGACACAGATACACTGAGACACTGAGTCACTGAGACCCTGAGAATCTGAGAACCAGAGAGCCAGAGACCCTGAGCCACTGAGACCCTGAGACACTGAGAAACTGAGACCCTGAGACCCTGAGATACTGGGACATGAGACACTGAGACCCGGAGTCCCTGAGATACTGAGACCCTGATTCCCTGAGACACTGAGAGACTGAGATACTGCAACCCTGAAACGCTGAGACACTGAGACCCAGAGACCCTGAGAGACTGAGACACTGAGATGCAGTGCCCCAGAGACACAGATACACTGAGACCCAGGGATGCAGAGACATGGAGACATTGAGACACTGAGACCCTGAGATACTGAGACCCAGTAATCCAGAGATCCTAAGACCCTGACACCCTGACACTCTGAGACCCTGAGGCCTGAGAAAGTGAGAGACTGAGACCCAGTGTCCCAGAGATGCTGAGACTCTGAGACCCAGAGACCCCGAGACCCTGAGACATTGAGACAGTGAGATCCTGAGACCATGAGACACTGAGGCACTGAGACCCAGATACCCTGAGACAGTGAGACACTGAGATACTGAGACCCTGAGACTCTGAGACCAAGAGACACTGAGTCGCAGGGACCCAGAGACCCTGAGACACTGAGACACTGAATCCCTGAGAACCTGAGACCCTGAGACACTGAGACCCATTATCCCAGAAACCCTGAGACACTGAGACACGGAGACCCTGAGACCCAAGTACACTGAGATACTCAGACCCTGAGACACTGAGGCACTGAGACCCTG
Organism: Prionace glauca; assembly: GCA_037974335.1. Lineage (NCBI taxonomy): Eukaryota > Metazoa > Chordata > Chondrichthyes > Carcharhiniformes > Carcharhinidae > Prionace > Prionace glauca. The sequence continues at coordinate 335,651 of JBBMRE010000113.1, forward strand.
AGACACTGAGACCTTGAGATACTGAGACACTGAGACCCTGTGGCCCTGAGAGACTGAGACAATGAGGCACTGAGTCCCTGAGACACTGAGTTCCTGAGACACTGAGACACAGTGACCCTGAGACCCTGAGAAACGGAGACCAAGAGACCCAGAGAACCAGAGATCCAGTACCCCTGATATCCTAAGACCCTGAGAAAATGAGGCCCAGACACGCAGTGACCCAGAGACCCTGAGACCCAGACATCCAGAGGCCAAGACACCCTGAGACACTGAGAGATTGAGACATTGAGTCCCCGAGACACAGAGACACTGAGACCCTGAGACCCAGACATCCAGAGACCCTGTGACACTGAGACACAGACCCTGAGACACTGAAAGATTGAGACATCGTGTCCCCAAGGCCCTGGGAGCCTGAGAGACTGACACACTGAGACACAGACACCCTGAGGCCCAGAGATCCAGAGACCTGAGACACTGAGAGACTGAGACACTGAAACGCTGAGACACTGAGACACAGACACAGAGATCCTGAAGCCCGAGACACTGAGACCTTGAAACACTGAGACTCTAAGGCACTGAGTCACTGAGACCCACAGACTTTGAGACCCAGAGATCCAGAGACCATGAGACACTGAGAGACTGAGACACTGAAACGCTGAGACACAGACACAGAGATCCTGAAGCCCGAGACACTGAGACCTTGAAACACTGAGACTCTAAGGCACTGAGTCACTGAGACCCACAGACTTTGAGACCCAGAGATCCAGAGACCATGAGACACTGAAACAGTGAGAAGCTGAGAACCTGAGACACTGAGACACTGAGGCACTGAGACCCTGAGACCCTGAGAGACTGCCACTCTGATACACTGAGACACAGACACACTGAGACGTTGAGACACTGAGGCACTGAGACCCAGAGAGACTGCCACTCTGATACACTGAGACACAGACACACTGAGACGCTGAGACACAGAGGCCCTGAGACACTGAAACCCTGAGACCCTGAGAGACTGCCACTCTGATACATTGAGACACAGACACCCTGAGACGCTGAGACACTGAGACCTCGAGACCCTGACGCCCTGAGACACTGCAACAACGTGACTCTGAGACACTGAGACCCTGATGACCTGAGACACTGAGACGCTGAAATCCACAGACTCAGGGACACTGAGACCAAAGACCCTGAGACCCTGAGAAACTGAGACCCTGAGGCACTGAGACACTGAGACCCAGAACCCTGAGAAGCCAACATCCAGAGACTAAGAAATCCTAAGGCCCTGAGACCCTATGAAGCTGAGAACGTGAAACACTGAGACACTGAGAGACTGTCACACTGAGACCTGAAACACTGAGAGATTAAGACATTGAGTCCCCAAGGCCCAGTGACCCAGAGACACTGAGGCACTGAGACCCTGAGACCCAGAGATCCAGAGACCCAGAGACGCTGAGACACAGACCCTGAGACACTGAGAGATTGAGACATTGAGTCCCCAAGACCCTGAGAGCCTGAGACACTGAGACTTTGAAAGACTGAGGCATTGAGACACTGAGACCCTGAGAAACTGAGACCCTGAGACACTGAGGCACTGGGATACTGAGACATTGAGACATTGAGACACTGAGAACCTGATACACTGACACCCTGATACACTGATAGACTGAGACCCTAAGACACTGAGATTCAGAGACACTGAGACTCTGAGATACTGAGACCCTGATACTCTGAGACACTGAGACCCTGAGACAGTGAAACACTGAGACTCTGACAAACTGAGCCCCTGAGACCAGAGACCCTGAGACAATAAGATACTGAGACCCTGGTACCTTTAGATCCAGAGACCCAGAGACTCAGAGACACAGAGACACTGAGACGCAGACAACCTGAGACCCAGAGACCCTGAGAAGCTGGGGGATTGTGACCCTGAAACCCTGAGACACTTTGACCCTGAGACACTGAGACCTTGAGGCACTGAGAACCTGAGGCTCTGAGACACTGAGAGACTGACACACTGAGACTCTGAGACCCTGAGACACTGAGACACTGAGATACTGAGACCCTGAGGCACTGAGAGTTTGTGACATTGAGTCCCCGAGACCCAGTGACACTGACACACTGAGACACAGACACCCTGGGACACTGAGACACTGAGATACTGTGAAACTGAGGCACTGTGACTCTGAGACCCTGAGATACTGAGACACTGAGAGACTGAGACACAGAGACACTGACACCCTGAGGCAATGAGATCCTGACACCCTGAGACATTGAGACACGGTGTCTCTGAGACACTGAGACCCAGAGGCACTGAAATGCTGGAACCCAGAGATCCAGGGACACTGAGACCCTGAGACCCAGAGACCCTGAGACCTTGACAAACTGAGACCCTGAGGCACTGAGACACTGAAACCCAGAGAACCTGAGACACAGACATCCAGAGACCAAGAGTCCCTGAGACACTGAGACCCTGAGATTCTGAGAGGCTGAGAAGCTGAGACACTGAGAGACTGAGACACTGAGTCACTGAGAACCTTAAACACTGAGACCCTGATACACTGAGACACAGAGAGACTGATCCGCAGACGCAATGAGACACTGAAACCCAGAGACCCAGAGATTCAGGGACACTGAGACACTGAGACCCTGAGACCCTGAGACTTTGAGACAATGCGGCCCTGAGTCCTTGAGACCCTGAGATCCTGAGACTCTGAGACCCTGATACACTGAGACACTGTGGCCTTGTGCCCCTGAGGCACTAAGACCCTGAGGCACTGAGTCATTGAGACACTGAGACCCTGAGACACTAAGACTCTGACAGACTGAGACCCTGAGACCAGAGACCCTGAGACAATGAGAAACTGAGACCCTGACACCTTTAGGTCTAGAGACCCAGAGAACCAGAGACCCAGAGACACTGAGACACCGAGACGTTGAGAGACTGAGACCCTGAAACCCTGAGACACTGAGACCATAAGACACTGAGACACTGAGACCCATAGACCCTGAGACCCAGAGGTCCAGAGGCACAGAAACCCTGAGACACTGAGACACTGAGAAGCTGAGAACCTGAGACACTGAGACCCTGAGCACCTGAGGCACTGAATCCCTGAGACACAGTGACACTGAGGCACTGAGAGACAGACAATCTGACACACTGGTGCACACAGACACCCTGAGATGCTGAGACACTGAGACACTGAGAGCCTGAGACAATGAGGCCCTGAGACCCTGAGGCTCAGACAGTGAGACACTGAGCCCCTGAGACACTGAGAGCTGAGACACTGAGTCCCTGAGACACTGAGACCCTGAGACCCTGAGTCCTCAAGACACTGAATCTCTGAATCACTGAGAAACTGTGACCATGAGATACAGAGACACTGGTAACCTGATACACTGAGACCCAGAGAACCAGAGACTCTGACACACTGAGACCCTGAAACACTGAGACACTGAAACCCAGAGACCCTGAGAACCTGAGACACTGAGGCCCTGAGACCCAGAAAGTGTGAGAAACTGATTCCCAGAGACACTGAACAGTCAAACCCAGAGACCCAGGGACACTGAGACCCTGAGATGCTGAGACATTGAGACCCTGAGAAATTGAGACCCTGAGACCCAGAGACACTAAGACCCTGAGTCACTGAGACACGGAGTTATTGAGACCCTGAGACACTGAGACCCAGAGCCTCAGAGGCACTGAGACATTGAGACACTGAGACCCAGAGATGCAGAGACACAGAGACCCAGAGGCCTTGACACACTGAGACACTGAGTCACTGAGACCCTGAGATACTGAGACACTGAGACATTGAGACACGGAGACACTGAGATACAGTGCCCCTGAGACACAGATACACTGAGACCCAGGGATGCAGAGACCCTGAGACTTTGAGACACTGAGATCCTGAGATACTGAGACCCAGAGATCCAGAGATCCTAAGACCCTGAGACCCTGACATTCTGAGACCCTGAGGCCCTGAGAAACTGAGAGACTGAGACCCAGTGTCCCAGAGATGCTGAGACTCTGAGACCCAGAGACCCTGAGACATTGAGACACTGAGATCCTGAGACATTGAAACACTGAGACAGTGAGACCCTGATACCCTGAGACAGTGAGACACTGAGACAGTGAGACACTGAGACAGTGAGACCCTGAGACCATGAGACACTGAGGCACTGAGACCCAGATACCCTGAGACAGTGAGACACTGAGACAGTGGGACACTGAGATACTGAGACCCTGAGACACTGAGACCAAGAGACACTGAGTCGCAGGGACCCAGAGACCCTGAGACACTGAATCCCTGAGAACCTGAGACACTGAGACCCATCATCCCAGAGACCCTGAGACACTGCGACATGGAGACCCTGAGACCCAAGTACACTGAGATACTCAGACCCTGAGACACTGAGGCACTGAGACCCTGAGACACTGAGACCTTGAGACACTGAAACACTGAGACCCTGTGGCCCTGAGAGACTGAGACACTGAGACACTGAGGCACTGAGTCCCTGAGACACTGAGGTCCTGAGACACTGAGACACGGGACAGTGAGACGCAGACTCCCAGAAACCCAGAGACCCTGAGACACGTAGACCCTGAGACACTGGGTTCCAGAGTCACAGAGACCCAGAGACCATGAGACCCTCAGACCCAGAGACCCAGAGGTCAAGAGATCCAGAGACCCTGAGACCCTGTGACCGAGACACCCTGAGGCCCAGACACTGAGACAGAGACACATAGACACTGAGACACTGAGGCACAGAGACACTGATAACCTGAGACACAGAGACACTGAGACACAGAGACACTGAGACACTGAGACACTGAGACACTGAGGCACTGAGACACAGAGACACTGAGACTCAGACACTGAGACACTGAGGCACAGGGATACTGAGACACAGAGACATAGAGACACTGAAACTCTGAGACACAGATGCACTGAGGCACAGAGACATTGAGGCATTGAGACACTGAGACTCTGAGACACTGAGGCACTGAGACACTGAGATCGAGAAACACTCAGACACTGAGACACAGAGACCCTGATAATCTGAGACACTGAGACACTGTGACATTGAGGCACAAGGACTCTCAGACACAGAGACATTGATTCTCTGAGACGCTGATACACTGTGACATAAAGGCCCTGAGACACTGAAACTCTGAGACACTGAGACACAGAGACACAGAGACACTGCGACACTGAGGCACAGACACACTGAGACTCTGAGACACTGAGACACAGAGACACTGAGACAGTGAGACAGTGAGACAATGAGACACTGAGGCACCAAGAAACAGAGACACAGAGACACTGAAACACTGAGACTCTGAGGCACTGAGACACTGAGACACTGAGACACTGAGATGCAGAGACACAGAGACACTGAGACACAGAGACACTGAAACTCTGAGACACTGAGTCACTGAGGCACAGACACACTGAGACTCTGAGATATTGTACACAAAGACTTTGAGACACTGAGACACTGAGATACAGAGAAACTGAGACTCTGAGACTCTGAGACACCGAGGCACAGGTACACTGAGAGACAGAGGCACAGAGACACTGAGGCACAGAGGAAATCCGACACAGAGACAAAGAAACACTGAGTCTCTGAGACACTGAGGCACAGAGACACTGAGACACAGAAAAACATAGACACTGAAACTCTGAGACACTGACACAGAGACACTGAGACTTTGAGATACTAAGACACTGAGGCACAGAGACACGGAGACACTGAGCCACAGAGACACTGAGTCTCTGAGACACAGAGACCCTGAGACAGTGAGGCACCAAGACACAGAGACTCTGAGACTCTGAGACATTGAGACACGGAGACACAGAGACACAGAGGCACTGAGGCGCAGAGACACTGAGTCACAGAGACACAGAGACACTGAGACTCAGAGACACAGGGACACTGAGACACTGAGGCAATGAGACACTGAGGCACAGAGACACTGAGACACAAAGTCTCTCACACACTGAGACACACAGACCCTGAGACCCTGCGTCTAATAGGCCTGAGACCCTGGGACCCAGAGATTCTGAGGCACTGAGACTCTGAGACCCTGAGACACTAAGACCCTGAGGCACAGAGACTCTGAGACCCTTAGTATGAGAGATGCAGAAACCCTGAGACCCTGAAACAACTGAACAGCGATTCAAGGTGAGACCCTGAGACACTGAGTCCCTAAGACCCTTAGACACAGAGACGGTGAGACCCACAGACAAAGAGACCCAGAGAACCATAGATCCAGAGCCCCTGCGACCCTGAGACAATGAGGTCCAGACATGCAGAAACCCAGAGACCCTGAGACATAGAGACACCGAGGCACTGAGACACACAGACCCTGAGAAACTGAGAACCAGAGACCCTGAAACAATGAGACAGTGAGACGCTGAGACTCTTAGACACTGAGACACTGAGGCACAGTGACCCTGAGACACAGATACACTGAGACACTGAGTCACTGAGACCCTGAGAATCTGAGAACCAGAGAGCCAGAGACCCTGAGCCACTGAGACCCTGAGACCCTGAGACACTGAGAAACTGAGATCCTTAGACACTGAGAAACTGAGTCCCTGAGACCCTGAGATACTGAGACCCTGATTCCCTGAGACACTGAGAGACTGAGATACTGCAACCCTGAAACGCTGAGACACTGAGACCCAGAGACCCTGAGACACTGAGACCCTGAGGCATTGAGACCATGAGGCGCTGAGACACAGAGACACTGAGACACAGAGACACTGAGACACAGAGACAAAGAGATACTGAGACACAGAGACACTGAGAGACTGAAACAATAACTCACAGAGACCCAGAGATCCTGAGAAACTGAGACACTGTGACCCAGACACTGAGAGACCCAGAGACCCACAGCCCAGAAATCCAGAGATCCAGAGACCCATAGACCCAGAAACCCTGAGACACTGAGACATTGAGACACTGAGACACTGAGACCCTGAGACCATGAGACCCTGAGACACTGAGAACCTGTGACCCAGAGACCCTGAGACTGAGAGACCCAGAGCCCAGAAACCCAGAGATCCAGAGACCCTGAGATCCTGAGACCCAGAGACACTGAGACCAATGGCCCAGACACCGTGAGACCCTGAGACCCTGAGACACTGAGAGACTGAGACACTGAGATGCAGTGCCCCAGAGACACAGATACACTGAGACCCAGGGATGCAGAGACATGGAGACATTGAGACACTGAGACCCTGAGATAACTGAGACCCAGTGATCCAGAGATCCTAAGACCCTGAGACCCTGACACTCTGAGACCCTGAGGCCCTGAGAAACTGAAAGACTGAGACCCAGTGTCCCAGAGATGCTGAGACTCTGAGACCCAGAGACCCAGAGACCCTGAGACATTGAGACAGTGAGATACTGAGACCATGAGACACTGAGGCACTGAGACCCAGATACCCTGAGACAGTGAGACACTGAGACAGTGAGACACTGAGATACTGAGACCCTGAGACTCTGAGACCAAGAGACACTGAGTCGCAGGGACCTAGAGACCCTGAGACACTGAGACACTGAATCCCTGAGAACCTGAGACCCTGAGACACTGAGACCCATTATCCCAGAAACCCTGAGACACTGAGACACGGAGACCCTGAGACCCAAGTACACTGAGATGCTCAGACCCTGAGACACTGAGACACTGAGACCTTGAGACACTGAGACACTGAGACCCTGTGGCCCTGAGAGACTGAGACACTGAGACCCTGAGGCTTTGAGACACTGAGATCCTGAAACTATGAGACCCAGAGACACTGAGATCCAGAGAGCCAGAAATAGTGAGACACAGAGGCCGTGAGACCCTGCGTCTCATAGGCCCTGAGACCCTGGGACCCAGAGATCCTGAGACACTGAGACCCTGAGACACTGAGACCCAGAGACCCTGAGACACTGAGACCCTGAGACACTGAGACCATGAGACACGGAGAAAGTGAGAACATGAGGTACTGAGACAATGAGACCCTGAGACACTGATTCACTGAGACACTATGAAACTGAGACCCTGAGGCACTGAGACCTAAGAAACTGAGACCCTGAGACACTGAGACCCAGTGTACCAGAGACCCAGAGATTCTGAGACCCAGTGTCCAAGAAACCCAGAGACGCTGAGAACCAGGGACCCAGAGACCCTGAGACATTGAGACACTGAGATCCTGAGAAACTGAGACACTGAGACCCAGAGACCGAGAGACCCTGTGACCATGGGACCCAGAGAGCCTGAGGCACAGACTCTGATACCCTTTTTATGAGTGATGCAGAGACCCTGAGACCATGAAACAACTGGACAATAAGAAGTAGAAACACTGAGACTCTGAGACACTGAGACACTGAGACCCAGAGTCCCAGAGTCCCAGAGATCCTGAGACACTGAGACACGGAGACACTGAGATACTGAGATACTGAGATACTGAGACACTGAGACAGTGAGACTCTGAGGCCCTGAGAGACTGAGACACTGAGACACAGTAACCCTGAGAACCTGACATCCTGAGAAACGGAGACCCAGAGAGCCTGAGACACAGAGACAGTGAGACCCACAGACCAAGAGACCAGAGAAGCAGAGATCCAGAGCCGCTGAGACCCTGATACAATGAGGCCCAGACACGCCAAGAGACCCTGAGATACTGAGACACAAAGAACCTGAGACACTGAGACCCTGAGACCCTGGGAAACTGAGATCCAGAGATCCTGAGACCGTGAGACGGTGAGATACTGAGACACAAAGAACCTGAGACACTGAGACCCTGAGACGCTGAGACCCTTAGAAACTGAGGCACAGTGACCCTGAGACACAGATACACTGAGACACTGATAAACTGAGGCACTGTGTCCCTGAGACCCTGAGAAACTGAAACCCAGAGAGCCAGAGACCCTCAGAACTGAGAAACTGATACCCTGAGACCCTGAGACATGAGACACTGAGGCCCTGAGACATTGAGACAGTGAGGCCCTGAGACACAGGGACCCTGAGACACTGAGACCCTGAGACCCTGAGACCCTGAAACCCTGAGACCCTGAGACACTGAGACCCTGAGGCCCAGAGATCCAGTGACCTGGGACCCAGAGACGCTGAGACGCTGCAACACTGAAACCCCGAGACACTGAGAGACTGAGACACTACAATCCTGAAACCCTGAAACCCTGAGACACTGAGACACAGAGACCCAGAAACACTGAGACCCTGAGACACGGAGAAAGTGAGACCCTGAGACCCTGAGACACTGAGACACTGAGACACTGAGACCCTGAGTCCTAAGTCACTGAGACACTATGAAACGGACACCCTGAGACCCTGAGGCACTGAGGCACAGAGACCCAGAAACACTGAGACACGGAGATAGTGAGACCATGAGACACTGGGACACTGAGAACCAATGTACCAGAGACCCAGCGATTCTGAGACCCAGGGACCCAGAGACCCTGAGACATTGAGACACTGAGATCCTGAGAACCTGAGACACTGAGACCCAGAGTCCGAGAGATCCCTGACCATGGGACCCAGAGAGCCTGAGTACTGAGACACTGATTCCCAGGGGCCCTGAGACCCAGAGCCTCTGAGACACTGAGACACTGAGATAGAGAGACACTGAGACACTGAGACCTTGAGACACTGAGACCCTGTGACCCTGAGAGACTGAGACACTGAGACACTGAGACACAGAGACACTGAGACCCTGAGACCCTGAGACACTGAGACACTGAGATAGTGAGACACTGAGACACTGAGACCTTGAGACACTGAGATACTGAGACCCTGTGGCCCTGAGAGACTGAGACACTGAGACCCTGAGACACTGAGACACTGAGATAGTGAGACACTGAGACACTGAGACCTTGAGACACTGAGATACTGAGACCCTGTGGCCCTGAGAGACTGAGACACTGAGACCCTGAGACACTGAGACACTGAGATAGTGAGACACTGAGACACTGAGAACCAGAGGCCCATAGGCCCACAGACACTGAGACGCGAAGACACAGAGACACTGAGACACAGAGACCCTGAGGCTTTGTGACACTGAGATCCTGAAACCATGAGACCCAGAGACACTGAGATCCAGAGAGCCAGAAACAGTGAGACACAGAGACCCTGAGACCCTGCGTCTCATAGGCCCTGAGACCCTGGGACCCAGAGATCCTGTGACACTGAGACTCTGAGACCCTGAGAGACTAAGACCCTGAGGCACAGAGACTCTGAGACCCTTAGTATGAGAGATGCAGAGACCTTGAGACCCTGAAACAACTGAACAGCGATTCAAGGTGAGACCCTGAGACACTGAGACCCTAAGACCCTTAGACACAGAGACGGTGAGACCCACAGACAAAGAGACCCAGAGAACCATAGATCCAGAGCCCCTGCGACCCTGAGACAATGAGGTCCAGACATGCAGAAACCCAGAGACCCTGAGACATAGAGACACCGAGGCACTGAGACACACAGACCCTGAGAAACTGAGAACCAGAGACCCTGAAACAATGAGACAGTGAGACGCTGAGACTCTTAGACACTGAGACACTGAGGCACAGTGACCCTGAGACACAGATACACTGAGACACTGAGTCACTGAGACCCTGAGAATCTGAGAACCAGAGAGCCAGAGACCCTGAGCCACTGAGACCCTGAGACCCTGAGACACTGAGAAACTGAGACCCTGAGACCCTGAGATACTGGGACATGAGACACTGAGACCCGGAGTCCCTGAGATACTGAGACCCTGATTCCCTGAGACACTGAGAGACTGAGATACTGCAACCCTGAAACGCTGAGACACTGAGACCCAGAGACCCTGAGACACTGAGACCCTGAGGCATTGAGACCATGAGGCGCTGAGACACAGAGACACTGAGACACTGAGACACTGAGACACAGAGACAAAGAGATACTGAGACACAGAGACACTGAGAGACGGAAACACTAACTCACAGAGACCCAGAGATCCTGAGAAACTGAGACACTGTGACCCAGACACTGAGAGACCCAGAGACCCACAGCCCAGAAATCCAGAGATCCAGAGACCCAGAGACCCATAGACCCAGAAACCCTGAGACATTGAGACACTGAGACACTGAGACCCTGAGACCATGAGACCCTGAGACACTGAGAACCTGAGACCCAGAGACCCTGAGACTGAGAGACCCAGAGCCCAGAAACCCAGAGATCCAGAGACCCTGAGAACCTGAGACCCTGAGACACTGAGAGACTGAGACACTGAGATGCAGTGCCCCAGAGACACAGATACACTGAGACCCAGGGATGCAGAGACATGGAGACATTGAGACACTGAGACCCTGAGATAACTGAGACCCAGTAATCCAGAGATCCTAAGACCCTGACACCCTGACACTCTGAGACCCTGAGGCCTGAGAAAGTGAGAGACTGAGACCCAGTGTCCCAGAGATGCTGAGACTCTGAGACCCAGAGACCCCGAGACCCTGAGACATTGAGACAGTGAGATCCTGAGACCATGAGACACTGAGGCACTGAGACCCAGATAACCTGAGACAGTGAGACACTGAGATACTGAGACCCTGAGACTCTGAGACCAAGAGACACTGAGTCGCAGGGACCCAGAGACCCTGAGACACTGAGACACTGAATCCCTGAGAACCTGAGACCCTGAGACACTGAGACCCATCATCACAGAGACCCTGAGACACTGAGACACGGAGACCCTGAGACCCAAGTACACTGAGATACTCAGACCCTGAGACACTGAGGCACTGAGACACTGAGACACTGAGACACTGAGACCCTGTGGCCCTGAGAGACTGAGACAATGAGGCACTGAGTCCCTGAGACACTGAGTTCCTGAGACACTGAGACACAGTGACCCTGAGACCCTGAGAAACGGAGACCAAGAGACCCAGAGAACCAGAGATCCAGTACCCCTGGTATCCTAAGACCCTGAGAAAATGAGGCCCAGACACGCAGTGGCCCAGAGACCCTGAGACCCAGACATCCAGAGGCCAAGACACCCTGAGACACTGAGAGATTGAGACATTGAGTCCCCGAGACACAGAGACACTGAGACCCTGAGACCCAGACATCCAGAGACCCTGTGACACTGAGACACAGACCCTGAGACACTGAAAGATTGAGACATCGTGTCCCCAAGGCCCTGGGAGCCTGAGAGACTGACACACTGAGACACAGACACCCTGAGGCCCAGAGATCCAGAGACCTGAGACACTGAGAGACTGAGACACTGAAACGCTGAGACACAGACACAGAGATCCTGAAGCCCGAGACACTGAGACCTTGAAACACTGAGACTCTAAGGCACTGAGTCACTGAGACCCACAGACTTTGAGACCCAGAGATCCAGAGACCATGAGACACTGAAACAGTGAGAAGCTGAGAACCTGAGACACTGAGACACTGAGGCACTGAGACCCTGAGACCCTGAGACCCTGAGATACTGCCACTCTGATACACTGAGACACAGACACACTGAGACGTTGAGACACTGAGGCACTGAGACCCTGAGACCCTGAGAGACTGCCACTCTGATACACTGAGACACAGACACACTGAGACGTTGAGACACTGAGGCACTGAGACCCAGAGAGACTGCCACTCTGATACACTGAGACACAGACACACTGAGACGCTGAGACACAGAGGCCCTGAGACACTGAAACCCTGAGACCCTGAGAGACTGCCACTCTGATACATTGAGACACAGACACCCTGAGATGCTGAGACACTGAGACCTCGAGACCCTGACGCCCTGAGACACTGCAACAACGTGACTCTGAGACACTGAGACCCTGATGACCTGAGACACTGAGTCGCTGAAATCCACAGACTCAGGGACACTGAGACCAAAGACCCTGAGACCCTGAGAAACTGAGACCCTGAGGCACTGAGACACTGAGACGCAGAGACCCTGAGAAGCCAACATCCAGAGACTAAGAAATCCTGAGGCCCTGAGACCCTATGAAGCTGAGAACGTGAAACACTGAGACACTGAGAGACTGTCACACTGAGACCTGAAACACTGAGAGATTAAGACATTGAGTCCCCAAGGCCCAGTGACCCAGAGACACTGAGGCACTGAGACCCTGAGACCCAGAGATCCAGAGACCCAGAGACGCTGAGACACAGACCCTGAGACACTGAGAGATTGAGACATTGAGTCCCCAAGACCCTGAGAGCCTGAGACACTGAGACTTTGAAAGACTGAGGCATTGAGACACTGAGACCCTGAGAAACTGAGACCCTGAGACACTGAGGCACTGGGATACTGAGACATTGAGACACTGAGAACCTGATACACTGAGAACCTGATACACTGATAGACTGAGACCCTAAGACACTGAGATTCAGAGACACTGAGACTCTGAGATACTGAGACCCTGATACTCTGAGACACTGAGACCCTGAGACTGTGAAACACTGAGACTCTGACAAACTGAGACCCTGAGACCAGAGACCCTGAGACAATGAGATACTGAGACCCTGGTACCTTTAGATCCAGAGACCCAGAGACTCAGAGACACAGAGACACTGAGACGCAGACAACCTGAGACCCAGAGACCCTGAGAAGCTGGGGGATTGTGACCCTGAAACCCTGAGACACTTTGACCCTGAGACACTGAGACCTTGAGGCACTGAGAACCTGAGGCTCTGAGACACTGAGAGACTGACACACTGAGACTCTGAGACCCTGAGACACTGAGATACTGAGATACTGAGACCCTGAGGCACTGAGAGTTTGTGACATTGAGTCCCCGAGACCCAGTGACACTGACACACTGAGACACAGACACCCTGGGACACTGAGACACTGAGATACTGTGAAACTGAGGCACTGTGACTCTGAGACCCTGAGATACTGAGACACTGAGAGACTGAGACACAGAGACACTGACACCCTGAGGCAATGAGATCCTGACACCCTGAGACATTGAGACACGGTGTCTCTGAGACACTGAGACCCAGAGGCACGGAAATGCTGGAACCCAGAGATCCAGGGACACTGAGACCCTGAGACCCAGAGACCCTGAGACCTTGACAAACTGAGACCCTGAGGCACTGAGACACTGAAACCCAGAGAACCTGAGACACAGACATCCAGAGACCAAGAGTCCCTGAGACACTGAGACCCTGAGATTCTGAGAGGCTGAGAAGCTGAGACACTGAGAGACTGAGACACTGGGACACAGAGACACTGAGACAGAGAGACACAGAGACACTGAATCTCTGAGACACTGATACCCTGAGACACAGAGACACTGTGACTCTGAGACACTGAGACACAGAGACACTGAGACACTTAAACACAGAGAGACTGAGACACTGAGACTCTGAGACACTGAGACAATGGGACACGGAGACACTTAGACTCTGAAATACTGAGACACAGAGACACTGAGACAGAAAACTTTCAGACACTAAGACACAGTGACACTGATACTCTGAGACTCTGAGACACATAGATACTGAGACACTGAGACACAGAGACACAGAGACACTGAGATACTGAGACACAGAGACACTGAGACAGAAAACTTTCAGACACTAAGACACAGAGACACTGATACTCTGAGACTCTGTGACACAGAGATACTGAGACACTGAGACACAGAGACACTGAGACACTGAGACACTGAGACACTGAGACTCTGAGACACAGAGACCCTGAGACACAGAGATACTGAGACACAGAGACACTGAGTCTCTGAGACACTGATACATTGAGACTCTGAGACACTGAGGCACAGAGATAGAGAATCCCTGAGACAGAGAGACACTGATAATCTGAGATACTGAGACACTGTGACACTGAGATTCTGAGCCACAGAGATACTGAGACACTGAGACACTGAGGCACAGAGGCACTGAGATACAGAGACACAGAGACACTGAGACACTGAGGCACAGAGACACTGAGACAGAGGGGCACTGAGACACTGTGACTCAGAGACACTTAGACACAGAGACACTGAGACACTTAAACACAGAGAGACTAAGACACTGAGACTCTGAGACACTGAGACAATGGGACACGGAGACACTTAGACTCTGAGATACTGAGACACAGAGACAATGGATCTCTGAGACACTGAGACACAGAGACACTGAGACAGAGAGACACAGAGACACTGAATCTCTGAGACACTGATACCCTGAGACACAGAGACACTGAGACCCTGTGACACTGAGGCACAGAGACACTCAGACACAGAGACAAAGAGACACTGAGTCTCAGAGACACTGATACACTGAGACACTGAGACACTGAGACACAGAGACATAGAGACACTGAAACTCTGAGACACTGAGACACAGAGACTCTGAGACACAGACTCACTGAAACTCTGAGACACTGAGACACTGAGACACTGTGTCACAGAGACACTGACACAGAGAGGCACAGATACACTGAATCTCAGAGACACTGATGCACTGAGACACAGAGACACTGTGACTCTGAGACACTGAGACAAGGAGACATTGAGACACTGAGACTCTGAGACATTGAGACACTGAGGCACAGAGACACTGCGACACAGAGACACTCAACACAGAGACAAAGTGACACTGAGTGTCTGAGACATTGATACACTGAGACACTGAGACTCTGAGACATTGAGACACTGAGGCACAGACACACTGAGACACAGAGACACTGAGACACTGAGACACAGAGACACTGAGACAGAGAGACTTTGAGATATTAAGACACTGAGGCACAGATACACTGAGTCTCTGAGACACAGAGACACTGTGACACTGAGAGTCTGATAGACTTAGGCACAGAGACACTGAGACACTGAGGCACCAAGACACAGAGACTCTGAGACACTGAGACTCTGAGACTCTGTGACACTGAGACACAGAAACACAGAAACACTGAGACACAGAGGCACAAGGCACTGAGATACAGTGACACAGAGGCACTGAGACACTGAGACACAGAGACACAGAGACACTGAGACACTGAGGCACAGAGACACTGAGACACAGGGGCACTGAGACACTGTGACTCAGAGACACTTAGACACAGAGACACTGAGACACTTAAACACAGAGAGACTGAGACACTGAGACTCTGAGACACTGAGACAATGGGACACGGAGACACTTAGACTCTGAGATACTGAGACACAGAGACAATGAGACACAGAGACATAGAGACACTGAAACTCTGAGACACTGTGACACAGAGACTCTGAGACACAGAGACACAGACTCACTGAAACTCTGAGACACTGAGAAACTGAGACACTGGGACACAGAGACACTGAGACAGAGAGACACAGAGACACTGAATCTCTGAGACACTGATACCCTGAGACACTGAGACACTGAGACCCTGTGACACTGAGGCACAGAGACACTCAGACACAGAGACAAAGAGACACTGAGTCTCAGAGACACTGATACACTGAGACACAGAGACACTGAGACTTTGAGACACAGATACACTGAGGCACTGAGACACTGAGACACAGAGATATGGAGACTCTGAAACTCTGAGACACTGAGACACTGAGACACTGTGTCACAGAGACACTGAGACAGAGAGGCACAGATACACTGAATCTCAGAGACACTGATGCACTGAGACACAGAGACACTGTGACTCTGAGACACTGAGACAAGGAGACACTGAGACACGGAGACACTGAGCCACTGTGACACTGAGGCACAGAGACACTGAGACACAGAGACACTGAGGCACAGAGACACTGCGACACAGAGACACTGTGAGATTGAGACTCTGAGACGCTGAGACACTGAGGCACAGTGATACTGAAACACAGATTCACTGAGACTCTAAGACACTGAGAAACTGAAAATCTGAGACACTGAGACACTGTGACACTGAGGCACAGAGACACTCAGACAGATAGACACTGAGTCTCAGCGACACTGATAAACTGAGACACAGAGACAGAGACACTGAGACTCTGAGACCTGAGACACTGAGACACAGAGACACTGGGACACGGAGACACTGAGAGTCTGAGACACTGAGACACAAAGACACTGAGGCACAGAGACACTGAGACACTGTGACACTGAGGCACAGAGACACTCAACACAGAGACAAAGTGACACTGAATGTCCGAGACATTGATACCATGAGACACTGAGACTCTGAGACATTGAGACACTGAGGCACAGACACACTGAGACACTGAGACACAGAGACACTGAGACACTGAGACACAGAGACACTGAGACACAGAGACTTTGAGATATTAAGACACTGAGACACAGATACACTGAGTCTCTGAGGCACAGAGACACTGAGACACTGAGACACTGAGGCACCAAGACACAGAGACTCTGAGACACTGAGACTCTGAGACTCTGAGACACTGAGACACAGAGACACAGAAACACTGAGACACAGAGGCACAGAGGCACTGAGATACAGAGACACTGAGGCACTGAGACACTGAGACACAGAGACAAAGAGACACTGAGTCTCAGAGACACTGATACACTGAGACACAGAGACACTGAGACTTTGAGACACCGAGACACTGAGGCACTGAGACACTGAGACACAGAGACATGGAGACACTGAAACTCTGAGACACTGTGACACTGAGACTCTGAGACACAGAGACAGAGAGACACAGACTCACTGAAACTCTGAGACACTGAGACACTTTGACACAGAGACACTGAGACAGAGAGGCACAGATACAATGAATCTCAGAGACACTGATGCACTGAGACACAGAGACACTGTGACTCTGAGACACTGAGGCACAGAGACACTGAGACACAGAGACACTGAGGCACAGAGACACTGCGACACAGAGACACTGTGAGATTGAGACTCTGAGACGCTGAGACACTGAAGCACAGTGATATTGAGACACAGAATCACTGAGACTCTAAGACACTGAGAAACTGAAAATCTGAGACATTGAGACACTGTGTCACTGAGGCACAGAGACACTCAGGCAGATAGACACTGAGTCTCAGAGACACTGATAAACTGAGACACAGAGACAGAGACACTGAGACTCTGAGACCTGAGACACTGAGACACAGAGACACTGGGACACGGAGACACTGAGAGTCTGAGACACTGAGACACAAAGACACTGAGGCACAGAGACACTGAGACACTGTGACACTGAGGCACAGAGACACTCAACACAGAGACAAAGTGACACTGAGTGTCTGAGACATTGATACACTGAGACACTGAGACTCTGAGACATTGAGACACTGAGGCACAGACACACTGAGACACTGAGACACAGAGACACTGAGACACTGAGACACAGAGACACTGAGACACAGAGACTTTGAGATATTAAGACACCGAGGCACAGATACACTGACTCTCTGAGACACAGAGACACTGTGACACTGAGAATCTGATAGACTGAGGCACAGAGACACTGAGACACTGAGGCACCAAGACACAGAGACTCTGAGACATTGAGACTCTGAGACTCTGAGACACTGAGACACAGAGACACAGAGACACAGAGACACTTAAACACAGAGAGACTTAGACACTGAGACTCTGAGACACTGAGACACAGAGATACTGAGACACTGAGACACTGAGACACTGAGACAATGGGACACGGAGACACTTAGACTCTGAGATACTGAGACACAGAGACACTGAGACACAGAGACATAGAGACACTGAAACTCTGAGACACTGTGACACAGAGACTCTGAGACACAGAGACACAGAGACACAGACTCACTGAAAATCTGAGACACTGAGAAACTGAGACACTGGGACACAGAGACACTGAGACTGAGAGACACAGAGACACCGAATCTCTGAGACACTGATACCCTGAGACACAGAGACACTGTGACTCTGAGACACTGAGACACTGAGACACAGAGACACTGAGACACTTAAACACAGAGAGACTGAGACACTGAGACTCTGAGACACTGAGACAATGGGACACGGAGACACTTAGACTCTGAAATACTGAGACACAGAGACACTGAGACAGAAAACTTTCAGACACTAAGACACAGTGACACTGATACTCTGAGACTCTGAGACACATAGATACTGAGACACTGAGACACAGAGACACAGAGACACTGAGATACTGAGACACAGAGACACTGAGACAGAAAACTTTCAGACACTAAGACACAGAGACACTGATACTCTGAGACTCTGAGACACAGAGATACTGAGACACTGAGACACAGAGACACTGAGACACTGAGACACTGAGACTCTGAGACACAGAGACCCTGAGACACAGAGATACTGAGACACAGAGACACTGAGTCTCTGAGACACTGATACATTGAGACTCTGAGACACTGAGGCACAGAGATAGAGAATCCCTGAGACAGAGAGACACTGATAATCTGAGATACTGAGATACTGTGACACTGAGACTCTGAGACACAGAGATACTGAGACACTTAAACACAGAGAGACTGAGACACTGAGACTCTGAGACACTGAGACAATGGGACACGGAGACACTTAGTCTCTGAGATACTGAGACACAGAGACAATGAGACACAGAGACATAGAGACACTGAAACTCTGAGACACTGTGACACAGAGACTCTGAGACACAGAGACACAGAGACACTGACTCACTGAAACTCTGAGACACTGAGACACTGAGAAACTGAGACACTGGGACACAGAGACACTGAGACAGAGAGACACAGAGACACTGAATCTCTGAGACACTGATACCCTGAGACACAGAGACACTGAGACACTGAGACCCTGTGACACTGAGGCACAGAGACACTCAGACACAGAGACAAAGAGACACTGAGTCTCAGAGACACTGATACACTGAGACACAGAGACACTGAGACTTTGAGACACTGATACACTGAGACACAGAGACACTGAGACTTTGAGACACTGAGACACTGAGACACAGAGACTCTGAGACACAGAGACTCAGAGACACAGACTCACTGAAACTCTGAGACACTGAGACACTGTGTCAGAGAGACACTGACACAGAGAGACACAGATACACTGAATCTCAGAGACACTGATGCACTGAGACACAGAGACACTGTGACTCTGAGACACTGAGACAAGGAGACATTGAGACACTGAGCCACTGTGACACTGAGGCACAGAGACACTGAGACACAGAGACACTGAGGCACAGAGACACTGCGACACAGAGACACTGTGAGATTGAGACTCTGAGACGCTGAGACACTGAGGCACAGTGATACTGAGACACAGAATCGCTGAGACTCTAAGACACTGAGAAACTGAAAATCTGAGACACTGAGACACTGTGACACTGAGGCACAGAGACACTCAGACAGATAGTCCCTGAGTCTCAGAGACACTGATAAACTGAGACACAGAGACAGAGACACTGAGACTCTGAGACCTGAGACACTGAGACACAGAGACACTGGGACACGGAGACACTGAGAGTCTGAGACACTGAGACACAAAGACACTGAGGCACAGTGACACTGAGACACTGTGACACTGAGGCACAGAGAGACTCAACATAGAGACAAAGTGACACTGAGTGTCTGAGACATTGATACACTGAGACACTGAGACTCTGAGACATTGAGACACTGAGGCACAGACACACTGAGACACTGAGACACAGAGACACTGACACACTGAGACACAGAGACACTGAGACACAGAGACTTTGAGATATTAAGACACTGAGGCACAGATACACTGAGTCTCTGAGACACAGAGACACTGTGACACTGAGAGTCTGATAGACTTAGGCACAGAGACACTGAGACACTGAGGCACCAAGACACAGAGACACTGAGACACTGAGGCACAGAGACACTGAGACACAGGGGCACTGAGACACTGTGACTCAGAGACACTTAGGCACAGAGACACTGAGACACTTAAACACAGAGAGACTGAGACACTGAGACTCTGAGACACTGAGACAATGGGACACGGAGACACTTAGACCCTGAGATACTGAGACACAGAGACAATGAGACACAGAGACACTGAAACTCTGAGACACTGTGACACAGAGACTCTGAGACACAGAGACACAGACTCACTGAAACTCTGAGACACTGAGAAACTGAGACATTGGGACACAGAGACACTGAGACAGAGAGACACAGAGACACTGAATCTCTGAGACACTGATACCCTGAGACACAGAGACACTGAGACACTGAGACCCTGTGACACTGAGGCACAGAGACACTCAGACACAGAGACAAAGAGACACTGAGTCTCAGAGACACTGATACACTGAGACACAGAGACACTGAGACTTTGAGACACAGATACACTGAGGCACTGAGACACTGAGACACAGAGACATGGAGACACTGAAACTCTGAGACACTGAGACTCTGAGACACTGAGACACAGAGACTCTGAGACACAGAGACTCAGAGACATAGACTCACTGAAACTCTGAGACACTGAGACACTGTGTCACAGAGACACTGAGACAGAGAGGCACAGATACACTGAATCTCAGAGACACTGATGCACTGAGACACAGAGACACTGTGACTCTGAGACACTGAGACAAGGAGACACTGAGACACGGAGACACTGAGCCACTGTGACACTGAGGCACAGAGACACTGAGACACAGAGACACTGAGGCACAGAGACACTGCGACACAGATACACTGTGAGATTGAGACTCTGAGACGCTGAGACACTGAGGCACAGTGATACTGAAACACAGATTCACTGAGACTCTAAGACACTGAGAAACTGAAAATCTGAGACACTGAGACACTGTGACACTGAGGCACAGAGACACTCAGACAGATAGACACTGAGTCTCAGCGACACTGATAAACTGAGACACAGAGACAGAGACACTGAGACTCTGAGACCTGAGACACTGAGACACAGAGACACTGGGACACGGAGACACTGAGAGTCTGAGACACTGAGACACAAAGACACTGAGGCACTGAGACACTGAGACACTGTGACACTGAGGCACAGAGACACTCAACACAGAGACAAAGTGACACTGAATGTCCGAGACATTGATACCATGAGACATTGAGACACTGAGGCACAGACACACTGAGACACTGAGACACAGAGACACTGAGACACTGAGACACAGAGACACTGAGACACAGAGACTTTGAGATATTAAGACACTGAGACACAGATACACTGAGTCTCTGAGGCACAGAGACACTGAGACACTGAGGCACCAAGACACAGAGACTCTGAGACACTGAGACTCTGAGACTCTGAGACACTGAGACACAGAGACACAGAAACACTGAGACACAGAGGCACAGAGGCACTGAGATACAGAGACACAGAGGCACTGAGACACTGAGACACAGAGACAAAGAGACACTGAGTCTCAGAGACACTGATACACTGAGACACAGAGACACTGAGACTTTGAGACACCGAGGCACTGAGACACTGAGACACAGAGACATGGAGACACTGAAACTCTGAGACACTGTGACACTGAGACTCTGAGACACAGAGACAGAGAGACACAGACTCACTGAAACTCTGAGACACTGAGACACTTTGACACAGAGACACTGAGACAGAGAGGCACAGATACACTGAATCTCAGAGACACTGATGCACTGAGACACAGAGACACTGTGACTCTGAGACACTGAGGCACAGAGACACTGAGGCACAGAGACACTGAGGCACAGAGACACTGCGACACAGAGACACTGTGAGATTGAGACTCTGAGACGCTGAGACACTGAAGCACAGTGATACTGAGACACAGAATCACTGAGACTCTAAGACACTGAGAAACTGAAAATCTGAGACATTGAGACACTGTGTCACTGAGGCACAGAGACACTCAGGCAGATAGACACTGAGTCTCAGAGACACTGATAAACTGAGACACAGAGACAGAGACACTGAGACTCTGAGACCTGAGACACTGAGACACAGAGACACTGGGACACGGAGACACTGAGAGTCTGAGACACTGAGACACAAAGACACTGAGGCACAGAGACACTGAGACACTGTGACACTGAGGCACAGAGACACTCAACACAGAGACAAAGTGACACTGAGTGTCTGAGACATTGATACACTGAGACACTGAGACTCTGAGACATTGAGACACTGAGGCACAGACACACTGAGACACTGAGACACAGAGACACTGAGACACTGAGACACAGAGACACTGAGACACAGAGACACTGAGACACAGAGACTTTGAGATATTAAGACACCGAGGCACAGATACACTGACTCTCTGAGACACAGAGACACTGTGACACTGTGAATCTGATAGACTGAGGCACAGAGACACTGAGACACTGAGGCACCAAGACACAGAGACTCTGAGACATTGAGACTCTGAGACTCTGAGACACTGAGACACAGAGACACAGAGACACTTAAACACAGAGAGACTTAGACACTGAGACTCTGAGACACTGAGACACAGAGATACTGAGACACTGAGACACTGAGACACTGAGACACTGAGACAATGGGACACGGAGACACTTAGACTCTGAGATACTGAGACACAGAGACACTGAGACACAGAGACATAGAGACACTGAAACTCTGAGACACTGTGACACAGAGACTCTGAGACACAGAGACACAGAGACACAGACTCACTGAAAATCTGAGACACTGAGAAACTGAGACACTGGGACACAGAGACACTGAGACAGAGAGACACAGAGACACCGAATCTCTGAGACACTGATACCCTGAGACACAGAGACACTGTGACTCTGAGACACTGAGACACTGAGACACAGAGACACTGAGACACTTAAACACAGAGAGACTGAGACACTGAGACTCTGAGACACTGAGACAATGGGACACGGAGACACTTAGACTCTGAAATACTGAGACACAGAGACACTGAGACAGAAAACTTTCAGACACTAAGACACAGTGACACTGATACTCTGAGACTCTGAGACACATAGATACTGAGACACTGAGACACAGAGACACAGAGGCACTGAGATACTGAGACACAGAGACACTGAGACAGAAAACTTTCAGACACTAAGACACAGAGACACTGATACTCTGAGACTCTGAGACACAGAGATACTGAGACACTGAGACACAGAGACACTGAGACACTGAGACACTGAGACTCTGAGACACAGAGACCCTGAGACACAGAGATACTGAGACACAGAGACACTGAGTCTCTGAGACACTGATACATTGAGACTCTGAGACACTGAGGCACAGAGATAGAGAATCCCTGAGACAGAGAGACACTGATAATCTGAGATACTGAGATACTGTGACACTGAGACACAGAGATACTGAGACACTTAAACACAGAGAGACTGAGACACTGAGACACTGAGACAATGGGACACGGAGACACTTAGTCTCTGAGATACTGAGACACAGAGACAATGATACACAGAGACATAGAGACACTGAAACTCTGAGACACTGTGACACAGAGACTCTGAGACACAGAGACACAGAGACACTGACTCACTGAAACTCTGAGACACTGAGAAACTGAGACACTGGGACACAGAGACACTGAGACAGAGAGACACAGAGACACTGAATCTCTGAGACACTGATACCCTGAGACACAGAGACACTGAGACACTGAGACCCTGTGACACTGAGGCACAGAGACACTCAGACACAGAGACAAAGAGACACTGAGTCTCAGAGACACTGATACACTGAGACACAGAGACACTGAGACTTTGAGACACTGATACACTGAGACACAGAGACACTGAGACTTTGAGACACTGAGACACTGAGACACAGAGACTCTGAGACACAGAGACTCAGAGACACAGACTCACTGAAACTCTGAGACACTGAGACACTGTGTCAGAGAGACACTGACACAGAGAGACACAGATACACTGAATCTCAGAGACACTGATGCACTGAGACACAGAGACACTGTGACTCTGAGACACTGAGACAAGGAGACATTGAGACACTGAGCCACTGTGACACTGAGGCACAGAGACACTGAGACACAGAGACACTGAGGCACAGAGACACTGCGACACAGAGACACTGTGAGATTGAGACTCTGAGACGCTGAGACACTGAGGCACAATGATACTGAGACACAGAATCGCTGAGACTCTAAGACACTGAGAAACTGAAAATCTGAGACACTGAGACACTGTGACACTGAGGCACAGAGACACTCAGACAGATAGACCCTGAGTCTCAGAGACACTGATAAACTGAGACACAGAGTCAGAGACACTGAGACTCTGAGACCTGAGACACTGAGACACAGAGACACTGGGACACGGAGACACTGAGAGTCTGAGACACTGAGACACAAAGACACTGAGGCACAGTGACACTGAGACACTGTGACACTGAGGCACAGAGACACTCAACATAGAGACAAAGTGACACTGAGTGTCTGAGACATTGAGACACTGAGACTCTGAGACATTGAGACACTGAGGCACAGACACACTGAGACACAGAGACACTGACACACTGAGACACAGAGACACTGAGACACAGAGACTTTGAGATATTAAGACACTGAGGCACAGATACACTGAGTCTCTGAGACACAGAGACACTGTGACACTGAGAGTCTGATAGACTTAGGCACAGAGACACTGAGACACTGAGGCACCAAGACACAGAGACACTGAGACACTGAGGCACAGAGACACTGAGACACAGGGGCATTGAGACACTGTGACTCAGAGACACTTAGGCACAGAGACACTGAGACACTTAAACACAGAGAGACTGAGACACTGAGACTCTGAGACACTGAGACAATGGGACACGGAGACACTTAGACCCTGAGATACTGAGACACAGAGACAATGAGACACAGAGACACTGAAACTCTGAGACACTGTGACACAGAGACTCTGAGACACAGAGACACAGACTCACTGAAACTCTGAGACACTGAGAAACTGAGACACTGGGACACAGAGACACTGAGACAGAGAGACACAGAGACACTGAATCTCTGAGACACTGATACCCTGAGACACAGAGACACTGAGACACTGAGACCCTGTGACACTGAGGCACAGAGACACTCAGACACAGAGACAAAGAGACACTGAGTCTCAGAGACACTGATACACTGAGACACAGAGACACTGAGACTTTGAGACACAGATACACTGAGGCACTGAGACACTGAGACACAGAGACATGGAGACACTGAAACACTGAGACACTGAGACACAGAGACTCTGAGACACAGAGACTCAGAGACACAGACTCACTGAAACTCTGAGACACTGAGACACTGTGTCACAGAGACACTGAGACAGAGAGGCACAGATACACTGAATCTCAGAGACACTGATGCACTGAGACACAGAGACACTGTGACTCTGAGACACTGAGACAAGGAGACACTGAGACACGGAGACACTGAGCCACTGTGACACTGAGGCACAGAGACACTGAGACACAGAGACACTGAGGCACAGAGACACTGCGACACAGAGACACTGTGAGATTGAGACTCTGAGACGCTGAGACACTGAGGCACAGTGATACTGAGACAGAGAATCACTGAGACACTGAGGCACAGAGACACTCAGACAGATAGACACTGAGTCTCAGCGACACTGATAAACTGAGACACAGAGACAGAGACACTGAGACTCTGAGACCTGAGACACTGAGACACAGAGACACTGGGACACGGAGACACTGAGAGTCTGAGACACTGAGACACAAAGACACTGAGGCACAGAGACACTCAACACAGAGACAAAGTGACACTGAATGTCTGAGACATTGATACACTGAGACACTGAGACTCTGAGACATTGAGACACTGAGGCACAGACACACTGAGACACTGAGACACAGAGACACTGAGACACTGAGACACAGAGACACTGAGACACAGAGACTTTGATGTATTAAGACACTGAGGCACAGATACACTGAGTCTCTGAGGCACAGAGACACTGAGACACTGAGGCACCAAGACACAGAGACTCTGAGACACTGAGACTCTGAGACTCTGAGACTCTGAGACACTGAGACACAGAGACACAGAAACACTGAGACACAGAGGCACAGAGGCACTGAGATACAGAGACACAGAGGCACTGAGACACTGAGACACAGAGACACTGAGACACTGAGGCACAGAGTCACTGAGACACAGGGGCACTGAGACACTGTGACTCAGAGACACTTAGACACAGAGACACTGAGACACTTAAACACAGAGAGACTGAGACACTGAGACTCTGAGACACTGAGACAATGGGACACGGAGACACTTAGACTCTGAGATACTGAGACACAGAGACACTGAGACAGAAAACTTTCAGATACTAAGACACAGAGACACTGATACTCTGAGACTCTGAGACACAGAGATACTGAGACACTGAGACACAGAGACACAGAGACACTGAGACACTGAGCCACTGAGGCACAGAGACTCTGAGACACAGAGACTCTGAAACTTAGAGACACTGAGACACAGAGACACTGAGACAGGAAACTTTCATACACTAAGACACAGAGACACTGATACTCTGAGACTCTGAGACACAGAGATACTGAGACACTGAGACACAGAAACACAGAGACACTGAGACACTGAGCCACTGAGGCACAGAGACTCTGAGACACAGAGACTCTGAAATTTTGAGACACTGAGGCACAGAGACACTGAGACACAGTGACACTGAGATTCTGAGACACTGAGGCACAGAGACCCTGAGACACAGAGATACTGAGACACAGAGACACTGAGTCTCTGAGACACTGATACATTGAGACTCTGAGACACTGAAGCACAGAGATAGAGAATCACTGAGACAGAGAGACACTGATAATCTGAGATACTGAGACACTGTGACACTGAGACTCTGAGACACAGAGAAACAGAGACACTGAGAAACTGAGACACTGAGATACTGAGACACTGAGACACTGAGACACACAGACACTGAGACTCTGAGACACTGAGGCAATGGGACACGGAGACACTGAGACTCTGAGATACTGAGACACAGAGACACTGAGACACAAAACTTTGAGACACTGAGACACAGAGACACTGAGACTCTGAGACACAGAGATACTGAGACAATGAGACACTGAGACACAGAGACACTGAGACAGAGAGATACTGAGACACAGAGACGCTGAGTCTCTGAGACACTGATACATCGAGACTCTGAGACACTGAGGCACAGAGACACTGAGACACAGGGTCACTGACTCTCTGTGACACTGATACATTGAGACTCTGAGACACTGAGGCACAGAGATAGAGAATCACTGAGACAGAGAGTCACTGATAATCTGAGACACTGAGATACTGTGACATTGAGGCACAGAGACACTCAGACAAAGAGAAACTGAGTCTCTGAGACACTGAGACACAGTAACACAGAGACAATGAGGCACAGAGATACAGAGACACTGAGGCACAGAGACACTGAGATACAGAGGCACTGAGACTCTGAGACTCTGAGACGCTGAGACACAGAGACACTGTGACACAGAGACACAGAGACAATAAGACACTGAGAGACTTAGGCACAGAGACACTGAAACACTGAGACACTGAGGCACTGAGACACAGATACACATAGACACTGAGACTCTGAGACACTGAGGCACAGAGACACTGAGACACAGAGACATAGAGGCACTGAAACTCTGAGACACTGTGACACAGAGACTCTGAGACACAGAGAAACAGAGACACAGACTCACTGAAACTCTGAGACACTGAGAAACTGAGACACTGGGACACAGAGACGCTGAGACAGAGAGACACAGAGACACTGAATCTCTGAGATACTGATACACTGAGACACAGAGACACTGTGACTCTGAGACACTGAGACACAGAGACACTGAGACACTGAGACCCGGTGACACTGAGGCACAGAGACACTCAGACACAGAGACAAAGAGACACTGAGTCTCAGAGACACTGATACACTGAGACACAGAGACACTGAGACTTTGAGACACAGAGACACTGAGGCACTGAGACACTGAGACACAGAGACATGGAGACACTGAAACTCTGAGACACAGAGACTCTGAGACACAGAGACACAGACTCACTGAAACTCTGAGACACTGAGACACAGAGACACTGTGACTCTGAGACACTGAGACAAGGAAACACTGAGACACGGATACACGAGCCACTGTGACACTGAGGCACAGAGACACTGAGACACAGAGACACTGAGACACAGAGACACTGAGGCACAGAGACACTGTGACACAGAGACACTGTGACATTGAGACTCTGAGACGCTGAGACACTGAGGCACAGTGATACTGAGACACAGAATCACTGAGACTCTAAGACACTGTGAAACTGAAAATCTGAGACACTGAGACACTGTGACACTGAGGCACAGAGACACTCAGACAGATAGACACTGAGTCTCAGAGACACTGATAAACTGAGACACAGAGACAGACACTGAGACTCTGAGACATGAGACACTGAGACACAGTGACACTGGGACATGGAGACACTGAGAGTCTTAGACACTGAGACACAAAGACACTGAGGCACAGAGACACTGAGACACTGTGACACTGAGGCACAGAGACACTCAACACAGAGACAAAGTGACACTGAGTGTCTGAGACATTGACACACTGAGACACTGAGACTCTGAGACATTGAGACACTGAGGCACAGACACACTGATACACTGAGACACAGAGACACTGAGACACTGAGACACAGAGACACTGAGACACAGAGACTTTGAGATATTAAGACACTGAGGCACAGATACACTGAGTCTCTGAGACACAGAGACACTGTGACACTGCGAGTCTGATAGACTGAGGCACAGAGACACTGAGACGCTGAGGCACAGAGACACTGAGACACAGGGGCACTGAGACACTGTGACTCAGAGACGCTTAGACACAGAGACACTGAGACACTGAGACTCTGAGACACTGAGACAATGGGACACGGAGACACTTAGACTCTGAGATACTGAGACACAGAGACACTGATACTCTGAGACTCTGAGACACAGAGATACTGAGATACTGAGCCACTGAGGCACAGAGACTCTGAGACACAGAGACTCTGAGACACAGAGACTCTGAAATTTTGAGACACTGAGGCACAGAGACACTGAGACACAGTGACACTGAGATTCTGAGACACTGAGGCACAGAGACCCTGAGACACAGAGATACTGAGACACAGAGACACTGAGTCTCTGAGACACTGATACATTGAGACTCTGAGACACTGAAGCACAGAGATAGAGAATCACTGAGACAGAGAGACACTGATAATCTGAGATACTGAGACACTGTGACACTGAGACTCTGAGACACAGAGATACTGAGACACTGAGACACTGAAACATTGAGATACTGAGACACTGAGACACTGAGACACAGAGACACTGAGACTCTGAGACACTGAGACAATGGGACACGGAGACACTGAGACTCTGAGATACTGAGACACAGAGACACTGAGAAACAATACTTTGAGACACTGAGACTCTGAGACACAGAGATACAGAGACACTGAGACAATGAGACACTGAGACTCGGAGACACTGGGGCACAGAGACACTGAGACACAGAGATACTGAGACACAGAGACACTGACTCTCTGAGACACTGATACATCGAGACTCTGAGACACTGAGGTACAGAGACACTGAGACACAGGGTCACTGACTCTCTGTGACACTGATACATTGAGACTCTGAGACACTGAGGCACAGAGATAGAGAATCACTGAGACAGAGAGTCACTGATAATCTGAGACACTGAGATACTGTGACATTGAGGCACAGAGACACTCAGACACAGAGAAACTGAGACACTGAGGCACCAAGACACAGAGACTCTGAGAGATTGAGACTCTGAGACTCTGAGACACTGAGACACAGTAACACAGAGACATAAAGACGATAGAGGCACAGATATACAGAGAAACTGAGATACAGAGACACTGAGACTCTGAGACGCTGAGACACAGAGACACTGTGACACAGAGACATAGAGACAGTAAGACACTGAGAGACTTAGGCACAGAGACACTGAAACACTGAGACACTGAGGCACTGAGACACAGATACACATAGACACTGAGACACTGAGGCACAGAGACACTGAGGCACAGAGACATAGATACACTGAAAATCTGAGACACTGTGACACAGAGTCTCTGAGACACAGAGACACAGAGACACAGACTCACTGAAACTCTGAGACACTGAGAAACTGAGACACTGGGACACAGAGACATTGAGACAGAGAGACACAGAGACACTGAATCTCTGAGATACTGATACACTGAGACACAGAGACACAGAGACACTGAGACACTGAGACCCTGTGACACTGAGGCACAGAGACACTCAGACACAGAGACAAAGAAAAACTGAGTCTCAGAGACACTGATACACTGAGACACAGAGACACTGAGACTTTGAGACACCGAGACACTGAGGCACTGAGACACTGAGACACAGAGACATGGAGACACTGAAACTCTGAGACACTGAGACACTGAGACACAGAGACTCTGAGACACAGAGACACAGACTCAATGAAACTCTGAGACACTGAGACACTGTGACACAGAGACACTAAGACAGAGAGTGACAGATACACTGAATCTCAGAGACACTGATGCACTGAGACACAGAGGCACTGTGACTCTGAGACACTGAGACAAGGAAACACTGAGACACGGAGACACTGAGCCACTGTGACACTGAGGCACAGAGACACTGAGACACAGAGACACTGAGGCACAGAGACACTGCGACACAGAGACACTGTGACATTGAGACTCTGAGACGCTGAGACACAGAATCACTGAGACTCTAAGACACTGAGAAAATGAGAATCTGAGACACTGAGACACTGTGACACTGAGGCACAGAGACACTCAGACAGATAGACACTGAGTCTCAGAGACACTGATAATCTGAGACACAGAGACAGACACTGAGACTCTGAGACATGAGACACTGAGACACAGAGACACTGGGACACGGAGACACTGAGAGTCTGAGACACTGAGACACAAAGACACTGAGGCACAGAGACACTGAGACACTGTGACACTGAGGCACAGAGACAGTCAACACAGAGACAAAGTGACACTGAGTGTCTGAGACATTGATACACTGAGACTCTGAGACATTGAGACACTGAGGCACAGACACACTGAGACACTGAGACACAGAGACACTGAGACACTGAGACACAGAGACACTGAGACACAGAGACTTTGAGATATTAAGACACTGAGGCACAGATACACTGAGTCTCTGAGACACAGAGACACTGTGACACTGAGAGTCTGATAGACTGAGGCACAGAGACACTGAGACACTGAGGCACCAAGACACAGAGACTCTGAGACACAGGGACACAGAAACACTGAGACACTGAGGCACTGAGGCACAGAGGCACTGAGATACAGAGACACAGAGGCACTGAGACACTGAGACACAGAGGCACTGAGACACTGAGACACTGAGGCACAGAGACACTGAGACACAGGGGCACTGAGACACTGTGACTCAGAGACACTTAGACACAGAGACACTGAGACACTTAAACACAGAGAATCTGAGACACTGACACTCTGATACACTGAGACAATGGGACACGGAGACACTTAGACTCTGAGATACTGAGACACAGAGAGACTAAGTCAGAAATCTTTGAGACACTGAGACACAGAGATCCAGAGACCCAGAGACGCTGAGACACAGACCCTGAGACACTGAGAGATTGAGACATTGAATCCCCAAGACCCTGAGAGCCTGAGACACTGAGACTTTGAAAGACTGAGGCATTGAGACACTGAGACCCTGAGAAACTGAGACCCTGAGACACTGAGGCACTGGGATACTGAGACATTGAGACACTGAGAACCTGATACACTGACACCCTGATACACTGATAGACTGAGACCCTAAGACACTGAGATTCAGAGACACTGAGACTCTGAGATACTGAGACCCTGATACTCTGAGACACTGAGACCCTGAGACAGTGAAACACTGAGACTCTGACAAACTGAGACCCTGAGACCAGAGACCCTGAGACAATGAGATACTGAGACCCTGGTACCTTTAGATCCAGAGACCCAGAGACTCAGAGACACAGAGACACTGAGACGCAGACAACCTGAGACCCAGAGACCCTGAGAAGCTGGGGGATTGTGACCCTGAAACCCTGAGACACTTTGACCCTGAGACACTGAGACCTTGAGGCACTGAGAACCTGAGGCTCTGAGACACTGAGAGACTGACACACTGAGACTCTGAGACCCTGAGCACTGAGACACTGAGATACTGAGACCCTGAGGCACTGAGAGTTTGTGACATTGAGTCCCCGAGACCCAGTGACACTGACACACTGAGACACAGACACCCTGGGACACTGAGACACTGAGATACTGTGAAACTGAGGCACTGTGACTCTGAGACCCTGAGATACTGAGACACTGAGAGACTGAGACACAGAGACACTGACACCCTGAGGCAATGAGATCCTGACACCCTGAGACATTGAGACACGGTGTCTCTGAGACACTGAGACCCAGAGGCACTGAAATGCTGGAACCCAGAGATCCAGGGACACTGAGACCCTGAGACCCAGAGACCCTGAGACCTTGACAAACTGAGACCCTGAGGCACTGAGACACTGAAACCCAGAGAACCTGAGACACAGACATCCAGAGACCAAGAGTCCCTGAGACACTGAGACCCTGAGATTCTGAGAGGCTGAGAAGCTGAGACACTGAGAGACTGAGACACTGTGACACAGAGACCCTGAGACACAGAGACACAGAGACACAGACTCACTGAAAATCTGAGACACTGAGAAACTGAGACACTGGGACACAGAGACACTGAGACAGAGAGACACAGAGACACTGAATCTCTGAGACACTGATACCCTGAGACACAGAGACACTGTGACTCTGAGACACTGAGACACAGAGACACTGAGACAATGGGACACGGAGACACTTAGACTCTGAAATACTGAGACACAGAGACACTGAGACAGAAAACTTTCAGACACTAAGACACAGTGACACTGATACTCTGAGACTCTGAGACACATAGATACAGAGACACTGAGACACAGAGACACAGAGACACTGAGATACTGAGACACAGAGACACAGAGACACTGAGACAGAAAACTTTCAGACACTAAGACACATAGACACTGATACTCTGAGACTCTGTGACACAGAGATACTGAGACACAGACACAGAGACACTGATACACTGAGACACAGAGACACTGAGACACTGAGACTCTGAGACACAGAGACCCTGAGACACAGAGATACTGAGACACAGAGACACTGAGTCTCTGAGACACTGATACATTGAGACTCTGAGACACTGAGGCACAGAGATAGAGAATCCCTGAGACAGAGAGACACTGATAATCTGAGATACTGAGACACTGTGACACTGAGACTCTGAGACACAGAGATACTGAGACACTGAGACACTGAGGCACAGAGGCACTGAGATACAGAGACACAGAGACACTGAGACACTGAGACACTGAGGCACAGAGACACTGAGACACAGGGACACTGAGACACTGTGACTCAGAGACACTTAGACACAGAGACACTGAGACACTTAAACACAGAGAGACTGAGACACTGAGACTCTGAGACACTGAGGCAATGGGACACGGAGACACTTAGACTCTGAGATACTGAGACACAGAGACAATGAGACACAGAGACATAGAGACACTGAAACACTGAGACACTGTGACACAGAGACTCTGAGACACAGAGACACAGAGACACTGACTCACTGAAACTCTGAGACACTGAGAAACTGAGACACTGGGACACAGATACACTGAGACAGAGAGACACAGAGACACTGAATCTCTGAGACACTGATACCCTGAGACACAGAGACACTGAGACACTGAGACCCTGTGACACTGAGGCACAGAGACACTCAGACACAGAGACAAAGAGACACTGAGTCTCAGAGACACTGATACACTGAGACACAGAGACACTGAGACTTTGAGACACAGATACACTGAGGCACTGAGACACTGAGACACAGAGACATAGAGACACTGAAACTCTGAGACACTGAGACACTGAGACACAGAGACACTGAGACACAGAGACTCTGAGACACAGAGACTCAGAGACACAGACTCACTGAAACTCTGAGACACTGAGACACTGTGTCACAGAGACACTGACACAGAGAGGCACAGATACACTGAATCTCAGAGACACTGATGCACTGAGACACAGAGACACTGTGACTCTGAGACACTGAGACAAGGAGACATTGAGACACTGAGCCACTGTGACACTGAGGCACAGAGACACTGAGACACAGAGACACTGAGGCACAGAGACCCTGCGACACAGAGACACTGTGAGATTGAGACTCTGAGACGCTGAGACACTGAGGCACAGTGATACTGAGACACAGAGATACTGAGACACAGAGACACTGAGTCTCTGAGACACTGATACATTGAGACTCTGAGACACTGAAGCACAGAGATAGAGAATCACTGAGACAGAGAGACACTGATAATCTGAGATACTGAGACACTGTGACACTGAGACTCTGAGACACAGAGAAACAGAGACACTGAGAAACTGAGACACTGAGATACTGAGACACTGAGACACTGAGACGCACAGACACTGAGACTCTGAGACACTGAGGCAATGGGTCACGGAGACACTGAGACTCTGAGATACTGAGACACAGAGACACTGAGACACAAAACTTTGAGACACTGAGACACAGAGACACTGAGACTCTGAGACACAGAGATACTGAGACAATGAGACACTGAGACACAGAGACACTGAGACAGAGAGATACTGAGACACAGAGACGCTGAGTCTCTGAGACACTGATACATCGAGACTCTGAGACACTGAGGCACAGAGACACTGAGACACAGGGTCACTGACTCTCTGTGACACTGATACATTGAGACTCTGAGACACTGAGGCACAGAGATAGAGAATCACTGAGACAGAGAGTCACTGATAATCTGAGACACTGAGATACTGTGACATTGAGGCACAGAGACACTCAGACACAGAGAAACTGAGTCTCTGAGACACTGAGACACAGTAACACAGAGACAATGAGGCACAGAGATACAGAGACACTGAGGCACAGAGACACTGAGATACAGAGGCACTGAGACTCTGAGACTCTGAGACGCTGAGACACAGAGACACTGTGACACAGAGACACAGAGACAATAAGACACTGAGAGACTGAGGCACAGAGACACTGAAACACTGAGACACTGAGGCACTGAGACACAGATACACATAGACACTGAGACTCTGAGACACTGAGGCACAGAGACACTGAGACACAGAGACATAGAGGCACTGAAACTCTGAGACACTGTGACACAGAGACTCTGAGACACAGAGAAACAGAGACACAGACTCACTGAAACTCTGAGACACTGAGAAACTGAGACACTGGGACACAGAGACGCTGAGACAGAGAGACACAGAGACACTGAATCTCTGAGATACTGATACACTGAGACACAGAGACACTGTGACTCTGAGACACTGAGACACAGAGACACTGAGACACTGAGACCCGGTGACACTGAGGCACAGAGACACTCAGACACAGAGACAAAGAGACACTGAGTCTCAGAGACACTGATACACTGAGACACAGAGACACTGAGACTTTGAGACACAGAGACACTGAGGCACTGAGACACTGAGACACAGAGACATGGAGACACTGAAACTCTGAGACACAGAGACTCTGAGACACAGAGACACAGACTCACTGAAACTCTGAGACACTGAGACACAGAGACACTGTGACTCTGAGACACTGAGACAAGGAAACACTGAGACACGGATACACGAGCCACTGTGACACTGAGGCACAGAGACACTGATACACAGAGACACTGAGACACAGAGACACTGAGGCACAGAGACACTGTGACACAGAGACACTGTGACATTGAGACTCTGAGACGCTGAGACACTGAGGCACAGTGATACTGAGACACAGAATCACTGAGACTCTAAGACACTGTGAAACTGAAAATCTGAGACACTGAGACACTGTGACACTGAGGCACAGAGACACTCAGACAGATAGACACTGAGTCTCAGAGACACTGATAAACTGAGACACAGAGACAGACACTGAGACTCTGAGACATGAGACACTGAGACACAGTGACACTGGGACATGGAGACACTGAGAGTCTTAGACACTGAGACACAAAGACACTGAGGCACAGAGACACTGAGACACTGTGACACTGAGGCACAGAGACACTCAACACAGAGACAAAGTGACACTGAGTGTCTGAGACATTGACACACTGAGACACTGAGACTCTGAGACATTGAGACACTGAGGCACAGACACACTGATACACTGAGACACAGAGACACTGAGACACTGAGACACAGAGACACTGAGACACAGAGACTTTGAGATATTAAGACACTGAGGCACAGATACACTGAGTCTCTGAGACACAGAGACACTGTGACACTGCGAGTCTGATAGACTGAGGCACAGAGACACTGAGACGCTGAGGCACAGAGACACTGAGACACAGGGGCACTGAGACACTGTGACTCAGAGACGCTTAGACACAGAGACACTGAGACACTGAGACTCTGAGACACTGAGACAATGGGACACGGAGACACTTAGACTCTGAGATACTGAGACACAGAGACACTGATACTCTGAGACTCTGAGACACAGAGATACTGAGATACTGAGCCACTGAGGCACAGAGACTCTGAGACACAGAGACTCTGAGACACAGAGACTCTGAAATTTTGAGACACTGAGGCACAGAGACACTGAGACACAGTGACACTGAGATTCTGAGACACTGAGGCACAGAGACCCTGAGACACAGAGATACTGAGACACAGAGACACTGAGTCTCTGAGACACTGATACATTGAGACTCTGAGACACTGAAGCACAGAGATAGAGAATCACTGAGACAGAGAGACACTGATAATCTGAGATACTGAGACACTGTGACACTGAGACTCTGAGACACAGAGATACTGAGACACTGAGACACTGAAACATTGAGATACTGAGACACTGAGACACTGAGACACAGAGACACTGAGACTCTGAGACACTGAGACAATGGGACACGGAGACACTGAGACTCTGAGATACTGAGACACAGAGACACTGAGAAACAATACTTTGAGACACTGAGACACAGAGACACTGAGACTCTGAGACACAGAGATACAGAGACACTGAGACAATGAGACACTGAGACTCGGAGACACTGGGGCACAGAGACACTGAGACACAGAGATACTGAGACACAGAGACACTGACTCTCTGAGACACTGATACATCGAGACTCTGAGACACTGAGGTACAGAGACACTGAGACACAGGGTCACTGACTCTCTGTGACACTGATACATTGAGACTCTGAGACACTGAGGCACAGAGATAGAGAATCACTGAGACAGAGAGTCACTGATAATCTGAGACACTGAGATACTGTGACATTGAGGCACAGAGACACTCAGACACAGAGAAACTGAGACACTGAGGCACCAAGACACAGAGACTCTGAGAGATTGAAACTCTGAGACTCTGAGACACTGAGACACAGTAACACAGAGACATAAAGACGATAGAGGCACAGATATACAGAGAAACTGAGATACAGAGACACTGAGACTCTGAGACGCTGAGACACAGAGACACTGTGACACAGAGACATAGAGACAGTAAGACACTGAGAGACTTAGGCACAGAGACACTGAAACACTGAGACACTGAGGCACTGAGACACAGATACACATAGACACTGAGACACTGAGGCACAGAGACACTGAGGCACAGAGACATAGATACACTGAAAATCTGAGACACTGTGACACAGAGTCTCTGAGACACAGAGACACAGAGACACAGACTCACTGAAACTCTGAGACACTGAGAAACTGAGACACTGGGACACAGAGACATTGAGACAGAGAGACACAGAGACACTGAATCTCTGAGATACTGATACACTGAGACACAGAGACACAGAGACACTGAGACACTGAGACCCTGTGACACTGAGGCACAGAGACACTCAGACACAGAGACAAAGAAAAACTGAGTCTCAGAGACACTGATACACTGAGACACAGAGACACTGAGACTTTGAGACACCGAGACACTGAGGCACTGAGACACTGAGACACAGAGACATGGAGACACTGAAACTCTGAGACACTGAGACACTGAGACACAGAGACTCTGAGACACAGAGACACTGACTCAATGAAACTCTGAGACACTGAGACACTGTGACACAGAGACACTAAGACAGAGAGTGACAGATACACTGAATCTCAGAGACACTGATGCACTGAGACACAGAGGCACTGTGACTCTGAGACACTGAGACAAGGAAACACTGAGACACGGAGACACTGAGCCACTGTGACACTGAGGCACAGAGACACTGAGACACAGAGACACTGAGGCACAGAGACACTGCGACACAGAGACACTGTGACATTGAGACTCTGAGACGCTGAGACACAGAATCACTGAGACTCTAAGACACTGAGAAAATGAGAATCTGAGACACTGAGACACTGTGACACTGAGGCACAGAGACACTCAGACAGATAGACACTGAGTCTCAGAGACACTGATAATCTGAGACACAGAGACAGACACTGAGACTCTGAGACATGAGACACTGAGACACAGAGACACTGGGACACGGAGACACTGAGAGTCTGAGACACTGAGACACAAAGACACTGAGGCACAGAGACACTGAGACACTGTGACACTGAGGCACAGAGACAGTCAACACAGAGACAAAGTGACACTGAGTGTCTGAGACATTGATACACTGAGACTCTGAGACATTGAGACACTGAGGCACAGACACACTGAGACACTGAGACACAGAGACACTGAGACACTGAGACACAGAGACACTGAGACACAGAGACTTTGAGATATTAAGACACTGAGGCACAGATACACTGAGTCTCTGAGACACAGAGACACTGTGACACTGAGAGTCTGATAGACTGAGGCACAGAGACACTGAGACACTGAGGCACCAAGACACAGAGACTCTGAGACACAGGGACACAGAAACACTGAGACACTGAGGCACTGAGGCACAGAGGCACTGAGATACAGAGACACAGAGGCACTGAGACACTGAGACACAGAGGCACTGAGACACTGAGACACTGAGGCACAGAGACACTGAGACACAGGGGCACTGAGACACTGTGACTCACAGACACTTAGACACAGAGACACTGAGACACTTAAACACAGAGAATCTGAGACACTGACACTCTGATACACTGAGACAATGGGACACGGAGACACTTAGACTCTGAGATACTGAGACACAGAGAGACTAAGTCAGAAATCTTTGAGACACTGAGACACAGAGATCCAGAGATCCAGAGACGCTGAGACACAGACCCTGAGACACTGAGAGATTGAGACATTGAATCCCCAAGACCCTGAGAGCCTGAGACACTGAGACTTTGAAAGACTGAGGCATTGAGACACTGAGACCCTGAGAAACTGAGACCCTGAGACACTGAGGCACTGGGATACTGAGACATTGAGACACTGAGAACCTGATACACTGACACCCTGATACACTGATAGACTGAGACCCTAAGACACTGAGATTCAGAGACACTGAGACTCTGAGATACTGAGACCCTGATACTCTGAGACACTGAGACCCTGAGACAGTGAAACACTGAGACTCTGACAAACTGAGACCCTGAGACCAGAGACCCTGAGACAATGAGATACTGAGACCCTGGTACCTTTAGATCCAGAGACCCAGAGACTCAGAGACACAGAGACACTGAGACGCAGACAACCTGAGACCCAGAGACCCTGAGAAGCTGGGGGATTGTGACCCTGAAACCCTGAGACACTTTGACCCTGAGACACTGAGACCTTGAGGCACTGAGAACCTGAGGCTCTGAGACACTGAGAGACTGACACACTGAGACTCTGAGACCCTGAGCACTGAGACACTGAGATACTGAGACCCTGAGGCACTGAGAGTTTGTGACATTGAGTCCCCGAGACCCAGTGACACTGACACACTGAGACACAGACACCCTGGGACACTGAGACACTGAGATACTGTGAAACTGAGGCACTGTGACTCTGAGACCCTGAGATACTGAGACACTGAGAGACTGAGACACAGAGACACTGACACCCTGAGGCAATGAGATCCTGACACCCTGAGACATTGAGACACGGTGTCTCTGAGACACTGAGACCCAGAGGCACTGAAATGCTGGAACCCAGAGATCCAGGGACACTGAGACCCTGAGACCCAGAGACCCTGAGACCTTGACAAACTGAGACCCTGAGGCACTGAGACACTGAAACCCAGAGAACCTGAGACACAGACATCCAGAGACCAAGAGTCCCTGAGACACTGAGACCCTGAGATTCTGAGAGGCTGAGAAGC
Source organism: Prionace glauca (assembly GCA_037974335.1). Classification (NCBI taxonomy): domain Eukaryota; kingdom Metazoa; phylum Chordata; class Chondrichthyes; order Carcharhiniformes; family Carcharhinidae; genus Prionace; species Prionace glauca. The sequence continues at coordinate 377,200 of JBBMRE010000113.1, forward strand.
TGAGACACTGAGAGACTGAGACACTGTGACACAGAGACCCTGAGACACAGAGACACAGAGACACAGACTCACTGAAAATCTGAGACACTGAGAAACTGAGACACTGGGACACAGAGACACTGAGACAGAGAGACACAGAGACACTGAATCTCTGAGACACTGATACCCTGAGACACAGAGACACTGTGACTCTGAGACACTGAGACACAGAGACACTGAGACAATGGGACACGGAGACACTTAGACTCTGAAATACTGAGACACAGAGACACTGAGACAGAAAACTTTCAGACACTAAGACAGAGTGACACTGATACTCTGAGACTCTGAGACACATAGATACAGAGACACTGAGACACAGAGACACAGAGACACTGAGATACTGAGACACAGAGACACAGAGACACTGAGACAGAAATCTTTCAGACACTAAGACACATAGACACTGATACTCTGAGACTCTGTGACACAGAGATACTGAGACACAGACACAGAGACACTGATACACTGAGACACAGAGACACTGAGACACTGAGACTCTGAGACACAGAGACCCTGAGACACAGAGATACTGAGACACAGAGACACTGAGTCTCTGAGACACTGATACATTGAGACTCTGAGACACTGAGGCACAGAGATAGAGAATCCCTGAGACAGAGAGACACTGATAATCTGAGATACTGAGACACTGTGACACTGAGACTCTGAGACACAGAGATACTGAGACACTGAGACACTGAGGCACAGAGGCACTGAGATACAGAGACACAGAGACACTGAGACACTGAGACACTGAGGCACAGAGACACTGAGACACAGGGACACTGAGACACTGTGACTCAGAGACACTTAGACACAGAGACACTGAGACACTTAAACACAGAGAGACTGAGACACTGAGACTCTGAGACACTGAGGCAATGGGACACGGAGACACTTAGACTCTGAGATACTGAGACACAGAGACAATGAGACACAGAGACATAGAGACACTGAAACACTGAGACACTGTGACACAGAGACTCTGAGACACAGAGACACAGAGACACTGACTCACTGAAACTCTGAGACACTGAGAAACTGAGACACTGGGACACAGAGACACTGAGACAGAGAGACACAGAGACACTGAATCTCTGAGACACTGATACCCTGAGACACAGAGACACTGAGACACTGAGACCCTGTGACACTGAGGCACAGAGACACTCAGACACAGAGACAAAGAGACACTGAGTCTCAGAGACACTGATACACTGAGACACAGAGACACTGAGACTTTGAGACACAGATACACTGAGGCACTGAGACACTGAGACACAGAGACATAGAGACACTGAAACTCTGAGACACTGAGACACTGAGACACAGAGACACTGAGACACAGAGACTCTGAGACACAGAGACTCAGAGACACAGACTCACTGAAACTCTGAGACACTGAGACACTGTGTCACAGAGACACTGACACAGAGAGGCACAGATACACTGAATCTCAGAGACACTGATGCACTGAGACACAGAGACACTGTGACTCTGAGACACTGAGACAAGGAGACATTGAGACACTGAGCCACTGTGACACTGAGGCACAGAGACACTGAGACACAGAGACACTGAGGCACAGAGACCCTGCGACACAGAGACACTGTGAGATTGAGACTCTGAGACGCTGAGACACTGAGGCACAGTGATACTGAGACACAGAATCGCTGAGACTCTAAGACACTGAGAAACTGAAAATCTGAGACACTGAGACACTGTGACACTGAGGCACAGAGACACTCAGACAGATAGTCCCTGAGTCTCAGAGACACTGATAAACTGAGACACAGAGACAGAGACACTGAGACTCTGAGACCTGAGACACTGAGACACAGAGACACTGGGACACGGAGACACTGAGAGTCTGAGACACTGAGACACAAAGACATTGAGGCACAGAGACACTGAGACACTGTGACACTGAGGCACAGAGACACTCAACACAGAGACAAAGTGACACTGAGTGTCTGAGACATTGATACACTGAGACACTGAGACTCTGAGACATTGAGACACTGAGGCACAGACACACTGAGACACTGAGACACAGAAACACTGAGACACTGAGACACAGAGACACTGAGACAGAGAGACTTTGAGATATTAAGACACTGAGGCACAGATACATTGAGTCTCTGAGAGACAGAGACACTGTGACACTGAGAGTCTGATAGACTTAGGCACAGAGACACTGAGACACTGAGGCACCAAGACACAGAGACTCTGAGACACTGAGACTCTGAGACTCTGAGACACTGAGACACAGAAACACAGAAACACTGAGACACAGAGGCACAGAGGCACTGAGATACAGTGACACAGAGGCACTGAGACACTGAGACACAGAGACACAGAGACACTGAGACACTGAGGCACAGAGACACTGAGACACAGGGCACTGAGACACTGTGACTCAGAGACACTTAGACACAGAGACACTGAGACACTTAAACACAGAGAGACTGAGACACTGAAACCCAGAGAACCTGAGACACAGACATCCAGAGACCAAGAGTCCCTGAGACACTGAGACCCTCAGATTCTGAGAGGCTGAGAAGCTGAGACACTGAGAGACTGAGACACTGGGACACAGAGACCTGAAACTCTGAGACACTGTGACACAGAGACCCTGAGACACAGAGACACAGAGACACAGACTCACTGAAAATCTGAGACACTGAGAAACTGAGACACTGGGACACAGAGACACTGAGACAGAGAGACACAGAGACACTGAATCTCTGAGACACTGATACCCTGAGACACAGAGACACTGTGACTCTGAGACACTGAGACACAGAGACACTGAGACAATGGGACACGGAGACACTTAGACTCTGAAATACTGAGACACAGAGACACTGAGACAGAAAACTTTCAGACACTAAGACACAGTGACACTGATACTCTGAGACTGTGAGACACATAGATACAGAGACACTGAGACACAGAGACAAAGAGACACTGAGATACTGAGACACAGAGACACAGAGACACTGAGACAGAAAACTTTCAGACACTAAGACACAGAGACACTGATACTCTGAGACTCTGTGACACAGAGATACTGAGACACTGAGACACAGAGACACTGAGACACTGAGACACAGAGACACTGAGACACTGAGACTCTGAGACACAGAGACCCTGAGACACAGAGATACTGAGACACAGAGACACTGAGTCTCTGAGACACTGATACATTGAGACTCTGAGACACTGAGGCACAGAGATAGAGAATCCCTGAGACAGAGAGACACTGATAATCTGAGATACTGAGACACTGTGACACTGAGACTCTGAGACACAGAGATACTGAGACACTGAGACACTGAGGCACAGAGGCACTGAGATACAGAGACACAGAGACACTGAGACACTGAGACACTGAGGCACAGAGACACTGAGACACAGGGGCACTGAGACACTGTGACTCAGAGACACTTAGACACAGAGACACTGAGACACTTAAACACAGAGAGACTGAGACACTGAGACTCTGAGACACTGAGGCAATGGGACACGGAGACACTTAGACTCTGAGATACTGAGACACAGAGACAATGAGACACAGAGACATAGAGACACTGAAACACTGAGACACTGTGACACAGAGACTCTGAGACACAGAGACACAGAGACACTGACTCACTGAAACTCTGAGACACTGAGAAACTGAGACACTGGGACACAGAGACACTGAGACAGAGAGACACAGAGACACTGAATCTCTGAGACACTGATACCCTGAGACACAGAGACACTGAGACACTGAGACCCTGTGACACTGAGGCACAGAGACACTCAGACACAGAGACAAAGAGACACTGAGTCTCAGAGACACTGATACACTGAGACACAGAGACACTGAGACTTTGAGACACAGATACACTGAGGCACTGAGACACTGAGACACAGAGACATAGAGACACTGAAACTCTGAGACACTGAGACACTGAGACACAGAGACACTGAGACACAGAGACTCTGAGACACAGAGACTCAGAGACACAGACTCACTGAAACTCTGAGACACTGAGACACTGTGTCACAGAGACACTGACACAGAGAGGCACAGATACACTGAATCTCAGAGACACTGATGCACTGAGACACAGAGACACTGTGACTCTGAGACACTGAGACAAGGAGACATTGAGACACTGAGCCACTGTGACACTGAGGCACAGAGACACTGAGACACAGAGACACTGAGGCACAGAGACATTGCGACACAGAGACACTGTGAGATTGAGACTCTGAGACGCTGAGACACTGAGACACAGAAACACAGAAACACTGAGACACAGAGGCACAGAGGCACTGAGATACAGTGACACAGAGGCACTGAGACACTGAGACACAGAGACACTGAGACACTGAGGCACAGAGACACTGAGACACAGGGCACTGAGACACTGTGACTCAGAGACACTTAGACACAGAGACACTGAGACACTTAAACACAGAGAGACTGAGACACTGAGACTCTGAGACACTGAGACAATGGGACACGGAGACACTTAGACTCTGAGATACTGAGACACAGAGACAATGAGACACAGAGACATAGAGACACTGAAACTCTGAGACACTGAGAAACTGAGACACTGTGTCACAGAGACACTGAGACAGAGAGGCACAGATACACTGAATCTCAGAGACACTGATGCACTGAGACACAGAGACACTGTGACTCTGAGACACTGAGACAAGGAGACACTGAGACACGGAGACACTGAGCCACTGTGACACTGAGGCACAGAGACACTGAGACACAGAGACACTGAGGCACAGAGACACTGCGACACAGAGACACTGTGAGATTGAGACTCTGAGACGCTGAGACACTGAGGCACAGTGATACTGAAACACAGATTCACTGAGACTCTAAGACACTGAGAAACTGAAAATCTGAGACACTGTGACACTGAGGCACAGAGACACTCAGACAGATAGACACTGAGTCTCAGCGACACTGATAAACTGAGACACAGAGACAGAGACACTGAGACTCTGAGACCTGAGACACTGAGACACAGAGACACTGGGACACGGAGACACTGAGTCTCTGAGGCACAGAGACACTGAGACACTGAGGCACCAAGACACAGAGACTCTGAGACACTGAGACTCTGAGACTCTGAGACACTGAGACACAGAGACACAGAAACACTGAGACACAGAGGCACAGAGGCACTGAGATACAGAGACACAGAAGCACTGAGACACTGAGACACAGAGACAAAGAGACACTGAGTCTCAGAGACACTGATACACTGAGACACAGAGACACTGAGACTTTGAGACACCGAGACACTGAGGCACTGAGACACTGAGACACAGAGACATGGAGACACTGAAACTCTGAGACACTGTGACACTGAGACTCTGAGACACAGAGACAGAGAGACACAGACTCACTGAAACTCTGAGACACTGAGACACTGAGACAGAGAGGCACAGATACACTGAATCTCAGAGACACTGATGCACTGAGACACAGAGACACTGAGACTTTGAGACACAGATACACTGTGACTCTGAGACACTGAGGCACAGAGACACTGAGACACAGAGACACTGAGGCACAGAGACACTGCGACACAGAGACACTGTGAGATTGAGACTCTGAGACGCTGAGACACTGAGGCACAGTGATACTGAGACACAGAATCACTGAGACTCTAAGACACTGAGAAACTGAAAATCTGAGACATTGAGACACTGTGTCACTGAGGCACAGAGACACTCAGACAGATAGACACTGAGTCTCAGAGACACTGATAAACTGAGACACAGAGACAGAGACACTGAGACTCTGAGACCTGAGACACTGAGACACAGAGACACTGGGACACGAAGACACTGAGAGTCTGAGACACTGAGACACGAAGACACTGAGGCACAGAGACGCTGAGACACTGTGACACTGAGGCACAGAGACACTCAACACAGAGACAAAGTAACACTGAGTGTCTGAGACATTGATACACTGAGACACTGAGACTCTGAGACATTGAGACACTGAGGCACAGACACACTGAGACACTGAGACACAGAGACACTGAGACACTGAGACACAGAGACACTGAGACACAGAGACACTGAGACACAGAGACTTTGAGATATTAAGACACTGAGGCACAGATACACTGACTCTCTGAGACACAGAGACACTGTGACACTGAGAATCTGATAGACTGAGGCACAGAGACACTGAGACACTGAGGCACCAAGACACAGAGACTCTGAGACATTGAGACTCTGAGACTCTGAGACACTGAGACACAGAGACACAGAGACACTTAAACACAGAGAGACTTAGACACTGAGACTCTGAGACACTGAGACACAGAGATACTGAGACACTGAGACACTGAGACAATGGGACACGGAGACACTTACACTCTGAGATACTGAGACACAGAGACACTGAGACACAGAGACATAGAGACACTGAAACTCTGAGACACTGTGACACAGCGACTCTGAGACACAGAGACACAGAGACACAGACTCACTGAAAATCTGAGACACTGAGAAACTGAGACACTGGGACACAGAGACACTGAGACAGAGAGACACAGAGACACCGAATCTCTGAGACACTGATACCCTGAGACACAGAGACACTGTGACTCTGAGACACTGAGACACTGAGACACAGAGACACTGAGACACTTAAACACAGAGAGACTGAGACACTGAGACTCTGAGACACTGAGACAATGGGACACGGAGACACTTAGACTCTGAAATACTGAGACACAGAGACACTGAGACAGAAAACTTTCAGACACTAAGACACAGTGACACTGATACTCTGAGACTCTGAGACACATAGATACTGGGACACTGAGACACAGAGACACAGAGACACTGAGATACTGAGACACAGAGACACTGAGACAGAAAACTTTCAGACACTAAGACACAGAGACACTGATACTCTGAGACTCTGAGACACAGAGATACTGAGACACTGAGACACAGAGACACTGAGACACTGAGACACTGAGACTCTGAGACACAGAGACCCTGAGACACAGAGATACTGAGACACAGAGACACTGAGTCTCTGAGACACTGATACATTGAGACTCTGAGACACTGAGGCACAGAGATAGAGAATCCCTGAGACAGAGAGACACTGATAATCTGAGATACTGAGACACTGTGACACTGAGACTCTGAGACACAGAGATACTGAGACACTGAGACACTGAGGCACAGAGGCACTGAGATACAGAGACACAGAGACACTGAGACACTGAGACACTGAGGCACAGAGACACTGAGACACAGGGGCACTGAGACACTGTGACTCAGAGACACTTAGACACAGAGACACTGAGACACTTAAACACAGAGAGACTGAGACACTGAGACTCTGAGACACTGAGACAATGGGACACGGAGACACTTGGACTCTGAGATACTGAGACACAGAGACAATGAGACACAGAGACATAGAGACACTGAAACTCTGAGACACTGTGACACAGAGACTCTGAGACACAGAGACACAGAGACACTGACTCACTGAAACTCTGAGACACTGAGAAACTGAGACACTGGGACACAGAGACACTGAGACAGAGAGACACAGAGACACTGAATCTCTGAGATACTGATACCCTGAGACACAGAGACACTGAGAAACTGAGACCCTGTGACACTGAGGCACAGAGACACTCAGACACAGAGACAAAGAGACACTGAGTCTCAGAGACACGGATACACTGAGACACAGAGACACTGAGACTTTGAGACACAGATACACTGAGACACAGAGACACTGACTCACTGAAACTCTGAGACACTGAGAAACTGAGACACTGGGACACAGAGACACTGAGACAGAGAGACACAGAGACACTGAATCTCTGAGACACTGATACCCTGAGACACAGAGACACTGAGAAACTGAGACCCTGTGACACTGAGGCACAGAGACACTCAGACACAGAGACAAAGAGACACTGAGTCTCAGAGACACTGATACACTGAGACACTGAGACACAGAGACTCTGAGACACAGAGACTCAGAGACACAGACTCACTGAAACTCTGAGACACTGAGACACTGTGTCAGAGAGACACTGACACAGAGAGGCACAGATACACTGAATCTCAGAGACACTGATGCACTGAGACACAGAGACACTGTGACTCTGAGACACTGAGACAAGGAGACATTGAGACACTGAGCCACTGTGACACTGAGGCACAGAGACACTGAGACACAGAGACACTGAGGCACAGAGACACTGCGACACAGAGACACTGTGAGATTGAGACTCTGAGACGCTGAGACACTGAGGCACAATGATACTGAGACACAGAATCGCTGAGACTCTAAGACACTGAGAAACTGAAAATCTGAGACACTGAGACACTGTGACACTGAGGCACAGAGACACTCAGACAGATAGACCCTGAGTCTCAGAGACACTGATAAACTGAGACACAGAGACAGAGACACTGAGACTCTGAGACCTGAGACACTGAGACACAGAGACACTGGGACACGGAGACACTGAGAGTCTGAGACACTGAGACACAAAGACACTGAGGCACAGTGACACTGAGACACTGTGACACTGAGGCACAGAGACACTCAACATAGAGACAAAGTGACACTGAGTGTCTGAGACATTGATACACTGAGACACTGAGACTCTGAGACATTGAGACACTGAGGCACAGACACACTGAGACTCTGAGACACTGAGACTCAGACACTGAGACACAGAGACACAGAAACACTGAGACACAGAGGCACTGAGACACAGAGGCACAGAGGCACTGAGATACAGAGACACAGAGACACAGAGGCACTGAGACACTTAAACACAGAGAGACTGAGACACTGAGACGCTGAGACACTGAGACAATGGGACACGGAGACACTTAGACCCTGAGATACTGAGACACAGAGACAATGAGACACAGAGACACTGAAACTCTGAGACACTGTGACATAGAGACTCTGAGACACAGAGACACAGACTCACTGAAACTCTGAGACACTGAGAAACTGAGACACTGGGACACAGAGACACTGAGACAGAGAGACACAGAGACACTGAATCTCTGAGACACTGATACCCTGAGACACAGAGACACTGAGACACTGAGACCCTATGACACTGAGGCACAGAGACACTCAGACACAGAGACAAAGAGACACTGAGTCTCAGAGACACTGATACACTGAGACACAGAGACACTGAGACACAGAGACACTGAGACTTTGAGACACAGATACATTGAGACACAGAGACATGGAGACACTGAAACTCTGAGACACTGAGACACTGAGACACTGAGACTCTGAGACACAGAGACTCAGAGACACAGACTCACTGAAACTCTGAGACACTGAGACACTGTGTCACAGAGACACTGAGACAGAGAGGCACAGATACACTGAATCTCAGAGACACTGATGCACTGAGACACAGAGACACTGTGACTCTGAGACACTGAGACAAGGAGACACTGAGACACGGAGACACTGAGCCACTGTGACACTGAGGCACAGAGACACTGAGACACAGAGACACTGAGGCACAGAGACACTGCAACACAGAGACACTATGAGATTGAGACTCTGAGACGCTGAGACACTGAGGCACAGTGATACTGAGACAGAGAATCACTGAGACACTGAGGCACAGAGACACTCAGACAGATAGACACTAAGTCTCAGCGACACTGATAAACTGAGACACAGAGACAGAGACACTGAGACTCTGAGACCTGAGACACTGAGACACAGAGACACTGGGACACGGAGACACTGAGAGTCGGAGACACTGAGACACAAAAACACTGAGGCACAGAGACACTGAGACACTGTGACACTGAGGCACAGAGACACTCAACACAGAGACAAAGTGACACTGAATGTCTGAGACATTGATACACTGAGACACTGAGACTCTGAGACATTGAGACACTGAGGCACAGACACACTGAGACACTGAGACACAGAGACACTGAGACACTGAGACACAGAGACACTGAGACACAGAGACACTGAGACACAGAGACTTTGAGATATTAAGACACTGAGGCACAGATACACTGACTCTCTGAGACACAGAGACACTGTGACACTGAGAGTCTGATAGACTGAGGCACAGAGACACTGAGACACTGAGGCACCAAGACACAGAGACTCTGAGACATTGAGACTCTGAGACTCTGAGACACTGAGACACAGAGACACTGAGACACTTAAACACAGAGAGACTTAGACACTGAGACTCTGAGACACTGAGACACAGAGATACTGAGACACTGAGACACTGAGACAATGGGACACGGAGACACTTAGACACTGAAATACTGAGACACAGAGACACTGAGACAGAAAACTTTCAGACACTAAGACACAGTGACACTGATACTCTGAGACTCTGAGACACATAGATACTGAGACACTGAGACACAGAGACACAGAGACACTGAGACAGAGAGACACAGAGACACTGAATCTCTGAGACACTGATACCCTGAGACACAGAGACACTGTGACTCTGAGACACTGAGACACTGAGACACAGAGACACTGAGACACTTAAACACAGAGGCACTGAGACACTGAGACTCTGAGACACTGAGACAATGGGACACGGAGACACTTAGACTCTGAAATACTGAGACACAGAGACACTGAGACAGAAAACTTTCAGACACTAAGACACAGTGACACTGATACTCTGAGACTCTGAGACACATAGATACTGAGACACTGAGACACAGAGACACAGAGACACTGAGATACTGAGACACAGAGACACTGAGACAGAAAACTTTCAGACACTAAGACACAGAGACACTGATACTCTGAGACTCTGAGACACAGAGATACTGAGACACTGAGACACAGAGACACTGAGACACTGAGACTCTGAGACACAGAGACCCTGAGACACAGTGATACTGAGACACAGAGACACTGAGTCTCTGAGACACTGATACATTGAGACTCTGAGACACTGAGGCACAGAGATAGAGAATCCCTGAGACAGAGAGACACTGATAATCTGAGATACTGAGACACTGTGACACTGAGACTCTGAGACACAGAGATACTGAGACACTGAGACACTGAGGCACAGAGGCACTGAGATACAGAGACACAGAGACACTGAGGCACAGAGACACTGAGACACAGGGGCACTGAGACACTGTGACTCAGAGACACTTAGACACAGAGACACTGAGACCCTTAAACACAGAGAGACTGAGACACTGAGACTCTGAGACACTGAGACAATGGGACACGGAGACACTTAGACTCTGAGATACTGAGACACAGAGACAATGAGACACAGAGACATAGAGACACTGAAACTCTGAGACACTGTGACACAGAGACTCTGAGACACAGAGTCACAGAGACACTGACTCACTGAAACTCTGAGACACTGAGAAACTGAGACACTGGGACACAGAGACACTGAGACAGAGAGACACAGATACACTGAATCTCTGAGACACTGATACCCTGAGACACAGAGACACTGAGACACTGAGACACTGAGACCCTGTGACACTGAGGCACAGAGACACTCAGACACAGAGACAAAGAGACACTGAGTCTCAGAGACACTGATACACTGAGACACAGAGACACTGAGACTTTGAGACACAGATACACTGAGGCACTGAGACACTGAGACACAGAGACATAGAGACACTGAAACTCTGAGACACTGAGACACAGAGACTCTGAGACACAGAGACTCAGAGACACAGACTCAGTGAAACTCTGAGACACTGAGACACTGAGACACTGTGTCACAGAGACACTGACACAGAGAGGCACAGATACACTGAATCTCAGAGACACTGATGCACTGAGACACAGAGACACTGTGACTCTGAGACACTGAGACAAGGAGACACTGAGACACTGAGCCACTGTGACACTGAGGCACAGAGACACTGAGACACAGAGACACTGGGGCACAGAGACACTGCGACACAGAGACACTGTGAGATTGAGACTCTGAGACGCTGAGACACGGAGGCACAATGATACTGAGACACAGAATCGCTGAGACTCTAAGACACTGAGAAACTGAAAATCTGAGACACTGAGACACTGTGACACTGAGGCACAGAGACACTCAGACAGATAGACCCTGAGTCTCAGAGACACTGATAAACTGAGACACAGAGACAGAGACACTGAGACTCTGAGACCTGAGACACTGAGACACTGAGACACAGAGACACTGGGACACGGAGACACTGAGAGTCTGAGACACTGAGACACAAAGACACTGAGGCACAGAGACACTGAGACACTGTGACACTGAGGCACAGAGACACTCAACACAGAGACAAAGTTACACTGAGACTCTGAGCCATTGATACACTGAGACACTGAGATTCTGAGACATTGAGACACTGAGGCACAGACACACTGAGACACTGAGACACAGAGACACTGAGACACTGAGACACAGAGACACTGAGACACAGAGACTTTGAGATATTAAGACACTGAGGCACAGATACACTGAGTCTCTGAGACACAGAGACACTGTGACACTGAGAGTCTGATAGACTGAGGCACAGAGACACTGAGACGCTGAGGCACAGAGACACTGAGACACTGAGGCACCAAGACACAGAGACTCTGAGACACTGAGACTCTGAGACTCTGAGACTCTGAGACACTGAGACACAGAAACACAGAAACACTGAGACAAAGAGGCACAGAGGCACTGAGATACAGTGACACAGAGGCACTGAGACACTGAGACACAGAGACACAGAGACACTGAGACACTGAGGCACAGAGACACTGAGACACAGGGGCACTGAGACACTGTGACTCAGAGACACTTAGACACAGAGACACTGAGACACTTAAACACAGAGAGACTGAGAAACTGAGACTCTGAGACACTGAGACAATGGGACACGGAGACACTTAGACTCTGAGATACTGAGACACAGAGACAATGAGACACAGAGACATAGAGACACTGAAACTCTGAGACACTGTGACACAGAGACTCTGAGACACAGAGACACAGACTCACTGAAACTCTGAGACACTGAGAAACTGAGACACTGGGTCACAGAGACACTGAGACAGAGAGACACAGAGACACTGAATCTCTGAGACACTGATACCCTGAGACACAGAGACACTGAGACACTGAGACCCTGTGACACTGAGGCACAGAGACACTCAGACACAGAGACAAAGAGACATTGAGACACTGAGACTTTGAGACACAGATACACTGAGACACTGAGACAATGAGACACAGAGACTCTGAGACACAGAGACTCAGAGACACAGACTCACTGAAACTCTGAGACACTGAGACACTGTGTCACAGAGACACTGAGACAGAGAGGCACAGATACACTGAATCTCAGAGACACTGATGCACTGAGACACAGAGACACTGTGACTCTGAGACACTGAGACAAGGAGACACTGAGACACGGAGACACTGAGCCACTGTGACACTGAGGCACAGAGACACTGAGACACAGAGACACTGAGGCACAGAGACACTGCAACACAGAGACACTGTGAGATTGAGACTCTGAGACGCTGAGACACTGAGGCACAGTGATACTGAGACACAGAATCACTGAGTCTCTAAGACACTGAGAAACTGAAAATCTGAGACACTGAGACACTGTGACACTGAGGCACAGAGACACTCAGACAGATAGACACTGAGTCTCAGCGACACTGATAAACTGAGACACAGAGACAGAGACACTGAGACTCTGAGACCTGAGACACTGAGACACAGAGACACTGGGACACGGAGACACTGAGAGTCTGAGACACTGAGACACAAAGACACTGAGGCACAGAGACACTGAGACACTGTGACACTGAGGCACAGAGACACTCAACACAGAGACAAAGTGACACGGAATGTCTGAGACATTGATACACTGAGACACTGAGACTCTGAGACATTGAGACACTGAGGCACAGACACACTGAGACACTGAGACACAGAGACACTGAGACACTGAGACACAGAGACACTGAGACACAGAGACTTTGAGATATTAAGACACTGAGGCACAGATACACTGAGTCTCTGAGGCACAGAGACACTGAGACACTGAGGCACCAAGACACAGAGACTCTGAGACACTGAGACTCTGAGACTCTGAGACACTGAGACACAGAGACACAGAAACACTGAGACACAGAGGCACTGAGACACAGAGGCACAGAGGCACTGAGATACAGAGACACAGAGGCACTGAGACACTGAGACACAGAGACACTGAGACACTGAGGCACAGAGTCACTGAGACACAGGGGCACTGAGACACTGTGACTCAGAGACACTGAGACTCTGAGACACTGAGACAATGGGACACGGAGACACTTAGACTCTGAGATACTGAGACACAGAGACACTGAGACAGAAAACTTTCAGACACTAAGACACAGAGACACTGATACTCTGAGACTCTGAGACACAGAGATACTGAGACACTGAGACACAGAGACACAGAGACACTGAGACACTGAGCCACTGAGGCACAGAGACTCTGAGACACAGAGACTCTGAAATTTTGAGACACTGAGACACAGAGACACTGAGACAGAAAACTTTCAGACACTAAGACACAGAGACACTGATACTCTGAGACTCTGAGACACAGAGATACTGATACACTGAGACACAGAGACACTGAGCCACTGAGGCACAGAGACTCTGAGACACAGAGACTCTGAAATTTTGAGACACTGAGGCACAGAGACACTGAGACACAGAGATACTGAGACACAGAGACACTGAGTCTCTGAGACACTGATACATTGAGAGTCTGAGACACTGAAGCACAGAGATAGAGAATCACTGAGACAGAGAGACACTGATAATCTGAGATACTGAGACACTGTGACACTGAGACTCTGAGACACAGAGATACTGAGACACTGAGAAACTGAGACAATGAGATACTGAGACACTGAGACACACAGACACTGAGACTCTGAGACACTGAGACAATGGGACACGGAGACACTGAGACTCTGAGATACTGAGACACAGAGACACTGAGACACAAAACTTTGAGACACAGAGACACTGAGACTCTGAGACACAGAGATACTGAGACACTGAGACAATGAGACACTGAGACTCGGAGACACTGGGGCACAGAGACACTGAGACACAGAGATACTGAGACACAGAGACGCTGAGTCTCTGAGACACTGATACATCGAGACTCTGAGACACTGAGGCACAGAGATAGAGAATCACTGAGACAGAGAGTCACTGATAATCTGAGACACTGAGATACTGTGACATTGAGGCACAGAGACACTCAGACACAGAGAAACTGAGACACTGAGGCACCAAGACACAGAGACTCTGAGAGATTGAGACTCTGAGACTCTGAGACACTGAGACACAGTAACACAGAGACAATGAGGCACAGAGATACAGACACTGAGGCACAGAGACACTGAGATACAGAGGCACTGAGACTCTGAGACGCTGAGACGCTGAGACACAGAGACACTGTGACACAGAGACAATAAGACACTGAGAGACTTAGGCACAGAGACACTGAAACACTGAGACACTGAGGCACTGAGACACAGATACACATAGACACTGAGACTCTGAGACACTGAGGCACAGAGACACTGAGACACAGAGACATAGAGACACTGAAACTCTGAGACACTGTGACACAGAGACTCTGAGACACAGAGAAACAGAGACACAGACTCACTGAAACTCTGAGACACTGAGAAACTGAGACACTGGGACACAGAGACGCTGAGACAGAGAGACACAGAGACACTGAATCTCTGAGATACTGATACACTGAGACACAGAGACACTGTGACTCTGAGACACAGAGACACTGAGACACTGAGACCCGGTGACACTGAGGCACAGAGACACTCAGACACAGAGACAAAGAGACACTGAGTCTCAGAGACACTGATACACTGAGACACAGAGACACTGAGACTTTGAGACACAGAGACACTGAGGCACTGAGACACTGAGACACAGAGACATGGAGACACTGAAACTCTGAGACACAGAGACTCTGAGACACAGAGACACAGACTCACTGAAACTCTGAGACACTGAGACACAGAGACACTGTGACTCTGAGACACTGAGACAAGGAAACACTGAGACACGGATACACTGAGCCACTGTGCCACTGAGGCACAGAGACACTGAGACACAGAGACACTGAGACACAGAGACACTGAGGCACAGAGACACTGTGACACAGAGACACTGTGACATTGAGACTCTGAGACGCTGAGACACTGAGGCACAGTGATACTGAGACACAGAATCACTGAGACTCTAAGACACTGTGAAACTGAAAATCCGAGACACTGAGACACTGTGACACTGAGGCACAGAGACACTCAGACAGATAGACACTGAGTCTCAGCGACACTGATAAACTGAGACACAGAGACAGAGACACTGAGACTCTGAGACCTGAGACACTGAGACACAGAGACACTGGGACACGGAGACACTGAGAGTCTGAGACACTGAGACACAAAGACACTGAGGCACAGAGACACTGAGACACTGTGACACTGAGGCACAGAGACACTCAACACAGAGACAAAGTGACACTGAATGTCTGAGACATTGATACACTGAGACACTGAGACTCTGAGACATTGAGACACTGAGGCACAGACACACTGAGACACTGAGACACAGAGACACTGAGACACTGAGACACAGAGACACTGAGACACAGAGACTTTGAGATATTAAGACACTGAGGCACAGATACACTGAGTCTCTGAGGCACAGAGACACTGAGACACTGAGGCACCAAGACACAGAGACTCTGAGACACTGAGACTCTGAGACTCTGAGGCACTGAGACACAGAGACACAGAAACACTGAGACACAGAGGCACTGAGACACAGAGGCACAGAGGCACTGAGATACAGAGACACAGAGGCACTGAGACACTGAGACACAGAGACACTGAGACACTGAGGCACAGAGTCACTGAGACACAGGGGCACTGAGACACTGTGACTCAGAGACACTGAGACTCTGAGACACTGAGACAATGGGACACGGAGACACTTAGACTCTGAGATACTGAGACACAGAGACACTGAGACAGAAAACTTTCAGACACTAAGACACAGAGACACTGATACTCTGAGACTCTGAGACACAGAGATACTGAGACACTGAGACACAGAGACACAGAGACACTGAGACACTGAGCCACTGAGGCACAGAGACTCTGAGACACAGAGACTCTGAAATTTTGAGACACTGAGACACAGAGACCCTGAGACAGAAAACTTTCAGACACTAAGACACAGAGACACTGATACTCTGAGACTCTGAGACACAGAGATACTGATACACTGAGACACAGAGACACTGAGCCACTGAGGCACAGAGACTCTGAGACACAGAGACTCTGAAATTTTGAGACACTGAGGCACAGAGACACTGAGACACAGAGATACTGAGACACAGAGACACTGAGTCTCTGAGACACTGATACATTGAGACTCTGAGACACTGAAGCACAGAGATAGAGAATCACTGAGACAGAGAGACACTGATAATCTGAGATACTGAGACACTGTGACACTGAGACTCTGAGACACAGAGATACTGAGACACTGAGAAACTGAGACACTGAGATACTGAGACACTGAGACACTGAGTCACACAGACACTGAGACTCTGAGACACTGAGACAATGGGACACGGAGACACTGAGACTCTGAGATACTGAGACACAGAGACACTGAGACACAAAACTTTGAGACACAGAGACACTGAGACTCTGAGACACAGAGATACTGAGACACTGAGACAATGAGACACTGAGACTCGGAGACACTGGGGCACAGAGACACTGAGACACAGAGATACTGAGACACAGAGACGCTGAGTCTCTGAGACACTGATACATCGAGACTCTGAGACACTGAGGCACAGAGATAGAGAATCACTGAGACAGAGAGTCACTGATAATCTGAGACACTGAGATACTGTGACATTGAGGCACAGAGACACTCAGACACAGAGAAACTGAGACACTGAGGCACCAAGACACAGAGACTCTGAGAGATTGAGACTCTGAGACTCTGAGACACTGAGACACAGTAACACAGAGACAATGAGGCACAGAGATACAGAGACACTGAGGCACAGAGACACTGAGATACAGAGGCACTGAGACTCTGAGACGCTGAGACGCTGAGACACAGAGACACTGTGACACAGAGACACAGAGACAATAAGACACTGAGAGACTTAGGCACAGAGACACTGAAACACTGAGACACTGAGGCACTGAGACACAGATACACATAGACACTGAGACTCTGAGACACTGAGGCACAGAGACACTGAGACACAGAGACATAGAGACACTGAAACTCTGAGACACTGTGACACAGAGACTCTGAGACACAGAGAAACAGAGACACAGACTCACTGAAACTCTGAGACACTGAGAAACTGAGACACTGGGACACAGAGACGCTGAGACAGAGAGACACAGAGACACTGAATCTCTGAGATACTGATACACTGAGACACAGAGACACTGTGACTCTGAGACACAGAGACACTGAGACACTGAGACCCGGTGAAACTGAGGCACAGAGACACTCAGACACAGAGACAAAGAGACACTGAGTCTCAGAGACACTGATACACTGAGACACAGAGACACTGAGACTTTGAGATACAGAGACACTGAGGCACTGAGACACTGAGACACAGAGACATGGAGACACTGAAACTCTGAGACACAGAGACTCTGAGACACAGAGACACAGACTCACTGAAACTCTGAGACACTGAGACACAGAGACACTGTGACTCTGAGACACTGAGACAAGGAAACACTGAGACACGGATACACTGAGCCACTGTGCCACTGAGGCACAGAGACACTGAGACACAGAGACACTGAGACACAGAGACACTGAGGCACAGAGACACTGTGACACAGAGACACTGTGACATTGAGACTCTGAGACGCTGAGACACTGAGGCACAGTGATACTGAGACACAGAATCACTGAGACTCTAAGACACTGTGAAACTGAAAATCCGAGACACTGAGACACTGTGACACTGAGGCACAGAGACACTCAGACAGATAGACACTGAGTCTCAGAGACACTGATAAACTGAGACACAGAGACAGACACTAAGACTCTGAGACATGAGACACTGAGACACAGTGACACTGGGACACGGAGACACTGAGAGTCTTAGACACTGAGACACAAAGACACTGAGGCGCAGAGACACTGAGACACTGTGACACTGAGGCACAGAGACACTCAACACAGAGACAAAGTGACACTGAGTGTCTGAGACATTGACACACTGAGACACTGAGACTCTGAGACATTGAGACACTGAGGCACAGACACACTGATACACTGAGACACAGAGACACTGAGACACTGAGACACAGAGACACTGAGACACAGAGACTTTGAGATATTAAGACACTGAGGCACAGATACACTGAGTCTCTGAGACACAGAGACACTGTGACACTGAGAGTCTGATAGACTGAGGCACAGAGACACTGAGACGCTGAGGCACAGAGACACTGAGACACAGGGGCACTGAGACACTGTGACTCAGAGACGCTTAGACACAGAGACATTGAGACACTGAGACTCTGAGACACTGAGACAATGGGACACGGAGACACTTAGACTCTGAGATACTGAGACACAGAGACACTGAAACAGAAAACTTTCAGACACTAAGACACAGAGACACTGATACTCTGAGACACAGAGATACTGAGATACTGAGATACTGAGACACTGAGACACAGAGACACTGAGACACTGAGCCACTGAGGCACAGAGACTCTGAGACACAGAGACTCTGAGACACAGAGACTCTGAAATTTTGAGACACTGAGGCACAGAGACACTGAGACACAGTGACACTGAGATTCTGAGACACTGAGGCACAGAGACCCTGAGACACAGAGATACTGAGACACAGAGACACTGAGTCTCTGAGACACTGATACATTGAGACTCTGAGACACTGAAGCACAGAGATAGAGAATCACTGAGACAGAGAGACACTGATAATCTGAGATACTGAGACACTGTGACACTGAGACTCTGAGACACAGAGATACTGAGACACTGAGACACTGAAACATTGAGATACTGAGACACTGAGACACTGAGGCACCAAAACACAGAGACTCTGAGAGATTGAGACTCTGAGACTCTGAGACACTGCGACACAGTAACACAGAGACACAGAGACAATGAGGCACAGAGATACAGAGACACTGAGGCACAGAGGCACAGAGACACTGAGACAGTAAGACACTGAGAGGCTGAGGCACAGACACACTGAAACACTGAGACACTGAGGCACAGAGACACAGATACACATAGACACTGAGACACTGAGGCACACAGACACTGAGACTCTGAGACACTGAGACAATGGGACACGGAGACACTGAGACTCTGAAATACTGAGAGACAGAGACACTGAGACACAAAACTTTGAGACACTGAGACACAGAGACACTGAGACTCTGAGACACAGAGATACTGAGACACTGAGAAACTGAGACAAAGAGACACAGAGACACTGAGACACTGAGACTCGGAGACACTGAGGCACAGAGACACTGAGACACAGAGATACTGAGACACAGAGACACTGAGTCTCTGAGACACTGATACATTGAGACTCTGAGACACTGAGGCACAGAGATAGAGAATCACTGAGACAGAGAGACACTGATAATCTGAGACATTGAGACACTGTGACATTGAGGCACAGAGACACTCAGACACAGAGAAACTGAGACACTGAGGCACCAAGACACAGAGACTCTGAGAGATTGAGACTCTGAGGCACCAAGACACTGAGACACAGTAACACAGAGACACAGAGACAATGAGGCACAGAGATACAGAGACACTGAAGCACAGAGGCACAGAGACACTGAGACACAGAGACACTGAGACTCTGAGATGCTGAGACATAGAGACATTGTGACAAAGAGACACAGAGACAGTAAGACACTGAGAGACTGAGACACAGAGACACTGAAACACTGAGACACTGAGGCACAGATACACATAGACACTGACACTCTGAGACACAGAGATACTGAGACACTGAGTCTCTGAGACACTGATACATTGAGACTGTGAAACACTGAGGCACAGAGACATTGAGACACAGAGACACTGAGTTTCTGAGACACTGAGGCACAGAGACACTGAGATACAGAGACACAGAGGCACTGAGACACTGAGGCACAGAGACACAGAGACACTGAGACACTGAGGCACAGAGACACTGAGACAATGGGACACAGAGACACTTAGACTCTGAGATACTGAGACACAGAGACACTGAGACACAAACCTTTGAGACACTGAGACACAGAGACACTTAGACACAGAGGTACTGAGACACTGAGACACTGAGACAGAAAACTTTCAGACACTAAGACACTGAGACACTGATACTCTGAGACTCTGAGACACAGAGATACTGAGACACTGACACACAGACACAGAGACACTGAGACAGAAAAGTTTCAGACACTAAGACACAGAGACACTGATACTCTGAGACTCTGAGACACAGAGATACTGAGACACTGAGACACTGAGACACAGAGACACAGAGACACTGAGACACTGAGACACTGAGGCACAGAGACTCTGAGACACAGAGACACAGAGACACTGAGACTCTGAGACGCTGAGACATAGAGACATTGTGACAAAGAGACACAGAGACAGTAAGACACTGAGAGACTGAGACACAGAGACACTGAAACACTGAGATACTGAGGCACAGATACACATAGACACTGACACTCTGAGACACAGAGATACTGAGACACTGAGACACTGAGTCTCTGAGACACTGATACATTGAGACTCTGAAACACTGAGGCACAGAGACATTGAGACACAGAGACACTGAGTTTCTGAGACACTGAGGCACAGAGACACTGAGACACAGGGTCACTGACTCTCTGTGACACTGATACATTGAGACTGTGAGACACTGAGGCACAGAGATAGAGAATCACTGAGACAGAGAGTCACTGATAGTCTGAGACACTGAGACACTGTGACATTGAGGCACAGAGACACTCAGACACAGAGAAACTGAGACACTGAGGCACCAAGACACAGAGGCTCTGAGAGATTGAGACTCTGAGACACTGAGACACAGTAACACAGAGACACAGAGACAATGAGGCACAGAGATACAGAGACACTGGGGCACAGAGGCACAGAGACACTGAGATACAGAGACACTGAGACCCTGTGACACTGAGGCACAGACACACTCAGACACAGAGACAAAGAGACACTGAGTCTCAGAGACACTGATACACTGAGACACAGAGACACTGAGACTTTGAGACACAGATACACTGAGGCACTGAGACACTGAGACACAGAGACATGGAGACACTGAAACTCTGAGACACTGAGACACAGAGACTCTGAGACACAGAGACACAGACGCACTGAAACTCTGAGACACTGAGACACTGTGACACAGAGACACTGAGACAGAGAGGCACAGATACACTGAATCTCAGAGACACTGATGCACTGAGACACAGAGACACTGTGATTCTGAGACACTGAGACAAGGAGACACTGAGACACGGAGACACTGAGCCACTGTGACACTGAGGCACAGAGACACTGAGGCACAGAGACACTGAGGCACAGAGACACTCAGACAGATATACACTGAGTCTCAGAGACACTGATGAGCTGAGACACAGAGACACTGAGACTCTGAGACCTGAGACACTGAGACACAGAGACACTGGGACACGGAGACACTGAGAGTCTGAGACACTGAGACACAAAGACACTGAGGCACAGAGACACTGAGACACTGTGACACTGAGGCACAGAGACACTCAACACAGAGACAAAGTTACACTGAGTGTCTGAGACATTGATACACTGAGACACTGAGACTCTGAGACATTGAGACACTGAGGCACAGACACACTGAGACACTGAGACACAGAGACACTGAGATACAGAGACACTGAGTCACAGAGACTTTGAGATATTAAGACACTGAGGCACAGATACACTGAGTCTCTGAGACACAGAGACACTGTGACACTGAGAGTCTGATAGAATGAGGCACAGAGACACTGAGGCACCAAGACACAGAGACTCTGAGACACTGAGACTCTGAGACTCTGAGACACTGAGACACAGAGACACAGAAACACTGAGACACTGAGGCACTGAGGCACAGAGGCATTGAGATACAGAGACACAGAGGCACTGAGACACTGAGACACAGAGACACAGAAACACTGAGGCACAGAGACACTGAGACACAGGGGCACTGAGACACTGTGACTCAGAGACACTTAAACACAGAGAGACTGAGACACTGAGACTCTGAGACACTGAGACAATGGGACACGGAGACACTTAGACTCTGAGATACTGAGACACAGAGACACTGAGACAGAAAACTTTCAGACACTAAGACACAGAGACACTGATACTCTGAGACTCTGAGACACAGAGATACTGAGACACTGAGACACTGAGGCACAGAGACTCTGAAATTTTGAGCCACTGAGGCACAGAGACACTGAGACACAGTGACACTGAGATTCTGAGACAGTGAGGCAGAGAGACCCTGAGACACAGAGATACTGCGACACAGAGACACTGAGTCTCTGAGACACTGATACATTGAGCCTCTGAGACACTGAGGCACAGAGATAGAGAATCACTGAGACAGAGAGACACTGATAATCTGAGATACTGAGACACTGTGACACTGAGACACAGAGATACTGAGACACTGAGACACTGAGATACTGAGACACTGAGACACAGAGACACTGAGACTCTGAGACACAGAGATACTGAGACACTGAGACAATGAGACACTGAGACTCGGAGACACTGGGGCACAGAGACATTGAGACACAGAGATACTGAGACACAGAGACACTGAGTCTCTGAGACACAGAGACACTGAGTTTCTGAGACACTGAGGCACAGAGACACTGAGACACTGAGACACTGAGACTCTGAGACACAGAGACTCTGAGACACAGAGACTCTGAAATTTTGAGACACTGAGGCACAGAGACACTGAGACATAGTGACACTGAGATTCTGAGACACTGAGGCACAGAGACCCTGAGACACAGAGATACTGAGACACAGAGACACTGAGTCTCTGAGACACTGATACATTGAGACTCTGAGGCACTGAGGCACAGAGACACTGAGACACTGAGACTCGGAGACACTGAGTCACAGAGACACTGAGACACAGAGATACTGAGGCACAGAGACACTGAGTCTCTGAGACACAGATACATTGAGTCTCTGAGACACTGATACATTGAGACTCTGAGACACTGAGGCACAGAGATAGAGAATCGCTGAGACACAGTGTCACTGATAATCTGAGACACTGTGACATTGAGGCACAGAGACACTCAGATACAGAGAAACTGAGACACTGAGGCACCAAAACACAGAGACTCTGAGAGATTGAGACTCTGAGACTCTGAGACACTGAGACACAGTAACACAGAGACACAGAGACAATGAGGCACAGAGATACAGAGGCACTGAGGCACAGAGGCACAGAGACACTGAGACAGTAAGACACTAAAAGGCTGAGGCACAGACACACTGAAAGACTGAGACACTGAGGCACAGAGACACAGATACACATAGACACTGAGACTCTGAGACACTGAGGCACAAAGACACTGAGACTCTGATACACTGAGGCAATGGGACACGGAGACACTGAGACTCTGAAATACTGAGACACAGAGACACTCAGACACAAAACTTTGAGACACTGAGACACAGAGACACTGAGACTCTGAGACACAGAGACACTGAGACACTGAGACACGGAGACACTGAGGCACAGAGACACTGAGACACAGAGATACTGAGACACAGAGACACTGAGACTCTGAGACACTGAGGCACAGAGACATTGAGACACAGAGATTCTGAGACACTGAGGCACAGAGACCCTGAGACACAGAGACACTGAGACACTGAGTCTCTGAGACACTGATACATTGAGACTCTGAGACACTGAGGCACAGAGATAGAGAATCACTGAGACAGAGAGACACTGATAATCTGAGACACTGAGACACTGTGACATTGAGGCACAGAGACACTCAGACACAGGGAAACTGAGACACTGAGGCACCAATACACAGAGACTCTGAGGGATTGAGACTCTGAGGCACCAAGACACTGAGACACAGTAACACAGAGACACAGAGACAATGAGGCACAGAGATATAGAGACACTGAGGCATAGAGGCACAGAGACACTGAGACACAGGGACAGTGAGACTCTGAGACGCTGAGACATAGAGACACTGTGACACAGAGACACAGAGACAGTAAGACACTGAGAGATTGAGACACAGAGACACTGAAACACTGAGACACTGAGGCACAGATACACATAGACACTGAGACTCTGAGACACAGAGATACTGAGACACTGAGACACTGAGACTCGGAGACACTGAGGCACAGAGACACTGAGACACTGAGACGCAGAGATACTGAGACACAGAGACACTGAGTCTCTGAGACACTGATACATTGAGACTCTGAGACACAGAGGCACAGAGACATTGAGACACAGAGACACTGAGTTTCTGAGACACTGAGGCACAGAGACACTGAGACACAGGGTCACTGACTCTCTGTGACACTGATACATTGAGACTCTGAGACACTGAGGCACAGAGATAGAGAATCACTGAGACAGAGAGTCACTGATAATCTGAGACACTGTGACATTGAGGCACAGAGACACTCAGACACAGAGACAAAGAGACACTGAGTCTCAGAGACACTGATACACTGAGACACAGAGACACTGAGACTTTGAGACACAGAGACACTGAGGCACTGAGACACTGAGACACAGAGACATGGAGACACTGAAACTCTGAGACACTGAGACACAGAGACTCTGAGACACAGAGACACAGACTCACTGAAACTCTGAGACACTGAGACACTGTGACACAGAGACACTGAGACAGAGAGGCACAGATACACTGAATCTCAGAGACATTGATGCACTGAGATACAGAGACACTTTGACACTGAGACACTGTGACAAGGAGACACTGAGACACGGAGACACTGAGCCACTGTGACACTGAGACACAGAGACACTGAGACAGGGAGACACTGACGCACAGAGACACTGCGACACAGAGACACTGTGACATTGAGACTCTGAGACGCTAAGACACTGAGGCACAGTGATACTGAGACACAGAATCACTGAGACTCTAAGACACTGAGAAACTGAAAATCTGAGACACTGAGATACTGTGACACTGAGGCACAGAGACACTCAGACAGATAGACACTGAGTCTCAGAGACACTGATAAACTGACACACAGAGACAGACACTGAGACTCTGAGACCTGAGACACTGAGACACAGAGACACTGGGACACGGAGACACTGAGAGTCTGAGACACTGAGACACAAAGACACTGAGGCACAGAGACACTGTGACACTGAGGCACAGAGACACTCAACATAGAGACAAAGTCACGTGCTCACTGTGTGACATTGATACACTGAGACACTGAACTCTGAGACATTGAGACACTGAGGCACAGACACACTGAGACACTGAGACACTGAGACACAGAGACTTTGAGATATTAAGACACTGAGGCACAGATACACTGAGTCTCTGAGACAGAGAGACACTGGGACACGGAGACACTGAGAGTCTGAGACACTGAGACACAAAGACACTGAGGCACAGAGACACTGAGACACTGTGACACTGAGGCACAGAGACACTTAACACAGAGACAAAGTGACACTGAGTGTCTGAGACATTGATACACTGAGACACTGAGACTCTGAGACATTGAGACACTGAGGCACAGACACACTGAGACACAGAGACACAGAGACACTGAGACACAGAGACACTGAGACACAGAGACTTTGAGATATTAAGACACTGAGGCACAGATACACTGAGTCGCTGAGACACAGAGACACTGTGACACTGAGAGTCTGATAGACTGAGGCACAGAGACACTGAGACACTGAGGCACCAAGACACAGAGACTCTGAGACACTGAGACACAGAGACACAGAAACACTGAGACACTGAGGCACAAAGGCACTGAGATACAGAGACACAGAGGCACTGAGACACTGAGACATTGAGGCACAGAGACACTGAGACACAGGGGCACTGAGACACTGTGACTCAGAGACACTTAGACACAGAGACACTGAGACACTTAAACACAGAGAGACTGAGACACTGAGACTCTGAGACACTGAGACAATGGGACACGGAGACACTTAGACTCTGAGATACTGAGACACGGAGACACTGAGACACAGAGACATAGAGACACTGAAACTCTGAGACACTGTGACACAGAGACTCTGAGACACAGAGACACAGACTCACTGAAACTCTGAGACACTGAGAAACTGAGACACTGTGACACAGAGACCCTGAGACAGAGAGACACAGAGACACTGAATCTCTGAGACACTGATACACTGAGACACAGAGACACTGTGACTCTGAGACACTGAGACACAGAGACACTGAGACAGTGAGACCCTGTGACACTGAGGCACAGAGACACTCAGACACAGAGACACAGACTCACTGAATCTCTGAGACACTGATACACTGAGACACTGAGACTTTGAGACACAGATACACTGAGGCACTGAGACACTGAGACACAGAGACATGGAGACACTGAAACTCTGAGACACTGAGACACAGAGAATCTGAGACACAGAGACACAGACTCACTGAAACTCTGAGACACTGAGACACTGTGACACAGAGACACTGAGACAGAGAGGCACAGATACACTGAATCTCAGAGACACTGATGCACTGAGACACAGAGACACTGTGACTCTGAGACACTGAGACAAGGAGACACTGAGACACGGAGACACTGAGCCACTGTGACACTGAGGCACAGAGACACTGAGACACAGAGACACTGAGGCACAGAGACACTGCGACACAGAGACACTGTGACATTGAGACTCTGAGACGCTGAGACACTAAGGCACAGTGATACTGAGACACAGAATCACTGAGACTCTAAGACACTGAGAAACTGAAAATCTGAGACACTGAGACACTCTGACACTGAGGCACAGAGACACTCAGACAGGTAGACACTGAGTCTCAGAGACACTGATAAACTGACACACAGAGACAGACACTGAGACTCTGAGACCTGAGACACTGGGACACGGAGACACTGAGAGTCTGAGACACTGAGACACAAAGACACTGAGGCACAAAGACACTGAGGCACAGAGACACTGAGACACTGTGACACTGAGGCACAGAGACACTCAACAGAGAGACAAAGTGACACTGAGTGTCTGAGACATTGATACACTGAGACACTGAGACTCTGAGACATTGAGACACTGAGGCTCAGACACACTGAGACACTGAGACACAGAGACACTGAGACACTGAGACGCAGAGACACTGAGACACAGAGACTTTGAGATATTAAGACACTGAGGCACAGATACACTGAATCTCTGAGACACAGAGACACTGTGACACTGAGAGTCTGATAGACTGAGGCACAGAGACACTGAGACACTGAGGAACCAAGACACAGAGACTCTGAGACACTGAGACTCTGAGACTCTGAGACACTGAGACACAGAGACACAGAAACACTGAGACACTGAGGCACTGAGGCACAGAGGCACTGAGATACAGAGACACAGAGGCACTGAGACACTGAGACACAGAGACACAGAAACACTGAGACACTGAGGCACAGAGACACTGAGACACAGGGGCACTGAGACACTGTGACTCAGAGACACTTAGACACAGAGACACTGAGACAAATAAACACAGAGAGACTGAGACACTGAGACTCTGAGACACTGAGACAATGGGACAAGGAGACACTTAGACTCTGAGATACTGAGACACAGAGACACTGAGACAGGAAACTTTCAGACACTAAGACACAGAGGCACTGATACTCTGAGACTCTGAGACATAGAGATACTGAGACACTGAGACACAGAGACACAGAGACACTGAGATACTGAGACACAGAGACACTGAGACAGAAAACTTTCAGATACTAAGACACAGAGACACTGATACTCTGAGACTCTGAGACACAGAGATACTGAGACACTGAGACAGAGACACAGAGACACTGAGACACTGAGACACTGAGTCCACTGAGACTCTGAGACACAGAGACTCTGAGACACAGAGACTCTGAAATTTTGAGACACTGAGGCACAGAGACACTGAGATTCTGAGACACTGAGGCACCAAAACACAAGGACTCTGAGAGATTGAGACTCTGAGACACTGAGACACAGTAACACAGAGACACAGAGACAATGAGGCACAGAGGCACAGAGACACTGAGACAGTAAGACACTGAGAGGCTGAGGCACAGACACACTGAAACACTGAGACACTGAGGCACAGAGACACTGAGACACAGAGATACTGAGACACAGAGACACTGAGGCACAGTGACATTGAGACACAGAGACACTGAGATTCTGAGACACTGAGGCACGGAGACACTAATACAAGAGATACTGAGACACAGAGACACTGAGTCTCTGAGACACTGATACATTGAGACTCTGAGACACTGAGGCACAGAGATAGAGAATCACTGAGACAGAGAGACACTGATAATCTGAGACACTGAGACACTGTGTCATTGAGGCACAGAGACACTCAGACACAGGGAAACTGAGACACTGAGGCACCAAGACACAGTGACTCTTAGGCATTGAGAGTCTGAGGCACCAAGACACTGAGACACAGTAACACAGAGACACAGAGACAATGGGGCACAGAGATACAGAGACACTGAGGCACAGATACACATAGACACTGAGACTCTGAGACACAGAGATACTGAGACACTGAGACACTGAGACTCGGAGACACTGAGACACAGTGACACTGAGATTCTGAGACACTGAGGCACAGAGACCCTGAGACGCAGAGATACTGAGACACAGAGACACTGAGTCTCTGAGACAATGATACATTGAGACTCTGAGACACTGAGGCACAGAGACATTGAGACACAGAGACACTGAGTTTCTGTGACACTGAGGCTCACAGACACTGAGACACAGGGTCACTGACTCTCTGTGACACTGATACATTGAGACTCTGAGACACTGAGGCACAGAGATAGAGAATTACTGAGACAGAGAGTCACTGGTAATCTGAGACACTGTGACATTGAGGAACAGAGACACTCAGACACAGAGAAACTGAGACACTGAGGCACCAAGACACAGAGACTCTGAGAGATTGAGACACAGTAACACAGAGACACAGAGACAATGAGGCACAGAGATACAGAGACATTGAGGCACAGAGGCACAAAGACACTGAGATACAGAGACACTGAACTCTGAGACGCTAAGACACAGAGACACTGTGACACAGAGACACAGAAACAGTGAGACACTGAGGCACTGCGACACAGATACACATAGACACTGAGACACTGAGACACTGAGGCACAGAGACACTGAGACACAGAGACATAGAGATACTGAAATTCTGAGTCACTGTGACACAGAGACTCTGAGACACAGAGACACAGACTCACTGAAACTCTGAGACACTGTGACACAGAGACACTGAGACAGAGAGGCACAGATATGCTGAATCTCAGAGACACTGATAAACTGAGACACAGAGACAGAGACACTGAGACTCTGAGACCTGAGACACTGAGACACAGAGAAACTGGGACACGGAGACACTGAGAGTCTGAGACACCGAGACACAATGACACTGAGGCACAGAGACACTGAGATGCTGTGACACTGAGGCACAGAGACACTCAACACAGAGACAAAGTTACACTGAGACTCTGAGCCATTGATACACTGAGACACTGAGACTCTGAGACATTGAGACACTGAGGCACAGACACACTGAGACACTGAGACACAGAGACACTGAGACACTGAGACACTGAGACACAGAGACACTGAGACACAGAGACTTTGAGATATTAAGACACTGAGGCACAGATACACTGAGTCTCTGAGACACAGAGACACTGTGACACTGAGAGTCTGATAGACTGAGGCACAGAGACACTGAGACACTGAGGCACCAAGACACAGAGACTCTGAGACACTGAGACAGAGAGACACAGAAACACTGAGACACTGAGGCACTGAGGCACAGAGGTACTGAGATACAGAGACACAGAGGCACTGAGACACTGAGACACTGAGACACAGAGACACTGAGACTCTGAGACGCTGAGACACAGAGACACTGTGACACTGAGACACAGAGACAGTAAGACACTGAGAGGCTGAGGCACAGACACACTGAAACACTGAGACACTGAGGCACAGAGACACAGATACACATAGACACTGAGACTCTGAGACACTGAGGCACAGAGACACTGAGACTCTGAGACTCTGAGCCAATGGGACACGGAGACACTGAGACTCTGAAATACTGAGACACAGAGACACTGAGACACAGAGACACTGAGACTCTGAGACACAGAGACACTGAGACACTGAGACACGGAGACACTGAGGCACAGAGACACTGAGACACAGAGATACTGAGACACAGAGACACTGAGACTCTGAGACACTGAGGCACAGAGACATTGAGACACAGAGACACTGAGATTCTGAGACACTGAGGCACAGAGACACTAAGACAAGAGATACTGAGACACAGAGACACTGAGTCTCTGAGACACTGATACATTGAGACTCTGAGGCACAGAGATAGAGAATCACTGAGACAGAGAGACACTGATAATCTGAGACACTGAGACACTGTGACATTGAGGCACAGAGACACTCAGACACAGGGAAACTGAGACACTGAGGCACCAAGACACAGAGACTCTGAGGGACTGAGACTCTGAGGCACCAAGACACTGAGACACAGTAACACAGAAACACAGAGACAATGAGGCACAGAGATACAGAGACACTGAGACGCTGAGACATAAAGACACTGTGACACAGAGACACAGAGACAGTAAGACACTGAGAGACTGAGACACTGAGGAACAGATACACATAGACACTGAGACTCTGAGACACAGAGATACTGAGACACTGAGACTCGGAGACACTGAGGCACAGAGACACTCAGACAGGTAGACACTGAGTCTCAGAGACACTGATAAACTGACACACAGAGACAGACACTGAGACTCTGAGACCTGAGACTCTGGGACACGGAGACACTGAGAGTCTGAGACACTGAGACACAGAGATACTGAGACACAGAGACTTTGAGATATTAAGACACTGAGGCACAGATACACTGAGTCTCTGAGACACAGAGACACTGTGACACTGAGAGTCTGATAGACTGAGGCACAGAGACACTGAGACACTGAGGCACCAAGACACAGAGGCTCTGAGACACAGAGACTCTGAGACACTGAGACTATGACACTCTGAGACACTGAGACACAGAGACACAGAAACACTGAGACAATGAGGCACTGAGGCACAGAGGCACTGAGATACAGAGACACAGAGGCACTGAGACACTGAGACACAGAGACACAGAAACACTGAGACACTGAGGCACAGAGACACTGAGACACAGGGGCACTGAGACACTGTGACTCAGAGACACTTAGACACAGAGACACTGAGACAAATAAACACAGAGAGACTGAGACACTGAGACAATGGGACAAGGAGACATTTAGACTCTGAGATACTGAGACACAGAGACACTGAGACAGAAAACTTTCAGACACTAAGACACAGAGGCACTGATACTCTGAGACTCTGAGACATAGAGATACTGAGACACTGAGACACAGAGACACAGAGACACTGAGATACTGAGACACAGAGACACTGAGACAGAAAACTTTCAGATACTAAGACACAGAGACACTGATACTCTGAGACTCTGAGACACAGAGATACTGAGACACTGAGACAGAGACACTGAGACACTGAGACACTGAGTCACTGAGACTCTGAGACACAGAGACACTGAGACACAGTGACACTGAGATTCTGAGACACTGAGGCACCAAAACACAAGGAGTCTGAGAGATTGAGACTCTGAGACTCTGAGACACTGAGACACAGTAAGACAGAGACACAGAGACAATGAGGCACAGAGATACAGAGACACTGAGGCACAGAGGCACAGAGACACTGAGACAGTAAGACACTGAGAGGCTGAGGCACAGACACACTGAAACACTGAGACACTGAGACTCTGAGACACTGAGGCAATGGGACACGGAGACAATGAGACTCTGAGATACTGAGACACAGAGACAATGAGACACAGAGACATAGAGACACTGAGACTCTGAGACACAGAGACACTGAGACACTGAGACACGGAGACACTGAGGCACAGAGACACTGAGACACAGAGATACTGAGACACAGAGACACTGAGACTCTGAGACACTGAGGCACAGTGACATTGAGACACAGAGACACTGAGATTCTGAGACACTGAGGCACGGAGACACTAAGACAAGAGATACTGAGACACAGAGACATTGAGACTCTGAGACACTGATACATTGAGACTCTGAGACACTGAGGCACAGAGATAGAGAATCACTGAGACAGAGAGACACTGATAATCTGAGACACTGAGACACTGTGACATTGAGGCACAGAGACACTCAGACACAGGGAAACTGAGACACTGAGGCACCAAGACACAGAGACTCTGAGGCATTGAGACTCTGAGGCACCAAGACACTGAGACACAGTAACACAGAGACACAGAGACAATGAGGCACTGAGGCACAGATACACATAGACACTGAGACTCTGAGACACAGAGATACTGAGACACTGAGATTCGGAGACACTGAGGCACAGAGACACTGAGATACTGAGACACTGAGACACAGAGACACTGAGACTCTGAGACACAGAGATACTGAGACACTGAGACAATGAGACACTGAGACTCGGAGACACTGGGGCACAGAGACATTGAGACACAGAGATACTGAGACACAGAGACACTGAGTCTCTGAGACACAGAGACACTGAGTTTCTGAGACACTGAGGCACAGAGACACTGAGACACTGAGACACTGAGACTCTGAGACACAGAGACTCTGAGACACAGAGACTCTGAAATTTTGAGACACTGAGGCACAGAGACACTGAGACATAGTGACACTGAGATTCTGAGACACTGAGGCACAGAGACCCTGAGACACAGAGATACTGAGACACAGAGACACTGAGTCTCTGAGACACTGATACATTGAGACTCTGAGGCACTGAGGCACAGAGACACTGAGACACTGAGACTCGGAGACACTGAGTCACAGAGACACTGAGACACAGAGATACTGAGGCACAGAGACACTGAGTCTCTGAGACACAGATACATTGAGTCTCTGAGACACTGATACATTGAGACTCTGAGACACTGAGGCACAGAGATAGAGAATCGCTGAGACACAGTGTCACTGATAATCTGAGACACTGTGACATTGAGGCACAGAGACACTCAGATACAGAGAAACTGAGACACTGAGGCACCAAAACACAGAGACTCTGAGAGATTGAGACTCTGAGACTCTGAGACACTGAGACACAGTAACACAGAGACACAGAGACAATGAGGCACAGAGATACAGAGGCACTGAGGCACAGAGGCACAGAGACACTGAGACAGTAAGACACTAAGAGGCTGAGGCACAGACACACTGAAAGACTGAGACACTGAGGCACAGAGACACAGATACACATAGACACTGAGACTCTGAGACACTGAGGCACAAAGACACTGAGACTCTGATACACTGAGGCAATGGGACACGGAGACACTGAGACTCTGAAATACTGAGACACAGAGACACTCAGACACAAAACTTTGAGACACTGAGACACAGAGACACTGAGACTCTGAGACACAGAGACACTGAGACACTGAGACACGGAGACACTGAGGCACAGAGACACTGAGACACAGAGATACTGAGACACAGAGACACTGAGACTCTGAGACACTGAGGCACAGAGACATTGAGACACAGAGATTCTGAGACACTGAGGCACAGAGACCCTGAGACACAGAGACACTGAGACACTGAGTCTCTGAGACACTGATACATTGAGACTCTGAGACACTGAGGCACAGAGATAGAGAATCACTGAGACAGAGAGACACTGATAATCTGAGACACTGAGACACTGTGACATTGAGGCACAGAGACACTCAGACACAGGGAAACTGAGACACTGAGGCACCAATACACAGAGACTCTGAGGGATTGAGACTCTGAGGCACCAAGACACTGAGACACAGTAACACAGAGACACAGAGACAATGAGGCACAGAGATATAGAGACACTGAGGCATAGAGGCACAGAGACACTGAGACACAGGGACAGTGAGACTCTGAGACGCTGAGACATAGAGACACTGTGACACAGAGACACAGAGACAGTAAGACACTGAGAGATTGAGACACAGAGACACTGAAACACTGAGACACTGAGGCACAGATACACATAGACACTGAGACTCTGAGACACAGAGATACTGAGACACTGAGACACTGAGACTCGGAGACACTGAGGCACAGAGACACTGAGACACTGAGACGCAGAGATACTGAGACACAGAGACACTGAGTCTCTGAGACACTGATACATTGAGACTCT
This sequence comes from Prionace glauca, assembly GCA_037974335.1. Lineage (NCBI taxonomy): Eukaryota > Metazoa > Chordata > Chondrichthyes > Carcharhiniformes > Carcharhinidae > Prionace > Prionace glauca. The sequence goes on from JBBMRE010000113.1 coordinate 413,086, forward strand.
GAGACACAGAGGCACAGAGACATTGAGACACAGAGACACTGAGTTTCTGAGACACTGAGGCACAGAGACACTGAGACACAGGGTCACTGACTCTCTGTGACACTGATACATTGAGACTCTGAGACACTGAGGCACAGAGATAGAGAATCACTGAGACAGAGAGTCACTGATAATCTGAGACACTGTGACATTGAGGCACAGAGACACTCAGACACAGAGACAAAGAGACACTGAGTCTCAGAGACACTGATACACTGAGACACAGAGACACTGAGACTTTGAGACACAGAGACACTGAGGCACTGAGACACTGAGACACAGAGACATGGAGACACTGAAACTCTGAGACACTGAGACACAGAGACTCTGAGACACAGAGACACAGACTCACTGAAACTCTGAGACACTGAGACACTGTGACACAGAGACACTGAGACAGAGAGGCACAGATACACTGAATCTCAGAGACATTGATGCACTGAGATACAGAGACACTTTGACACTGAGACACTGTGACAAGGAGACACTGAGACACGGAGACACTGAGCCACTGTGACACTGAGACACAGAGACACTGAGACAGGGAGACACTGACGCACAGAGACACTGCGACACAGAGACACTGTGACATTGAGACTCTGAGACGCTAAGACACTGAGGCACAGTGATACTGAGACACAGAATCACTGAGACTCTAAGACACTGAGAAACTGAAAATCTGAGACACTGAGATACTGTGACACTGAGGCACAGAGACACTCAGACAGATAGACACTGAGTCTCAGAGACACTGATAAACTGACACACAGAGACAGACACTGAGACTCTGAGACCTGAGACACTGAGACACAGAGACACTGGGACACGGAGACACTGAGAGTCTGAGACACTGAGACACAAAGACACTGAGGCACAGAGACACTGTGACACTGAGGCACAGAGACACTCAACATAGAGACAAAGTGACACTGAGTGTCGGTGACATTGATACACTGAGACACTGAACTCTGAGACATTGAGACACTGAGGCACAGACACACTGAGACACTGAGACACTGAGACACAGAGACTTTGAGATATTAAGACACTGAGGCACAGATACACTGAGTCTCTGAGACAGAGAGACACTGGGACACGGAGACACTGAGAGTCTGAGACACTGAGACACAAAGACACTGAGGCACAGAGACACTGAGACACTGTGACACTGAGGCACAGAGACACTTAACACAGAGACAAAGTGACACTGAGTGTCTGAGACATTGATACACTGAGACACTGAGACTCTGAGACATTGAGACACTGAGGCACAGACACACTGAGACACAGAGACACAGAGACACTGAGACACAGAGACACTGAGACACAGAGACTTTGAGATATTAAGACACTGAGGCACAGATACACTGAGTCGCTGAGACACAGAGACACTGTGACACTGAGAGTCTGATAGACTGAGGCACAGAGACACTGAGACACTGAGGCACCAAGACACAGAGACTCTGAGACACTGAGACACAGAGACACAGAAACACTGAGACACTGAGGCACAAAGGCACTGAGATACAGAGACACAGAGGCACTGAGACACTGAGACATTGAGGCACAGAGACACTGAGACACAGGGGCACTGAGACACTGTGACTCAGAGACACTTAGACACAGAGACACTGAGACACTTAAACACAGAGAGACTGAGACACTGAGACTCTGAGACACTGAGACAATGGGACACGGAGACACTTAGACTCTGAGATACTGAGACACGGAGACACTGAGACACAGAGACATAGAGACACTGAAACTCTGAGACACTGTGACACAGAGACTCTGAGACACAGAGACACAGACTCACTGAAACTCTGAGACACTGAGAAACTGAGACACTGTGACACAGAGACACTGAGACAGAGAGACACAGAGACACTGAATCTCTGAGACACTGATACACTGAGACACAGAGACACTGTGACTCTGAGACACTGAGACACAGAGACACTGAGACAGTGAGACCCTGTGACACTGAGGCACAGAGACACTCAGACACAGAGACACAGACTCACTGAATCTCTGAGACACTGATACACTGAGACACTGAGACTTTGAGACACAGATACACTGAGGCACTGAGACACTGAGACACAGAGACATGGAGACACTGAAACTCTGAGACACTGAGACACAGAGAATCTGAGACACAGAGACACAGACTCACTGAAACTCTGAGACACTGAGACACTGTGACACAGAGACACTGAGACAGAGAGGCACAGATACACTGAATCTCAGAGACACTGATGCACTGAGACACAGAGACACTGTGACTCTGAGACACTGAGACAAGGAGACACTGAGACACGGAGACACTGAGCCACTGTGACACTGAGGCACAGAGACACTGAGACACAGAGACACTGAGGCACAGAGACACTGCGACACAGAGACACTGTGACATTGAGACTCTGAGACGCTGAGACACTAAGGCACAGTGATACTGAGACACAGAATCACTGAGACTCTAAGACACTGAGAAACTGAAAATCTGAGACACTGAGACACTCTGACACTGAGGCACAGAGACACTCAGACAGGTAGACACTGAGTCTCAGAGACACTGATAAACTGACACACAGAGACAGACACTGAGACTCTGAGACCTGAGACACTGGGACACGGAGACACTGAGAGTCTGAGACACTGAGACACAAAGACACTGAGGCACAAAGACACTGAGGCACAGAGACACTGAGACACTGTGACACTGAGGCACAGAGACACTCAACAGAGAGACAAAGTGACACTGAGTGTCTGAGACATTGATACACTGAGACACTGAGACTCTGAGACATTGAGACACTGAGGCTCAGACACACTGAGACACTGAGACACAGAGACACTGAGACACTGAGACGCAGAGACACTGAGACACAGAGACTTTGAGATATTAAGACACTGAGGCACAGATACACTGAATCTCTGAGACACAGAGACACTGTGACACTGAGAGTCTGATAGACTGAGGCACAGAGACACTGAGACACTGAGGAACCAAGACACAGAGACTCTGAGACACTGAGACTCTGAGACTCTGAGACACTGAGACACAGAGACACAGAAACACTGAGACACTGAGGCACTGAGGCACAGAGGCACTGAGATACAGAGACACAGAGGCACTGAGACACTGAGACACAGAGACACAGAAACACTGAGACACTGAGGCACAGAGACACTGAGACACAGGGGCACTGAGACACTGTGACTCAGAGACACTTAGACACAGAGACACTGAGACAAATAAACACAGAGAGACTGAGACACTGAGACTCTGAGACACTGAGACAATGGGACAAGGAGACACTTAGACTCTGAGATACTGAGACACAGAGACACTGAGACAGGAAACTTTCAGACACTAAGACACAGAGGCACTGATACTCTGAGACTCTGAGACATAGAGATACTGAGACACTGAGACACAGAGACACAGAGACACTGAGATACTGAGACACAGAGACACTGAGACAGAAAACTTTCAGATACTAAGACACAGAGACACTGATACTCTGAGACTCTGAGACACAGAGATACTGAGACACTGAGACAGAGACACAGAGACACTGAGACACTGAGACACTGAGTCACTGAGACTCTGAGACACAGAGACTCTGAGACACAGAGACTCTGAAATTTTGAGACACTGAGGCACAGAGACACTGAGATTCTGAGACACTGAGGCACCAAAACACAAGGACTCTGAGAGATTGAGACTCTGAGACACTGAGACACAGTAACACAGAGACACAGAGACAATGAGGCACAGAGGCACAGAGACACTGAGACAGTAAGACACTGAGAGGCTGAGGCACAGACACACTGAAACACTGAGACACTGAGGCACAGAGACACTGAGACACAGAGATACTGAGACACAGAGACACTGAGGCACAGTGACATTGAGACACAGAGACACTGAGATTCTGAGACACTGAGGCACGGAGACACTAATACAAGAGATACTGAGACACAGAGACACTGAGTCTCTGAGACACTGATACATTGAGACTCTGAGACACTGAGGCACAGAGATAGAGAATCACTGAGACAGAGAGACACTGATAATCTGAGACACTGAGACACTGTGTCATTGAGGCACAGAGACACTCAGACACAGGGAAACTGAGACACTGAGGCACCAAGACACAGTGACTCTTAGGCATTGAGAGTCTGAGGCACCAAGACACTGAGACACAGTAACACAGAGACACAGAGACAATGGGGCACAGAGATACAGAGACACTGAGGCACAGATACACATAGACACTGAGACTCTGAGACACAGAGATACTGAGACACTGAGACACTGAGACTCGGAGACACTGAGACACAGTGACACTGAGATTCTGAGACACTGAGGCACAGAGACCCTGAGACGCAGAGATACTGAGACACAGAGACACTGAGTCTCTGAGACAATGATACATTGAGACTCTGAGACACTGAGGCACAGAGACATTGAGACACAGAGACACTGAGTTTCTGTGACACTGAGGCTCACAGACACTGAGACACAGGGTCACTGACTCTCTGTGACACTGATACATTGAGACTCTGAGACACTGAGGCACAGAGATAGAGAATTACTGAGACAGAGAGTCACTGGTAATCTGAGACACTGTGACATTGAGGAACAGAGACACTCAGACACAGAGAAACTGAGACACTGAGGCACCAAGACACAGAGACTCTGAGAGATTGAGACACAGTAACACAGAGACACAGAGACAATGAGGCACAGAGATACAGAGACATTGAGGCACAGAGGCACAAAGACACTGAGATACAGAGACACTGAACTCTGAGACGCTAAGACACAGAGACACTGTGACACAGAGACACAGAAACAGTGAGACACTGAGGCACTGCGACACAGATACACATAGACACTGAGACACTGAGACACTGAGGCACAGAGACACTGAGACACAGAGACATAGAGATACTGAAATTCTGAGTCACTGTGACACAGAGACTCTGAGACACAGAGACACAGACTCACTGAAACTCTGAGACACTGTGACACAGAGACACTGAGACAGAGAGGCACAGATATGCTGAATCTCAGAGACACTGATAAACTGAGACACAGAGACAGAGACACTGAGACTCTGAGACCTGAGACACTGAGACACAGAGAAACTGGGACACGGAGACACTGAGAGTCTGAGACACCGAGACACAATGACACTGAGGCACAGAGACACTGAGATGCTGTGACACTGAGGCACAGAGACACTCAACACAGAGACAAAGTTACACTGAGACTCTGAGCCATTGATACACTGAGACACTGAGACTCTGAGACATTGAGACACTGAGGCACAGACACACTGAGACACTGAGACACAGAGACACTGAGACACTGAGACACTGAGACACTGAGACACAGAGACACTGAGACACAGAGACTTTGAGATATTAAGACACTGAGGCACAGATACACTGAGTCTCTGAGACACAGAGACACTGTGACACTGAGAGTCTGATAGACTGAGGCACAGAGACACTGAGACACTGAGGCACCAAGACACAGAGACTCTGAGACACTGAGACAGAGAGACACAGAAACACTGAGACACTGAGGCACTGAGGCACAGAGGTACTGAGATACAGAGACACAGAGGCACTGAGACACTGAGACACTGAGACACAGAGACACTGAGACTCTGAGACGCTGAGACACAGAGACACTGTGACACTGAGACACAGAGACAGTAAGACACTGAGAGGCTGAGGCACAGACACACTGAAACACTGAGACACTGAGGCACAGAGACACAGATACACATAGACACTGAGACTCTGAGACACTGAGGCACAGAGACACTGAGACTCTGAGACTCTGAGCCAATGGGACACGGAGACACTGAGACTCTGAAATACTGAGACACAGAGACACTGAGACACAGAGACACTGAGACTCTGAGACACAGAGACACTGAGACACTGAGACACGGAGACACTGAGGCACAGAGACACTGAGACACAGAGATACTGAGACACAGAGACACTGAGACTCTGAGACACTGAGGCACAGAGACATTGAGACACAGAGACACTGAGATTCTGAGACACTGAGGCACAGAGACACTAAGACAAGAGATACTGAGACACAGAGACACTGAGTCTCTGAGACACTGATACATTGAGACTCTGAGGCACAGAGATAGAGAATCACTGAGACAGAGAGACACTGATAATCTGAGACACTGAGACACTGTGACATTGAGGCACAGAGACACTCAGACACAGGGAAACTGAGACACTGAGGCACCAAGACACAGAGACTCTGAGGGACTGAGACTCTGAGGCACCAAGACACTGAGACACAGTAACACAGAAACACAGAGACAATGAGGCACAGAGATACAGAGACACTGAGACGCTGAGACATAAAGACACTGTGACACAGAGACACAGAGACAGTAAGACACTGAGAGACTGAGACACTGAGGAACAGATACACATAGACACTGAGACTCTGAGACACAGAGATACTGAGACACTGAGACTCGGAGACACTGAGGCACAGAGACACTCAGACAGGTAGACACTGAGTCTCAGAGACACTGATAAACTGACACACAGAGACAGACACTGAGACTCTGAGACCTGAGACTCTGGGACACGGAGACACTGAGAGTCTGAGACACTGAGACACAGAGATACTGAGACACAGAGACTTTGAGATATTAAGACACTGAGGCACAGATACACTGAGTCTCTGAGACACAGAGACACTGTGACACTGAGAGTCTGATAGACTGAGGCACAGAGACACTGAGACACTGAGGCACCAAGACACAGAGGCTCTGAGACACAGAGACTCTGAGACACTGAGACTATGACACTCTGAGACACTGAGACACAGAGACACAGAAACACTGAGACAATGAGGCACTGAGGCACAGAGGCACTGAGATACAGAGACACAGAGGCACTGAGACACTGAGACACAGAGACACAGAAACACTGAGACACTGAGGCACAGAGACACTGAGACACAGGGGCACTGAGACACTGTGACTCAGAGACACTTAGACACAGAGACACTGAGACAAATAAACACAGAGAGACTGAGACACTGAGACAATGGGACAAGGAGACATTTAGACTCTGAGATACTGAGACACAGAGACACTGAGACAGAAAACTTTCAGACACTAAGACACAGAGGCACTGATACTCTGAGACTCTGAGACATAGAGATACTGAGACACTGAGACACAGAGACACAGAGACACTGAGATACTGAGACACAGAGACACTGAGACAGAAAACTTTCAGATACTAAGACACAGAGACACTGATACTCTGAGACTCTGAGACACAGAGATACTGAGACACTGAGACAGAGACACTGAGACACTGAGACACTGAGTCACTGAGACTCTGAGACACAGAGACACTGAGACACAGTGACACTGAGATTCTGAGACACTGAGGCACCAAAACACAAGGAGTCTGAGAGATTGAGACTCTGAGACTCTGAGACACTGAGACACAGTAAGACAGAGACACAGAGACAATGAGGCACAGAGATACAGAGACACTGAGGCACAGAGGCACAGAGACACTGAGACAGTAAGACACTGAGAGGCTGAGGCACAGACACACTGAAACACTGAGACACTGAGACTCTGAGACACTGAGGCAATGGGACACGGAGACAATGAGACTCTGAGATACTGAGACACAGAGACAATGAGACACAGAGACATAGAGACACTGAGACTCTGAGACACAGAGACACTGAGACACTGAGACACGGAGACACTGAGGCACAGAGACACTGAGACACAGAGATACTGAGACACAGAGACACTGAGACTCTGAGACACTGAGGCACAGTGACATTGAGACACAGAGACACTGAGATTCTGAGACACTGAGGCACGGAGACACTAAGACAAGAGATACTGAGACACAGAGACATTGAGACTCTGAGACACTGATACATTGAGACTCTGAGACACTGAGGCACAGAGATAGAGAATCACTGAGACAGAGAGACACTGATAATCTGAGACACTGAGACACTGTGACATTGAGGCACAGAGACACTCAGACACAGGGAAACTGAGACACTGAGGCACCAAGACACAGAGACTCTGAGGCATTGAGACTCTGAGGCACCAAGACACTGAGACACAGTAACACAGAGACACAGAGACAATGAGGCACTGAGGCACAGATACACATAGACACTGAGACTCTGAGACACAGAGATACTGAGACACTGAGATTCGGAGACACTGAGGCACAGAGACACTGAGATACTGAGACACTGAGACACAGAGACACTGAGACTCTGAGACACAGAGATACTGAGACACTGAGACAATGAGACACTGAGACTCGGAGACACTGGGGCACAGAGACATTGAGACACAGAGATACTGAGACACAGAGACACTGAGTCTCTGAGACACAGAGACACTGAGTTTCTGAGACACTGAGGCACAGAGACACTGAGACACTGAGACACTGAGACTCTGAGACACAGAGACTCTGAGACACAGAGACTCTGAAATTTTGAGACACTGAGGCACAGAGACACTGAGACATAGTGACACTGAGATTCTGAGACACTGAGGCACAGAGACCCTGAGACACAGAGATACTGAGACACAGAGACACTGAGTCTCTGAGACACTGATACATTGAGACTCTGAGGCACTGAGGCACAGAGACACTGAGACACTGAGACTCGGAGACACTGAGTCACAGAGACACTGAGACACAGAGATACTGAGGCACAGAGACACTGAGTCTCTGAGACACAGATACATTGAGTCTCTGAGACACTGATACATTGAGACTCTGAGACACTGAGGCACAGAGATAGAGAATCGCTGAGACACAGTGTCACTGATAATCTGAGACACTGTGACATTGAGGCACAGAGACACTCAGATACAGAGAAACTGAGACACTGAGGCACCAAAACACAGAGACTCTGAGAGATTGAGACTCTGAGACTCTGAGACACTGAGACACAGTAACACAGAGACACAGAGACAATGAGGCACAGAGATACAGAGGCACTGAGGCACAGAGGCACAGAGACACTGAGACAGTAAGACACTAAGAGGCTGAGGCACAGACACACTGAAAGACTGAGACACTGAGGCACAGAGACACAGATACACATAGACACTGAGACTCTGAGACACTGAGGCACAAAGACACTGAGACTCTGATACACTGAGGCAATGGGACACGGAGACACTGAGACTCTGAAATACTGAGACACAGAGACACTCAGACACAAAACTTTGAGACACTGAGACACAGAGACACTGAGACTCTGAGACACAGAGACACTGAGACACTGAGACACGGAGACACTGAGGCACAGAGACACTGAGACACAGAGATACTGAGACACAGAGACACTGAGACTCTGAGACACTGAGGCACAGAGACATTGAGACACAGAGATTCTGAGACACTGAGGCACAGAGACCCTGAGACACAGAGACACTGAGACACTGAGTCTCTGAGACACTGATACATTGAGACTCTGAGACACTGAGGCACAGAGATAGAGAATCACTGAGACAGAGAGACACTGATAATCTGAGACACTGAGACACTGTGACATTGAGGCACAGAGACACTCAGACACAGGGAAACTGAGACACTGAGGCACCAATACACAGAGACTCTGAGGGATTGAGACTCTGAGGCACCAAGACACTGAGACACAGTAACACAGAGACACAGAGACAATGAGGCACAGAGATATAGAGACACTGAGGCATAGAGGCACAGAGACACTGAGACACAGGGACAGTGAGACTCTGAGACGCTGAGACATAGAGACACTGTGACACAGAGACACAGAGACAGTAAGACACTGAGAGATTGAGACACAGAGACACTGAAACACTGAGACACTGAGGCACAGATACACATAGACACTGAGACTCTGAGACACAGAGATACTGAGACACTGAGACACTGAGACTCGGAGACACTGAGGCACAGAGACACTGAGACACTGAGACGCAGAGATACTGAGACACAGAGACACTGAGTCTCTGAGACACTGATACATTGAGACTCTGAGACACAGAGGCACAGAGACATTGAGACACAGAGACACTGAGTTTCTGAGACACTGAGGCACAGAGACACTGAGACACAGGGTCACTGACTCTCTGTGACACTGATACATTGAGACTCTGAGACACTGAGGCACAGAGATAGAGAATCACTGAGACAGAGAGTCACTGATAATCTGAGACACTGTGACATTGAGGCACAGAGACACTCAGACACAGAGACAAAGAGACACTGAGTCTCAGAGACACTGATACACTGAGACACAGAGACACTGAGACTTTGAGACACAGAGACACTGAGGCACTGAGACACTGAGACACAGAGACATGGAGACACTGAAACTCTGAGACACTGAGACACAGAGACTCTGAGACACAGAGACACAGACTCACTGAAACTCTGAGACACTGAGACACTGTGACACAGAGACACTGAGACAGAGAGGCACAGATACACTGAATCTCAGAGACATTGATGCACTGAGATACAGAGACACTTTGACACTGAGACACTGTGACAAGGAGACACTGAGACACGGAGACACTGAGCCACTGTGACACTGAGACACAGAGACACTGAGACAGGGAGACACTGACGCACAGAGACACTGCGACACAGAGACACTGTGACATTGAGACTCTGAGACGCTAAGACACTGAGGCACAGTGATACTGAGACACAGAATCACTGAGACTCTAAGACACTGAGAAACTGAAAATCTGAGACACTGAGATACTGTGACACTGAGGCACAGAGACACTCAGACAGATAGACACTGAGTCTCAGAGACACTGATAAACTGACACACAGAGACAGACACTGAGACTCTGAGACCTGAGACACTGAGACACAGAGACACTGGGACACGGAGACACTGAGAGTCTGAGACACTGAGACACAAAGACACTGAGGCACAGAGACACTGTGACACTGAGGCACAGAGACACTCAACATAGAGACAAAGTGACACTGAGTGTCGGTGACATTGATACACTGAGACACTGAACTCTGAGACATTGAGACACTGAGGCACAGACACACTGAGACACTGAGACACTGAGACACAGAGACTTTGAGATATTAAGACACTGAGGCACAGATACACTGAGTCTCTGAGACAGAGAGACACTGGGACACGGAGACACTGAGAGTCTGAGACACTGAGACACAAAGACACTGAGGCACAGAGACACTGAGACACTGTGACACTGAGGCACAGAGACACTTAACACAGAGACAAAGTGACACTGAGTGTCTGAGACATTGATACACTGAGACACTGAGACTCTGAGACATTGAGACACTGAGGCACAGACACACTGAGACACAGAGACACAGAGACACTGAGACACAGAGACACTGAGACACAGAGACTTTGAGATATTAAGACACTGAGGCACAGATACACTGAGTCGCTGAGACACAGAGACACTGTGACACTGAGAGTCTGATAGACTGAGGCACAGAGACACTGAGACACTGAGGCACCAAGACACAGAGACTCTGAGACACTGAGACACAGAGACACAGAAACACTGAGACACTGAGGCACAAAGGCACTGAGATACAGAGACACAGAGGCACTGAGACACTGAGACATTGAGGCACAGAGACACTGAGACACAGGGGCACTGAGACACTGTGACTCAGAGACACTTAGACACAGAGACACTGAGACACTTAAACACAGAGAGACTGAGACACTGAGACTCTGAGACACTGAGACAATGGGACACGGAGACACTTAGACTCTGAGATACTGAGACACGGAGACACTGAGACACAGAGACATAGAGACACTGAAACTCTGAGACACTGTGACACAGAGACTCTGAGACACAGAGACACAGACTCACTGAAACTCTGAGACACTGAGAAACTGAGACACTGTGACACAGAGACACTGAGACAGAGAGACACAGAGACACTGAATCTCTGAGACACTGATACACTGAGACACAGAGACACTGTGACTCTGAGACACTGAGACACAGAGACACTGAGACAGTGAGACCCTGTGACACTGAGGCACAGAGACACTCAGACACAGAGACACAGACTCACTGAATCTCTGAGACACTGATACACTGAGACACTGAGACTTTGAGACACAGATACACTGAGGCACTGAGACACTGAGACACAGAGACATGGAGACACTGAAACTCTGAGACACTGAGACACAGAGAATCTGAGACACAGAGACACAGACTCACTGAAACTCTGAGACACTGAGACACTGTGACACAGAGACACTGAGACAGAGAGGCACAGATACACTGAATCTCAGAGACACTGATGCACTGAGACACAGAGACACTGTGACTCTGAGACACTGAGACAAGGAGACACTGAGACACGGAGACACTGAGCCACTGTGACACTGAGGCACAGAGACACTGAGACACAGAGACACTGAGGCACAGAGACACTGCGACACAGAGACACTGTGACATTGAGACTCTGAGACGCTGAGACACTAAGGCACAGTGATACTGAGACACAGAATCACTGAGACTCTAAGACACTGAGAAACTGAAAATCTGAGACACTGAGACACTCTGACACTGAGGCACAGAGACACTCAGACAGGTAGACACTGAGTCTCAGAGACACTGATAAACTGACACACAGAGACAGACACTGAGACTCTGAGACCTGAGACACTGGGACACGGAGACACTGAGAGTCTGAGACACTGAGACACAAAGACACTGAGGCACAAAGACACTGAGGCACAGAGACACTGAGACACTGTGACACTGAGGCACAGAGACACTCAACAGAGAGACAAAGTGACACTGAGTGTCTGAGACATTGATACACTGAGACACTGAGACTCTGAGACATTGAGACACTGAGGCTCAGACACACTGAGACACTGAGACACAGAGACACTGAGACACTGAGACGCAGAGACACTGAGACACAGAGACTTTGAGATATTAAGACACTGAGGCACAGATACACTGAATCTCTGAGACACAGAGACACTGTGACACTGAGAGTCTGATAGACTGAGGCACAGAGACACTGAGACACTGAGGAACCAAGACACAGAGACTCTGAGACACTGAGACTCTGAGACTCTGAGACACTGAGACACAGAGACACAGAAACACTGAGACACTGAGGCACTGAGGCACAGAGGCACTGAGATACAGAGACACAGAGGCACTGAGACACTGAGACACAGAGACACAGAAACACTGAGACACTGAGGCACAGAGACACTGAGACACAGGGGCACTGAGACACTGTGACTCAGAGACACTTAGACACAGAGACACTGAGACAAATAAACACAGAGAGACTGAGACACTGAGACTCTGAGACACTGAGACAATGGGACAAGGAGACACTTAGACTCTGAGATACTGAGACACAGAGACACTGAGACAGGAAACTTTCAGACACTAAGACACAGAGGCACTGATACTCTGAGACTCTGAGACATAGAGATACTGAGACACTGAGACACAGAGACACAGAGACACTGAGATACTGAGACACAGAGACACTGAGACAGAAAACTTTCAGATACTAAGACACAGAGACACTGATACTCTGAGACTCTGAGACACAGAGATACTGAGACACTGAGACAGAGACACAGAGACACTGAGACACTGAGACACTGAGTCACTGAGACTCTGAGACACAGAGACTCTGAGACACAGAGACTCTGAAATTTTGAGACACTGAGGCACAGAGACACTGAGACACAGTGACACTGAGATTCTGAGACACTGAGGCACCAAAACACAAGGACTCTGAGAGATTGAGACTCTGAGACACTGAGACACAGTAACACAGAGACACAGAGACAATGAGGCACAGAGGCACAGAGACACTGAGACAGTAAGACACTGAGAGGCTGAGGCACAGACACACTGAAACACTGAGACACTGAGGCACAGAGACACTGAGACACAGAGATACTGAGACACAGAGACACTGAGGCACAGTGACATTGAGACACAGAGACACTGAGATTCTGAGACACTGAGGCACGGAGACACTAATACAAGAGATACTGAGACACAGAGACACTGAGTCTCTGAGACACTGATACATTGAGACTCTGAGACACTGAGGCACAGAGATAGAGAATCACTGAGACAGAGAGACACTGATAATCTGAGACACTGAGACACTGTGTCATTGAGGCACAGAGACACTCAGACACAGGGAAACTGAGACACTGAGGCACCAAGACACAGTGACTCTTAGGCATTGAGACTCTGAGGCACCAAGACACTGAGACACAGTAACACAGAGACACAGAGACAATGGGGCACAGAGATACAGAGACACTGAGGCACAGATACACATAGACACTGAGACTCTGAGACACAGAGATACTGAGACACTGAGACACTGAGACTCGGAGACACTGAGACACAGTGACACTGAGATTCTGAGACACTGAGGCACAGAGACCCTGAGACGCAGAGATACTGAGACACAGAGACACTGAGTCTCTGAGACAATGATACATTGAGACTCTGAGACACTGAGGCACAGAGACATTGAGACACAGAGACACTGAGTTTCTGTGACACTGAGGCTCACAGACACTGAGACACAGGGTCACTGACTCTCTGTGACACTGATACATTGAGACTCTGAGACACTGAGGCACAGAGATAGAGAATTACTGAGACAGAGAGTCACTGGTAATCTGAGACACTGTGACATTGAGGAACAGAGACACTCAGACACAGAGAAACTGAGACACTGAGGGACCAAGACACAGAGACTCTGAGAGATTGAGACACAGTAACACAGAGACACAGAGACAATGAGGCACAGAGATACAGAGACATTGAGGCACAGAGGCACAAAGACACTGAGATACAGAGACACTGAGACTCTGAGACGCTAAGACACAGAGACACTGTGACACAGAGACACAGAAACAGTGAGACACTGAGGCACTGCGACACAGATACACATAGACACTGAGACACTGAGACACTGAGGCACAGAGACACTGAGACACAGAGACATAGAGATACTGAAATTCTGAGTCACTGTGACACAGAGACTCTGAGACACAGAGACACAGACTCACTGAAACTCTGAGACACTGTGACACAGAGACACTGAGACAGAGAGGCACAGATATGCTGAATCTCAGAGACACTGATAAACTGAGACACAGAGACAGAGACACTGAGACTCTGAGACCTGAGACACTGAGACACAGAGAAACTGGGACACGGAGACACTGAGAGTCTGAGACACCGAGACACAATGACACTGAGGCACAGAGACACTGAGATGCTGTGACACTGAGGCACAGAGACACTCAACACAGAGACAAAGTTACACTGAGACTCTGAGCCATTGATACACTGAGACACTGAGACTCTGAGACATTGAGACACTGAGGCACAGACACACTGAGACACTGAGACACAGAGACACTGAGACACTGAGACACTGAGACACAGAGACACTGAGACACAGAGACTTTGAGATATTAAGACACTGAGGCACAGATACACTGAGTCTCTGAGACACAGAGACACTGTGACACTGAGAGTCTGATAGACTGAGGCACAGAGACACTGAGACACTGAGGCACCAAGACACAGAGACTCTGAGACACTGAGACAGAGAGACACAGAAACACTGAGACACTGAGGCACTGAGGCACAGAGGTACTGAGATACAGAGACACAGAGGCACTGAGACACTGAGACACTGAGACACAGAGACACTGAGACTCTGAGACGCTGAGACACAGAGACACTGTGACACTGAGACACAGAGACAGTAAGACACTGAGAGGCTGAGGCACAGACACACTGAAACACTGAGACACTGAGGCACAGAGACACAGATACACATAGACACTGAGACTCTGAGACACTGAGGCACAGAGACACTGAGACTCTGAGACTCTGAGCCAATGGGACACGGAGACACTGAGACTCTGAAATACTGAGACACAGAGACACTGAGACACAGAGACACTGAGACTCTGAGACACAGAGACACTGAGACACTGAGACACGGAGACACTGAGGCACAGAGACACTGAGACACAGAGATACTGAGACACAGAGACACTGAGACTCTGAGACACTGAGGCACAGAGACATTGAGACACAGAGACACTGAGATTCTGAGACACTGAGGCACAGAGACACTAAGACAAGAGATACTGAGACACAGAGACACTGAGTCTCTGAGACACTGATACATTGAGACTCTGAGGCACAGAGATAGAGAATCACTGAGACAGAGAGACACTGATAATCTGAGACACTGAGACACTGTGACATTGAGGCACAGAGACACTCAGACACAGGGAAACTGAGACACTGAGGCACCAAGACACAGAGACTCTGAGGGACTGAGACTCTGAGGCACCAAGACACTGAGACACAGTAACACAGAAACACAGAGACAATGAGGCACAGAGATACAGAGACACTGAGACGCTGAGACATAAAGACACTGTGACACAGAGACACAGAGACAGTAAGACACTGAGAGACTGAGACACTGAGGAACAGATACACATAGACACTGAGACTCTGAGACACAGAGATACTGAGACACTGAGACTCGGAGACACTGAGGCACAGAGACACTCAGACAGGTAGACACTGAGTCTCAGAGACACTGATAAACTGACACACAGAGACAGACACTGAGACTCTGAGACCTGAGACTCTGGGACACGGAGACACTGAGAGTCTGAGACACTGAGACACAGAGATACTGAGACACAGAGACTTTGAGATATTAAGACACTGAGGCACAGATACACTGAGTCTCTGAGACACAGAGACACTGTGACACTGAGAGTCTGATAGACTGAGGCACAGAGACACTGAGACACTGAGGCACCAAGACACAGAGGCTCTGAGACACAGAGACTCTGAGACACTGAGACTATGACACTCTGAGACACTGAGACACAGAGACACAGAAACACTGAGACAATGAGGCACTGAGGCACAGAGGCACTGAGATACAGAGACACAGAGGCACTGAGACACTGAGACACAGAGACACAGAAACACTGAGACACTGAGGCACAGAGACACTGAGACACAGGGGCACTGAGACACTGTGACTCAGAGACACTTAGACACAGAGACACTGAGACAAATAAACACAGAGAGACTGAGACACTGAGACAATGGGACAAGGAGACATTTAGACTCTGAGATACTGAGACACAGAGACACTGAGACAGAAAACTTTCAGACACTAAGACACAGAGGCACTGATACTCTGAGACTCTGAGACATAGAGATACTGAGACACTGAGACACAGAGACACAGAGACACTGAGATACTGAGACACAGAGACACTGAGACAGAAAACTTTCAGATACTAAGACACAGAGACACTGATACTCTGAGACTCTGAGACACAGAGATACTGAGACACTGAGACAGAGACACTGAGACACTGAGACACTGAGTCACTGAGACTCTGAGACACAGAGACACTGAGACACAGTGACACTGAGATTCTGAGACACTGAGGCACCAAAACACAAGGAGTCTGAGAGATTGAGACTCTGAGACTCTGAGACACTGAGACACAGTAAGACAGAGACACAGAGACAATGAGGCACAGAGATACAGAGACACTGAGGCACAGAGGCACAGAGACACTGAGACAGTAAGACACTGAGAGGCTGAGGCACAGACACACTGAAACACTGAGACACTGAGACTCTGAGACACTGAGGCAATGGGACACGGAGACAATGAGACTCTGAGATACTGAGACACAGAGACAATGAGACACAGAGACATAGAGACACTGAGACTCTGAGACACAGAGACACTGAGACACTGAGACACGGAGACACTGAGGCACAGAGACACTGAGACACAGAGATACTGAGACACAGAGACACTGAGACTCTGAGACACTGAGGCACAGTGACATTGAGACACAGAGACACTGAGATTCTGAGACACTGAGGCACGGAGACACTAAGACAAGAGATACTGAGACACAGAGACATTGAGACTCTGAGACACTGATACATTGAGACTCTGAGACACTGAGGCACAGAGATAGAGAATCACTGAGACAGAGAGACACTGATAATCTGAGACACTGAGACACTGTGACATTGAGGCACAGAGACACTCAGACACAGGGAAACTGAGACACTGAGGCACCAAGACACAGAGACTCTGAGGCATTGAGACTCTGAGGCACCAAGACACTGAGACACAGTAACACAGAGACACAGAGACAATGAGGCACTGAGGCACAGATACACATAGACACTGAGACTCTGAGACACAGAGATACTGAGACACTGAGATTCGGAGACACTGAGGCACAGAGACACTGAGACACTGAGATGCAGAGATACTGAGACACAGAGACACTGAGTCTCTGAGACACTGATACATTGACACTGAGTTTCTGTGACACTGAGGCACACAGACACTGAGACACAGGGTCACTGACTCTCTGTGACACTGATACATTGAGACTCTGAGACACTGAGGCACAGAGATAGAGAATCACTGAGACAGAGAGTCACTGGTAATCTGAGACACTGAGACACTGTGACATTGAGGCACAGAGACACTCAGACACAGAGAAACTGAGACACTGAGGCACCAAGACACAGAGACTCTGAGAGATTGAGACACAGTAACACAGAGACACAGAGACAATGAGGCACAGAGATACAGAGACATTGAGGCACAGAGGCACAGAGATACTGAGATACAGAGACACTGAGACTCTGAGACGCTAAGACACAGAGACACTGTGACACAGAGACACAGAAACAGTAAGACACTGAGAGACTTAGGCACAGAGACACTGAAACACTGAGACACTGAGGCACTGAGACACAGATACACATAGACACTGACTCTCTGAGACACTGAGGCACAGAGACACTGAGACACAGAGACATAGAGATACTGAAATTCTGAGACACTGTGACACAGAGACTCTGAGACACAGAGACACAGACTCACTGAAACTCTGTGACACAAAGACACTGAGGCACAGAGACACTGAGACACAGAGACATAGAGATACTGAAATTCTGAGACACTGGGACACAGAGACACTGAGACTGAGAGACACAGAGACACTGAATCTCTGAGACACTGATACACTAAGACACAGAGACACTGTGACTCTGAGACACTGAGACACAGAGACACTGAGACACTGAGACCCTGTGACACTGAGGCACAGAGACACTCAGACACAGAGACAAAGAGACACTGAGTCTCAGAGACACTGATACACTGAGACACAGAGACACTGAGACTTTGAGACACAGAGACACTGAGGCACTGAGACTCTGAGACACTGAGACACAGAGACATGGAGACACTGAAACTCTGAGACACTGAGACACAGAGACTCTGAGACACAGAGACACAGACTCACTGAAAATCTGAGACACTGAGACACTGAGACACTGTGACACAGAGACACTGAGAAAGAGAGGCACAGATATGCTGAATCTCAGAGACACTGATAAACTGAGACACAGAGACAGAGACACTGAGACTCTGAGACCTGAGACACTGAGACACAGAGACACTGGGACACGGAGACACTGAGAGTCTGAGACACTGAGACACAATGACACTGAGGCACAGAGACACTGAGATGCTGTGACACTGAGGCACAGAGACATTCAACACAGAGACAAAGTTACACTGAGACTCTGAGCCATTGATACACTGAGACACTGAGACTCTGAGACATTGAGACACTGAGGCACAGACACACTGAGACACTGAGACACAGAGACACTGAGACACTGAGACACAGAGACACTGAGACACAGAGACTTTGAGATATTAAGACACTGAGGCACAGATACACTGTGACACTGAGAGTCTGATAGACTGAGGCACAGAGACACTGAGACACTGAGGCACCAAGACACAGAGACTCTGAGATACTGAGACAGAGAGACACAGAAACACTGAGACACTGAGGCACTGAGGCACAGAGGTACTGAGATACAGAGACACAGAGGCACTGAGACACTGAGACACTGAGACACAGAGACACTGAGACTCTGAGACGCTGAGACACAGAGACACTGTGACACTGAGACACAGAGACAGTAAACACTGAGAGGCTGAGGCGCAGACACACTGAAACACTGAGACACTGAGGCACAGAGACACAGATACACATAGACACTGAGACTCTGAGACACTGATGCACAGAGACACTGAGACTCTGAGACACTGAGGCAATGGGACACGGAGACACTGAGACTCTGAAATACTGAGACACAGAGACACTGAGACACAGAGACACTGAAACTCTGAGACACAGAGACACTGAGACACTGAGACACGGAGACACTGAGGCACAGAGACACTGAGACACAGAGATACTGAGACACAGAGACACTGAGCCTCTGAGACACTAAGGCACAGAGACATTGAGACACAGAGACACTGAGATTCTGAGACACTGAGGCACAGAGACACTAAGACAAGAGATACTGAGACACAGAGACACTGAGTCTCTGAGACACTGATACATTGAGACTCTGAGACACTGAGGCACAGAGATAGAGAATCACTGAGACAGAGAGACACTGATAATCTGAGACACTGAGACACTGTGACATTGAGGCACAGAGACACTCAGACACAGGGAAACTGAGACACTGAGGCACCAGGACACAGAGACTCTGAGGGACTGAGACTCTGAGGCACCAAGACACTGAGACACAGTAACACAGAGACACAGAGACAATGAGGCACAGAGATACAGAGAGACTGAGGCATAGAGGCACAGAGACACTGAGACACAGAGACACTGAGACTCTGAGACGCTGAGAAATAAAGACACTGTGACACAGAGACACAGAGACAGTAAGACAGTGAGAGACTGAGACACTAGGCACAGATACACATAGACACTGAGACTCTGAGACACAGAGATACTGAGACACTGAGACTCGGAGACACTGAGGCACAAAGACACTGAGACACTTAGACGCAGAGATACTGAGACACAGAGACACTGAGTCTCTGAGACACTGATACATTGAGACTCTGAGACACTGAGGCACAGAGATAGAGAATCACTGAGACAGAGAGTCACTGATAATCTGAGACACTGAGACACTGTGACATTGAGGCACAGAGACACTCAGACACAGAGACAAAGAGACACTGAGTCTCAGAGACACTGATATACTGAGACACAGAGACACTGAGACTTTGAGACACAGAGACACTGAGGCACTGAGACACTGAGACACAGAGACATGGAGACACTGAAACTATGAGACACTGAGACTTTGAGACACAGAGACACTGAGGCACTGAGACACTGAGACACAGAGACACAGACTCACTGAAACTCTGAGACACTGAGACAATGGGACACGGAGACACTTAGACTCTGAGATACTGAGACACAGAGTCACTGAGACAGAAAACTTTCAGACACTAAGACACAGAGACACTGATACTCTGAGACTCTGAGACACAGAGATACCTAGACACTGAGACACAGAGACTCTGAGACACGGAGACTCTGAGACACAGAGACTCTGAAATTTTGAGACACTGAGGCAGAGAGACACTGAGACTCAGTGACACTGAGATTCTGAGACACTGAGGCACAGAGACCCTGAGACACAGAGATACTGAGACACAGAGACACTGAGTCTCTGAGACACTGATACATTGAGACTCTGAGACACTGAGGCACAGAGATAGAGAATCACTGAGACACAGAGTCACTGATAATCTGAGACACTGAGACACTGTGACACAGAGACTCTGAGACACAGAGATACTGAGACACTGAGACACTGAGACTCAGAGACACTGAGTCACAGAGACACTGAGACACAGAAATACAGAGGCACAGAGACACTGAGTCTCTGAGACACTGATACATTGAGACTCTGAGACACTGAGGCACAGAGATAGAGAATCACTGAGACACAGAGTCACTGATAATCTGAGACACTGTGACATTGAGGAACAGAGACACTCAGACACAGAGAAACTGAGACACTGAGGCACCAAAACACAGAGACTCTGAGAGATTGAGACTCTGAGACTCTGAGACACTGAGACACAGTAACACAGAGACACAGAGACAATGAGGCACAGAGATACAGAGACACTGAGGCACAGAGGCACAGAGACACTGAGACAGTAAGACACTGAGAGGCTGAGGCACAGACACACTGAAACACTGAGACACTGAGGCACAGAGACACTGAGACTCTGACACACTGAGACACAGAGACACTGAGACACAAACCTTTGAGACACTGAGACTCTGAGACACAGAGATACTGAGACACTGAGACACTGAGACTCGGGGACACTGAGGCACAGAGACAATGAGACACAGAGATACTGAGACACAGAGACACTGAGTCTCTGAGACACTGATACATTGAGACTCTGAGACACTGAGGCACAGAGACATTGAGACACAGAGACACTGAGATTCTGAGACACTGAGGCACAGAGACACTAAGACAAGAGATACTGAGACACAGAGACACTGAGTCTCAGTGACACTGATACATTGAGACTCTGAGACACTGAGGCACAGAGATAGAGAATCACTGAGACAGAGAGACACTGATAATCTGAGACACTGAGACACTGTGACATTGAGGCACAGAGACACTCAAACACAGAGAAACTGAGACACTGAGGCACCAAGACACAGAGACTCTGAGTGATTGAGACTCTGAGACTCTGAGACACTGAGACACAGTAACACAGAGACACAGAGACAATGAGGCACAGAGATACAGAGACACTGAGGCACAGAGGCACAGAGACACTGAGATACATAGACACTGAGACTCTGAGACGCTAAGACACAGAGACACTGTGACACAGAGACACAGAGACAGTAAGACACTGAGAGACTTAGGCACAGAGACACTGAAACACTGAGACACTGAGGCACTGAGACACAGATACACATAGACACTGCGACTCTGAGACACTGAGGCAGAGAGACACTGAGACACAGAGACATAGAGACACTGAACCTCTGAGACACTGTGACACAGAGACTCTGAGACACAGAGACACAGAGACACAGACTCACTGAAACTCTGAGACACTGAGAAACTGAGAGACTGGGACACAGAGACACTGAGACAGAGAGACACAGAAACACTGAATTTCTGAGACACTGATACACTGAGACACTGAGACACTGAGACCCTGTGACACTGAGGCACAGAGACACTCAGACACAGAGACAAAGAGACAATGAGTCTCAGAGACACTGATACACTGAGACACAGAGACACTGAGACTTTGAGACAGAGAGACACTGAGGCACTGAGACACTGAGACACAGAGACATGGAGACACTGAAACTCTGAGACACTGAGACACAGAGACTCTGAGACACAGAGACACAGACTCACTGAAACTCTGAGACACTGAGTCACTGTGACACAGAGACACTGAGACAGAGAGGCACAGATACACTGAATCTCAGAGACACTGATGCACTGAGACACAGAGACACTGTGACTCTGAGACACTGAGACAAGGAGACACTGAGACACGGAGACACTGAGCCACTGTGACACTGAGACACAGAGAAATGGAGACACTGAAACTCTGAGACTCTAAGACACTGAGACACAGTAACACAGAAACACAGTGACAATGAGGCACAGAGATATAGAGACACTGAGGCACAGAGATACTGAGATACAGAGACACTGAGACTCTGAGACGCTAAGACACAGAGACACTGTGACACAGAGACACAGAGACAGTAAGTCACTGAGAGACTTAGGCACAGAGACACTGAAACACTGAGACACTGAGGCACTGAGACACAGATACACATAGACACTGAGACTCTGAGACACTGAGGCACAGAGACACTGAGACACAGAGACATAGAGACACTGAAACTCTGAGACACTGTGAGACAGAGACTCTGAGACACAGAGACACTGAGACAGAGAGACACAGACACTGAATTTCTGAGACACTGATACACTGATTCAAAGAGACACTGTGACTCTGAGACACTGAGACACTGAGACACTGAGACCCTGTGACACTGAGGCACAGAGACACTCAGACACAGAGACAAAGAGACACTGAGTCTCAGAGACACTGATACACTGAGACACAGAGACATTGAGACTTTGAGACCCAGAGACACTGAGACACTGAGACACAGAGACTCTGAGACACAGAGAGACAGAGACACAGACTCACTGAAACTCTGAGACACTGAGACACTGAGACACTGGGACACAGAGACACTGAGACAGAGATGCACAGATACACTGAATCACAGAGACACTGATGCACTGAGACACAGAGACACTGTGACTCTGAGACACTGAGACAAGGAGACACTGAGACACGGAGACACTGAGGCACTGTGACACTGAGGCACACAGACACTGAGACACAGAGACACTGAGGCACAGAGACACTGCGACACAGACACTGTGACATTGAGACTCTGAGACGCTGAGACACTGAGGCACAGTGATACTGAGACACAGAATCACTGAGACTCTAAGACACTGAGAAACTGAAAATCTGAGACACTGATACACTGTGACACTGAGGCACAGAGACACTCAGACAGATAGACACTGAGTCTCAGAGACACTGATAAACTGAGGCACAGAGACAGAGACACTGAGACTCTGAGACCTGAGACACTGAGACACAGAGACACTGCGACACGGAGACACTGAGAGTCTGAGACACTGAGACGCAAAGACAATGAGGCACAGAGACACTGAGACACTGTGACACTGAGGCACAGAGACACTCAACACAGAGACAAAGTGACAGTGAGTGTCTGAGACATTGATACACTGAGGCACAGACACACTGAGACACTGAGGCACAGTGACACTGAGATTCTGAGACACTGAGGCACAGAGACCCTGAGACACAGATACTGAGACACAGAGACACTGAGTCTCGGAGACACTGATACATTGAGACTCTGAGACACTGAGGCACAGAGAAAGAGAATCACTGAGACAGAGAGACACTTATAATCTGAGATTCTGAGACACTGTGACACTGAGACTCTGAGACACAGAGATACTGAGACACTGAGACACTGAGACTTGGAGACACTGAGTCTCAGAGATGCTGAGACACAGAGATACTGAGACACAGAGACACTGTGTCTCTGAGACACTGATACATTGAGACTCTGAGACACTGAGACACAGAGAAATGGAGACACTGAAACTCTGAGACACTGAGACACTAAGACACAGAGACTCTGAGACACAGAGACACAGACTCACTGAAACTCTGAGACACTGAGACACTGTGACACAGAGACACTGAGACAGAGAGGCACAGATACACTGAATCTCAGAGACACTGATGCACTGAGACACAGAGACACTGTGACTCTGAGACACTGAGACAAGGAGACACTGAGACACGGAGACACTGAGCCACTCTGACACTGAGACACAGAGAAATGGAGACACTGAAACTCTGAGACTCTAAGACACTGAGACACAGTAACACAGAAACACAGTGACAATGAGGCACAGAGATATAGAGACACTGAGGCACAGAGGCACAGAGATACTGAGATACAGAGACACTGAGACTCTGAGACGCTAAGACACAGAGACACTGTGACACAGAGACACAGAGACAGTAAGACACTGAGAGACTTAGGCACAGAGACACTGAAACACTGAGACACTGAGGCACTGAGACACAGATACACATAGACACTGACACTCTGAGACACTGAGGCACAGAGACACTGAGACACAGAGACATAGAGACACTGAAACTCTGAGACACTGTGACACAGAGACTCTGAGACACAGAGACACTGAGACAGAGAGACACAGACACTGAATTTCTGAGACACTGATACACTGATTCAAAGAGACACTGTGACTCTGAGACCTGAGACACTGAGACACAGAGACACTGCGACACGGAGACACTGAGAGTCAGAGACACTGAGACACAAAGACAATGAGGCACAGAGACACTGAGACATTGTGACACTGAGGCACAGAGACACTCAACACAGAGACAAAGTGACACTGAGTGTCTGAGACATTGATACACTGAGGCACAGACACACTGAGACACTGAGGCACAGTGACACTGAGATTCTGAGACACTGAGGCACAGAGACCCTGAGACACAGATACTGAGACACAGAGACACTGAGTCTCGGAGACACTGATACATTGAGACTCTGAGACACTGAGGCACAGAGACCCTGAGACACAGATACTGAGACACAGAGACACTGAGTCTCGGAGACACTGATACATTGAGACTCTGAGACACTGAGGCACAGAGATAGAGAATCACTGAGACAGAGAGACACTTATAATCTGAGATACTGAGACACTGTGACACTGAGACTCTGAGACACAGAGATACTGAGGCACTGAGACACTGAGACTCGGAGACACTGAGTCTCAGAGACGCTGAGACACAGAGATACTGAGACCCAGAGACACTGTGTCTCTGAGACACTGATACATTGAGACTCTGAGACACTGAGGCACAGAGATAGAGAATCACTGAGACAGAGAGACACTGATAATCTGAGATACTGAGACACTGTGACACTGAGACTCTGAGACACAGAGATACTGAGACACTGAGACACTGAGACTCTGAGACACAGAGTCACTGATAATCTGAGACACTGTGACATTGAGGCACAGAGACACTCTGACACAGAGAAACTGAGACACTGAGGCACCAAAACACAGAGACTCTGAGAGATTGAGACTCTGAGACTCTGAGACACTGCGACACAGTAACACAGAGACACAGAGACAATGAGGCACAGAGATACAGAGACACTGAGGCACAGAGACACTGAGACAGTAAGACACTGAGAGGCTGAGGCACAGACACACTGAAACACTGAGACACTGAGGCACAGAGACACAGATACACATAGACACTGAGACTCTGAGACACTGAGGCACAGAGACACTGAGACTCTGAGACACTGAGACAATGGGACACTGAGACACAAAACTTTGAGACACCGACACAGAGACACTGAGACTCTGAGACACAGAGATACTGAGACACTGAGACAAAGAGACACTGAGACATTGAGACACTGAGACACTGAGACTTGGAGACACTGAGGCACAGAGACACTGAGACAGATAGACACTGAGTCTCAGAGACACTGATAAACTGAGACACAGAGACAGAGACACTGAGACTCTGAGACCTGAGACACTGAGACACAGAGACACTGCGACACGGAGACACTGAGAGTCTGAGACACTGAGACACAAAGACAATGAGGCACAGAGACACTGAGACACTGTGACACTGAGGCACAGAGACACTCAACACAGAGACAAAGTGACACTGAGTGTCTGAGACATTGATACACTGAGGCACAGACACACTGAGACACTGAGGCACAGTGACACTGAGATTCTGAGACACTGAGGCACAGAGACCCTGAGACACAGATACTGAGACACAGAGACACTGAGTCTCGGAGACACTGATACATTGAGACTCTGAGACACTGAGGCACAGAGAAAGAGAATCACTGAGACAGAGAGACACTTATAATCTGAGATTCTGAGACACTGTGACACTGAGACTCTGAGACACAGAGATACTGAGACACTGAGACACTGAGACTCGGAGACACTGAGTCTCAGAGATGCTGAGACACAGAGATACTGAGACACAGAGACACTGTGTCTCTGAGACACTGATACATTGAGACTCTGAGACACTGAGACACAGAGAAATGGAGACACTGAAACTCTGAGACACTGAGACACTGAGACACAGAGACTCTGAGACACAGAGACACAGACTCACTGAAACTCTGAGACACTGAGACACTGTGACACAGAGACACTGAGACAGAGAGGCACAGATACACTGAATCTCAGAGACACTGATGCACTGAGGCACAGAGACACTGTGACTCTGAGACACTGAGACAAGGAGACACTGAGACACGGAGACACTGAGCCACTCTGACACTGAGACACAGAGAAATGGAGACACTGAAACTCTGAGACTCTAAGACACTGAGACACAGTAACACAGAAACACAGTGACAATGAGGCACAGAGATATAGAGACACTGAGGCACAGATGCACAGAGATACTGAGATACAGAGACACTGAGACTCTGAGACGCTAAGACACAGAGACACTGTGACACAGAGACACAGAGACAGTAAGACACTGAGAGACTTAGGCACAGAGACACTGAAACACTGAGACACTGAGGCACTGAGACACAGATACACATAGACACTGAGACTCTGAGACACTGAGGCACAGAGACACTGAGACACAGAGACATAGAGACACTGAAACTCTGAGACACTGTGACACAGAGACTCTGAGACACTGAGACACTGAGACAGAGAGACACAGACACTGAATTTCTGAGACACTGATACACTGATTCAAAGAGACACTGTGACTCTGAGACCTGAGACACTGAGACACAGAGACACTGCGACACGGAGACACTGAGAGTCTGAGACACTGAGACACAAAGACAATGAGGCACAGAGACACTGAGACACTGTGACACTGAGGCACAGAGACACTCAACACAGAGACAAAGTGACACTGAGTGTCTGAGACATTGATACACTGAGGCACAGACACACTGAGACACTGAGGCACAGTGACACTGAGATTCTGAGACACTGAGGCACAGAGACCCTGAGACACAGATACTGAGACACAGAGACACTGAGTCTCGGAGACACTGATACATTGAGACTCTGAGACACTGAGGCACAGAGACCCTGAGACACAGATACTGAGACACAGAGACACTGAGTCTCGGAGACACTGATACATTGAGACTCTGAGACACTGAGGCACAGAGATAGAGAATCACTGAGACAGAGAGACACTTATAATCTGAGATACTGAGACACTGTGACACTGAGACTCTGAGACACAGAGATACTGAGACACTGAGACACTGAGACTCGGAGACACTGAGTCTCAGAGACGCTGAGACACAGAGATACTGAGACCCAGAGACACTGTGTCTCTGAGACACTGATACATTGAGACTCTGAGACACTGAGGCACAGAGATAGAGAATCACTGAGACAGAGAGACACTGATAATCTGAGATACTGAGACACTGTGACACTGAGACTCTGAGACACAGAGATACTGAGACACTGAGACACTGAGACTCTGAGACACAGAGTCACTGATAATCTGAGACACTGTGACATTGAGGCACAGAGACACTCTGACACAGAGAAACTGAGACACTGAGGCACCAAAACACAGAGACTCTGAGAGATTGAGACTCTGAGACTCTGAGACACTGCGACACAGTAACACAGAGACACAGAGACAATGAGGCACAGAGATACAGAGACACTGAGGCACTGAGGCACAGAGACACTGAGACAGTAAGACACTGAGAGGCTGAGGCACAGACACACTGAAACACTGAGACACTGAGGCACAGAGACACAGATACACATAGACACTGAGACTCTGAGACACTGAGGCACAGAGACACTGAGACTCTGAGACACTGAGACAATGGGACACTGAGACACAAAACTTTGAGACACCGACACAGAGACACTGAGACTCTGAGACACAGAGATACTGAGACACTGAGACAAAGAGACACTGAGACATTGAGACACTGAGACACTGAGACTTGGAGACACTGAGGCACAGAGACACTGAGACACAGAGATACTGAGACACAGAGACACTGAGTCTCTGAGACACTGATACATTGAGACTCTGAGACACTGAGGCACAGAGACATTGAGACACAGAGACACTGAGATTCTGAGACACTGAGGCACAGAGAAACTAAGACACAGAGATACTGAGACACAGAGACACTGAGTCTCTGAGACACTGATACATTGAGACTCTGAGACACTGAGGCACAGAAATAGAGAATCACTGAGACAGAGAGACACTGATAATCTGGGACACTGAGACACTGTGACATTGAGGCACAGAGACACTCAGACACAGAGAAACTTAGACATTGAGGCACCAAGACACAGAGACTCTGAGAGATTGAGACTCTGAGGCACCAAGACACTGAGACACAGTAACACAGAGACAATGAGGCACAGAGATACAGAGACACTGAGGCACAGAGGCACAGAGACACTGAGACACAGAGACACTGAGACTCTGAGACGCTGAGGCATAGAGACACTGTGACACAGAGACACAGAGACAGTAAGACACTGAGAGACTGAGGCACAGAGACACTGAAACACTGAGACACTGAGGCACAGTTACACATAGACACTGAGACACAGAGATACTGAGACACTGAGACACTGAGGCTCGGAGACACTGAGGCACAGAGACACAGAGACACAGAGATACTGAGACACAGAGACACTGAGTCTCTGAGACACTGAAACATTGAGACTCTGAGACACTGAGGCACAGAGACATTGAGACACAGAGACACTGAGTTTCTGAGACACTGAGGCACAGAGACACTGAGACACAGGGTCACTGACTCTCTGTGACACTGATACATTGAGACTCTGAGACACTGAGGCAGAGAGATAGAGAATCACTGAGACAGAGAGTCACTGATAATCTGAGACACTGAGACACTGTGACATTGAGGCACAGAGACACTCAGACACAGAGAAACTGAGACACTGAGGCACCAAGACACAGAGACTCTGAGAGATGGAGACTCTGAGACACTGAGACACAGTAACACAGAGACACAGAGACAATGAGGCACAGAGATACAGAGACACTGAGGCACAGAGGCACAGAGACACTGAGATACAGAGACACTGAGACTCTGAGACGCTAAGACACAGAGACACTGTGACACAGAGACAGTAAGTCTCTGAGAGACTTAGGCACAGAGACAATGAAACACTGAGACACTGAGGCACTGAGACACAGATACACATAGACACGAGACTCTGAGACACTGAGGCACAGAGACACTGAGACACAGAGACATAGAGACTGAAACTCTGAGACACTGTGACACAGAGACTCTGAGACACAGAGACACAGCCTCACTGAAACTCTGAGACACTGAGAAACTGAGACATTGGGACACACAGACACTGAGACAGAGAGACACAGAGACACTGAATTTCTGAGACAGTGCTACACTGAGACACAGAGACAATGTGACTCTGAGACACTGAGACACAGAGACACTGAGACCCTGTGACACTGAGGCACGGAGACACTCAGACACAGAGACAAAGAGACACTGAGTCTCAGAGACACTGATACACTGAGACACATAGACACTGAGACTTTGAGACACAGAGAAATGGAGACACTGAAACTCTGAGACACTGAGACACTGAGACACAGAGACTCTGAGACACAGAGACACAGACTCACTGAAACTCTGAGACACTGAGACACTGTGACACAGAGACACTGAGACAGAGAGGCACAGATACACTGAATCTCAGAGACACTGAGACACTGAGACACTGAGACACAGAGAAATGGAGACACTGAAACTCTGAGACACTGAGACACTGAGACACAGAGACTCTGAGACACAGAGACACAGACTCACTGAAACTCTGAGACACTGAGACACTGTGACACAGAGACACTGAGACAGAGAGGCACAGATACACTGAATCTCAGAGACACTGATGCACTGAGACACAGAGACACTGTGACTCTGAGACACTGAGACAAGGAGACACTGAGACACGGAGACACTGAGCCACTGTGACACTGAGACACAGAGAAATGGAGACACTGAAACTCTGAGACTCTAAGACACTGAGACACAGTAACACAGAAACACAGTGACAATGAGGCACAGAGATATAGAGACACTGAGGCACAGATCACAGAGATACTGAGATACAGAGACACTGAGACACTTAGACTCTGAGACGCTAAGACACAGAGACACTGTGACACAGAGACACAGAGACAGTAAGACACTGAGAGACTTAGGCACAGAGACACTGAAACACTGAGACACTGAGGCACTGAGACACAGATACACATAGACACTGAGACTCTGAGACACTGAGGCACAGAGACACTGAGACACAGAGACATAGAGACACTGAAACTCTGAGACACTGTGACACAGAGACTCTGAGACACAGAGACACTGAGACAGAGAGACACAGACACTGAATTTCTGAGACACTGATACACTGATTCAAAGAGACACTGTGACTCTGAGACACTGAGACACTGAGACCCTGTGACACTGAGGCACAGAGACACTCAGACACAGAGACAAAGAGACACTGAGTCTCAGAGACACTGATACACTGAGACTCTGAGACACTGAGGCACAGAGACATTGAGACACAGAGACACTGAGTTTCTGAGACACTGAGGCACAGAGACACTGAGACACAGGGTCACTGACTCTCTGTGACACTGATACATTGAGACTCTGAGACACTGAGGCACAGAGATAGAGAATCACTGAGACAGAGAGTCACTGATAATCTGAGACACTGAGACACTGTGACATTGAGGCACAGAGACACTCAGACACAGATAAACTGAGACACTGAGGCACCAAGACACAGAGACTCTGAGAGATGGAGACTCTGAGACACTGAGACACAGTAACACAGAGACACAGAGACAATGAGGCACAGAGATACAGAGACACTGAGGCACAGAGGCACAGAGACACTGAGATACAGAGACACTGAGACTCTGAGACGCTAAGACACAGAGACATTGTGACACAGAGACAGTAAGTCTCTGAGAGACTTAGGCACAGAGACAATGAAACACTGAGACACTGAGGCACTGAGACACAGATACACATAGACACGAGACTCTGAGACACTGAGGCACAGAGACACTGAGACACAGAGACATAGAGACTGAAACTCTGAGACACTGTGACACAGAGACTCTGAGACACAGAGACACAGCCTCACTGAAACTCTGAGACACTGAGAAACTGAGACATTGGGACACACAGACACTGAGACAGAGAGACACAGAGACACTGAATTTCTGAGACACTGCTACACTGAGACACAGAGACAATGTGACTCTGAGACACTGAGACACAGAGACACTGAGACCCTGTGACACTGAGGCACAGAGACACTCAGACACAGAGACAAAGAGACACTGAGTCTCAGAGACACTGATACACTGAGACACATAGACACTGAGACTTTGAGACACAGAGACACTGTGGCACTGAGACACTGAGACACAGAGAAATGGAGACACTGAAACTCTGAGAGACTGAGACACTGAGACACAGAGACTCTGAGACACAGAGACACAGACTCACTGAAACTCTGAGATACTGAGACACTGTGTCACAGAGACACTGACACAGAGAGGCACAGATACACTGAATCTCAGAGACACTGATGCACTGAGACACAGAGACACTGTGACTCTGAGACACTGAGACAAGGAGACACTGAGACACGGAGACACTGAGCCACTGTGACACTGAGACACAGAGAAATGGAGACACTGAAACTCTGAGAATCTAAGACACTGAGACACAGTAACACAGAAACACAGTGACAATGAGGCACAGAGATATAGAGACACTGAGGCACAGAGGCACAGAGATACTGAGATACAGAGACACTGAGACACTGAGACTCAGAGACGCTAAGACACAGAGACACTGTGACACAGAGACACAGAGACAGTAAGACACTGAGAGACTTAGGCACAGAGACACTGAAACACTGAGACACTGAGGCACTGAGACACAGATACACATAGACACTGAGACTCTGAGACACTGAGGCACAGAGACACTGAGACATAGAGACACTGAAACTCTGAGACACTGTGACACAGAGACTCTGAGACACAGAGACACTGAGACAGAGAGACACAGACACTGAATTTCTGAGACACTGATACACTGATTCAAAGAGACACTGTGACTCTGAGACACTGAGACACTGAGACCCTGTGACACTGAGGCACAGAGACACTCAGACACAGAGACAAAGAGACACTGAGTCTCAGAGACACTGATACACTGAGACACAGAGACATTGAGACTTTGAGACCCAGAGACACTGAGGCACTGAGACACTGAGACACAGAGACATGGAGACACTGAAACTCTGAGACACTGAGACACTGAGACACAGAGACTCTGAGACACAGAGAGACAGAGACACAGACTCACTGAAACTCTGAGACACTGAGACACTGAGACACTGGGACACAGAGACACTGAGACAGAGATGCACAGATACACTGAATCTCAGAGACACTGATGCACTGAGACACAGAGACACTGTGACTCTGAGACACTGAGACAAGGAGACATTGAGACACGGAGACACTGAGGCACTGTGACACTGAGGCACACAGACACTGAGACACAGAGACACTGAGGCACAGAGACACTGCGACACAGACACTGTGACATTGAGACTCTGAGACGCTGAGACACTGAGGCACAGTGATACTGAGACAGAGAATCACTGAGACTCTAAGACACTGAGAAACTGAAAATCTGAGACACTGATACACTGTGACACTGAGGCACAGAGACACTCAGACAGATAGACACTGAGTCTCAGAGACACTGATAAACTGAGACACAGAGACAGAGACACTGAGACTCTGAGACCTGAGACACTGAGACACAGAGACACTGCGACACGGAGACACTGAGAGTCTGAGACACTGAGACACGAAGACAATGAGGCACAGAGACACTGAGACACTGTGACACTGAGGCACAGAGACACTCAACACAGAGACAAAGTGACACTGAGTGTCTGAGACATTGATACACTGAGGCACAGACACACTGAGACACTGAGACACAGAGACACTGAGACACTGAGACACAGAGACTTTGAGATATTAAGACACTGAGGCACAGATACACTGAGTCTCTGAGACACAGAGACACTGTGACACTGAGAGTCTGATAGACTGAGGCACAGAGACTCTGAGGCACCAA
This sequence comes from Prionace glauca, assembly GCA_037974335.1. Classification (NCBI taxonomy): domain Eukaryota; kingdom Metazoa; phylum Chordata; class Chondrichthyes; order Carcharhiniformes; family Carcharhinidae; genus Prionace; species Prionace glauca. Next base: position 448,175 of record JBBMRE010000113.1, read on the forward strand.
GACACAGAGAATCTGAGACACTGAGACACAGAGACACTGAGACACTGAGACACTGAGGCACAGAGACTCTGAGACACAGAGACTCTGAGGCACAGAGACTCTGAAATTTTGAGACACTGAGGCACAGAGACACTGAGACACAGTGACACTGAGATTCTGAGACACTGAGGCACAGAGACCTTGAGACACAGAGATACTGAGACACAGAGACACTGAGTCTCTGAGACACTGATACATTGAGACTCTGAGACACTGAGGCACAGAGATAGAGAATCACTGAGACAGATAGACACTGATAATCTGAGATACTGAGACACTGTGACACTGAGACTCTGAGACACAGAGATACTGAGACACTGAGACACTGAGACTCGGAGACACTGAGTCTCAGAGACGCTGAGACACAGAGATAATGAGAAACAGAGACACTGAGTCTCTGAGACACTGATACATTGTGACTCTGAGACACTGAGGCAAAGAGATAGAGAATCACTGAGACACAGAGTCACTGATAATCTGAGACACTGTGACATTGAGGCACAGAGACACTCAGACACAGAGAAACTGAGACACTGAGGCACCAAAACACAGAGACTCTGAGAGATTGAGACTCTGAGACACTGCGACACAGTAACACAGAGACACAGAGACAATGAGGCACAGAGATACAGAGACACTGAGGCACAGAGGCAAAGAGACACTGAGACAGTAAGACACTGAGAGGCTGAGGCACAGACACACTGAAACACTGAGACACTGAGGCACAGAGACACAGATACACATAGACACTGAGCCTCTGAGACACTGAGGCACAGAGACACTGAGACTCTGAGACACTGAGACAATGGGACACGGAGACACTGAGACTCTGAAATACTGAGACACAGAGACACAAAACTTTGAGACACTGAGACACAGAGACACTGAGACTCTGAGACACAGAGATACTGAGACACTGAGACAAAGAGACACTGAGACACTGAGACTCGGAGACACTGAGGCACAGAGACACTGAGACACAGAGATACTGAGACACAGAGACACTGAGTCTCTGTGACACTGATACATTGAGACTCTGAGACACTGAGGCACAGAGATAGAGAATCACTGAGACAGAGAGACACTGATAATCTGAGACATTGAGACACTGTGACATTGAGGCACAGAGACACTCAGACACAGAGAAACTGAGACACTGAGGCACCAAGACACAGAGACTCTGAGAGATTGAGACTCTGAGGCACCAAGACACTGAGACACAGTAACACAGAGATACAGAGACAATGAGGCACAGAGATACAGAGACACTGAAGCACAGAGGCACAGAGACACTGAGACACAGAGACACTGAGACTCTGAGACGCTGAGACATAGAGACATTGTGACAAAGAGACACAGAGTCAGTAAGACACTGAGAGACTGAGACACAGAGACACTGAAACACTGAGACACTGAGGCACAGATACACATAGACACTGACACTCTGAGACACAGAGATACTGAGACACTGAGTCTCTGAGACACTGATACATTGAGACTCTGAGACACTGAGGCACAGAGATAGAGAATCACTGAGACAGAGAGTCACTGATAATCTGAGACACTGAGACACTGTGACATTGAGGCACAGAGACACTCAGACACAGAGAAACTGAGACACTGAGGCACCAAGACACAGAGACTCTGAGAGATTGAGACTCTGAGACACTGAGACACAGTAACACAGAGACACAGAGACAATGAGGCACAGAGATACAGAGACACTGAGGCACAGAGGCACAGAGACACTGAGATACAGAGACACTGAGACTCTGAGATGCTAAGACACAGAGACACTGTGACACAGAGACACAGAGACAGTAAGACTCTGAGAGACTTAGGCACAGAGACAATGAAACACTGAGACACTGAGGCACTGAGACACAGATACACATAGACATGAGACTCTGAGACACTGAGGCACAGAGAAACTGAGACACAGAGAGATAGAGACTGAAACTCTGAGACACTGAGAAACTGAGACATTGGGACACACAGACACTGAGACAGAGAGACACAGAGACACTGAATTTCTGAGACACTGCTACACTGAGACACAGAGACAATGTGACTCTGAGACACTGAGACACAGAAACACTGAGACCCTGTGACACTGAGGCACAGAGACACTCATACACAGAGACAAAGAGACACTGAGTCTCAGAGATACTGATACACTGAGACACATAGACACTGAGACTTTGAGACACAGAGACACTGAGGCACTGAGACACTGAGACACATAGAAATGGAGACACTGAAACGCTGAGACACTGAGACACTGAGACACAGAGACTCTGAGACACAGAGACACAGACTCACTGAAACTCTGAGACACTGAGACACTGTGACACAGAGACACTGAGACAGAGAGGCACAGATACACTGAATCTCAGAGACACTGATGCACTGAGACACAGAGACACTGTGACTCTTAGACACTGAGACAAGGAAACAGTGAGACATGGAGACACGGAGACACTGAGCCACTGTGACACTGAGGCACAGAGACACTGAGACACAGTGACACTGAGGCACAGAGACACTGCGACACAGAGACACTGTGACATTGAGACTCTGAGACGCTGAGACACTGAGGCACAGTGATACTGAGACACAGAATCACTGAGACTCTAAGACATGAGAAACTGAAAATCTGAGACACTGAGACACTGAGGCACAGAGACACTCAGACAGATAGACACTGAGTCTCAGAGACACTGATAAACTGAGACACAGAGACAGAGACACTGAGACTCTGAGACCTGAGACATTGAGACACAGAGACACTGGGACACGGAGACACTGAGAGTCTGAGACACTGAGACACAAAGACACTGAGGCACAGAGACACTGAGACACTGTGACACTGAGGCACAGAGACACTGAACACAGAGACAAAGTGACACTGAGTGTCTGAGACATTGATACACTGAGACACTGAGACTCTGAGACATTGAGACACTGAGGCACAGACACACTGAGACACTGAGACACAGAGACACTGAGACACTGAGACACAGGCACAGATACACTGAGTCTCTGAGACACAGAGACACTGTGACACTGAGAGTCTGATAGACTGAGGCACAGAGACACAGAGACACTGAGGAACCAAGACACAGAGACTCTGAGACACTGAGACTCTGAGACACTGAGACACAGAGACACAGAAACACTGAGACACTGAGGCACTGAGTCACAGAGGCACTGAGATACAGAGACACAGAGGCACTGAGACACTGAGACACAGAGACACAGAGACACTGAGGCACAGAGACACTGAGACACAGGGGCACTGAGCCACTGTGACTCAGAGACACTTAGACACAGAGACACTGAGACACTTAAACACAGAGAGACTGAGACACTGAGACTCTGAGACACTGACACAATGGGATACGGAGACACTTAGACTCTGAGATACTGAGACACAGAGACACTGAGACAGAAAACTTTCAGACACTAAGACAAGGAGACACTGATACTCTGAGACTCTGAGACACTGAGACACTGAGACACTGAGGCACAGAGACTCTGAGACACAGAGACTCTGAGACAAAGAGACTCTGAAATTTTGAGACACTGAGGCACAGAGACACTGAGACACAGTGACACTGAGATTCTGAGACACTGAGGCACAGAGACCCTGAGACACAGAGAAACTGAGACACAGAGACACTGAGTCTCTGAGACACTGATACATTGAGACACTGAGGCACAGAGATAGAGAATCACTGAGACAGAGAGACACTGATAATCTGAGATACTGAGACACTGTGACAGTGAGACTCTGAGACACAGAGATACTGAGACACTGAGACACTGAAACTCGGAGACACTGAGTCTCAGAGACGCTGAGACACAGAGATACTGAGACACAGAGACACTGAGTCTCTGAGACACTGATACATTGAGACTCTGAGACACCGAGGCACAGAGATAGAGAATCACTGAGATAGTGATAGTGATAGAGATAGTGAATCACATTGAGGCACAGAGACACTGAGACACAGAGAAACTGAGACACTGAGGCACCAAAACACAGAGACTCTGAGAGATTGAGACTCTGAGACACTGAGACACAGTTAGACAGAGACACAGAGACAATGAGGTACAGAGATACAGAGACACTGAGGCACAGAGACACTGAGACAGTAAGACACTGAGAGGCTGAGGCACAGACACACTGAAACACTGAGACACTGAGGCACAGAGACACAGATACACATAGACACGGAGACTCTGAGTCACTGAGGCACAGAGACACTGAGACTCTGAGACACTGAGACAATGGGACACTGAGACACAACACTTTGAGGCACTGAGACACAGAGACACTGAGACACAGAGACAGAGACACTGAGACTCTGAGACCTGAGACACTGACACACAGATACATTGGGACACAGAGACACTGAGACTCTGAGACACTGAGACAGAAAGACACTGAGGCACAGAGACACTGAGACACTGTGACACTGAGGCACAGAGACACTCAACACAGAGACAAAGTGACACTGAGTGTCTGAGACATTGATACACTGAGACAATGAGACTCTGAGACATTGAGACACTGAGACACTGAGACACAGAGACACTGAGACTTTGAGATATTAAGACACTGAGACACAGAGACTCTGAGACACTGAGGCACTGAGGCACTGAGGCACAGAGGCACTGAGATACAGAGACACAGAGACTCTGAGACACTGAGACACAGAGACACAGAGACACTGAGACACTGAGGCACTGAGACACTGAGACACAGAGACACTGTGACACTGTGACTCAGAGACACTTCGACACAGAGACACTGAGACTCTTAAACACAGAGAGACTGAGACACTGAGACTCTGAGACACTGACACAATGGGACACGGAGACACTGAGACTCTGAGATACTGAGACACAGAGACACTGAGACTCTGAGACACAGAGATACTGAGACACTGAGACTCGGAGACACTAAGGCACAGAGACATTGAGACACAGAGACACTGATATTCTGAGACACTGAGGCACAGAGACACTGAGACACAGAGATACTGAGACACAGGGTCACTGACTCTCTGAGACACTAATACATTGAGACTCTGAGACACTGAGGCACAGAGATAGTGAATCACTGAGACAGAGACTCACTGATAATCTGGGACACTGCGACATTGAGGCACAGAGACACTCAGACACAGAGAAACTGAGACACTGAGGCACCAAGACACAGAGACTCTGAGAGTATTGAGACTCTGAGACACTGAGACACAGTAACACAGAGACACAGAGACAATGAGGCACAGAGATACAGAGACACTGAGGCTCAGAGGCACAGAGACACTGAGACAGTAAGACACTGAGAGACTGAGGCACAGAGACACTGAAACACTGAGACACTGAGGCACTGAGACACAGATACAAATAGACACTGAGACTCTGAGACACTGAGGCACAGAGACACTGTGACACAGAGACATAGAGACACTGAAACTCTGAGACACAGAGACACACAGACACAGACTCACTGAAATTCTGAGACACTGAGACACTGAGACACTGGGACACAGTGACACTGAGATGGAGAGACACAGAGACACTGAATCTCTGAGACACTGATACACTGACACACAGAGACACTGTGACTCTGAGATACTGAGACCCTGAGACACAGAGACACTGAGACACTGAGACCCTGTGACACTGAGGCACAGAGACACTCAGACACAGAGACAAAGAGACACTGAGTCTCAGAGACACTGAGACACTGATACACAGAGACACTGAGACACTGAGACACCGAGACACTGAGGCACTGAGACACTGAGACACAGAGACTCTGAGACACTGAGACTCTGAGACTCTGAGACACTGAGACACAGAGACACAGAAACACTGAGATACTGAGGCACTGAGGCACAGAGGCACTGAGATACAGAGACACAGAGGCACTGAGACAATGAGACACAGAGACACTGAGGCACTGAGGCACAGAGGCACTGAGATACAGAGACACAGAGGCACTGAGACACTGGGACACAGAGACACTGAGACAATGAGGCACAGAGACACTGAGACACAGGGGCACTGAGACACTGTGACTCAGAGACACTTAGTCACAGAGACACTGAGACACTTAAACACAGGGAGACTGAGACACTGAGACTCTGAGACACTGAGACAATGGGACACAGAGACACTTAGACTCTGAGATACTGAGACACTGAGACACTGAGACACAGAAACACTGAGACACAGAGACACTGAGTCTCTGAGACACTGATACATTGAGACTCTGAGACACTGAGGCACAGAGATAGAGAATCACTGAGGCAGAGAGACACTGATAATCTGAGACACTGTGACATTGAGGCACAGAGACACTCAAACACAGAGAAACTGAGGCACCAAGACACAGAGACTCTGAGAGATTGAGACTCTGAGACAAAGAGACACTGAGACACAGTAACACAGAGACACAGAGACAATGAGGCACAGAGATACAGAGACACTGAGGCACAGAGACACTGAGACACAGAGACACTGAGGCACTGAGACACAGATACACCGAGACACTGAGACACTGAGACTCTGAGACACTGAGGCACAGAGACACTGAGACACAGAGACATAGAGACACTGACACTCTGAGATACTGAGACACTGTGACACAGACTCACTGAAACTCTGAGACACTGAGACACTGAGACACTGGGGCACAGAGACACTGAGACACTGAGACTCGGAGGCACTCATACACTGAGACACAGAGACACTGAGGCACAGAAACATTGTGACACTGAGACTCTGAGACACAAAGACACAGAGACACTAAGACACAGGGACACAGAGAGACTGAGGCACAGAGTCACAGAGACACTGAGACACAAAGATGCAGAGAGACTAAGACACAGAGACACTGAGACAAAGAGACACTGAGACTCTGAGACACAGCGACACTGAGACACTGAGACTCTGAGACATTGAGACACTGTGACACTGAGACATAGAGACACTCAAACAGAGAGACACCGAGGCACTGATTCTCTGAGACACTGAGACACAAGGACTTTGAGACACAGAGACACTAATACACTGAAACACAGAGACACAGAGACACTGAGAAACATAGACTCTGAGACACTGTGACACTGAGGCACAGAGACACTCAGACAGAGAGACACTGAAAATCTGAGACTCTGTGACTCTGAGACACTGAAACACAGAGAAACTGTGACACTGAGGCACAGAGACACTCAGACACAGAGACAAAGAGACACTGAGACTCTGAGACACTGATACACTGAGACACAGAGACACTGAGACACAGATACACTGAGACTCTGAGACACAAAACTTTGAGACACTGAGACACAGAGACAATGAGTCACTGAGACACTGAGAATTAGAGACGTTGAGACTTAGAGACGCTGAGACTCTGAGACACTGAGGCACAGAGACACTGACACACAAAGACACAGAGACACTGAGGCACTGAGGCACAGAGGCACTGAGATACAGAGACACAGAGACTCTGAGACACTGAGACACAGAGACACAGAGACACTGAGACACTGAGGCACTGAGACACTGAGACACAGAGACACTGTGACACTGTGACTCAGAGACACTTCGACACAGACACTGAGACTCTTAAACACAGAGAGACTGAGACACTGAGACTCTGAGACACTGACACAATGGGACACGGAGACACTGAGACTCTGAGATACTGAGACACAGAGACACTGAGACTCTGAGACACAGAGATACTGAGACACTGAGACTCGGAGACACTAAGGCACAGAGACATTGAGACACAGAGACACTGATATTCTGAGACACTGAGGCACAGAGACACTGAGACACAGAGATACTGAGACACAGGGTCACTGACTCTCTGAGACACTAATACATTGAGACTCTGAGACACTGAGGCACAGAGATAGAGAATCACTGAGACAGAGACTCACTGATAATCTGGGACACTGCGACATTGAGGCACAGAGACACTCAGACACAGAGAAACTGAGACACTGAGGCACCAAGACACAGAGACTCTGAGAGTATTGAGACTCTGAGACACTGAGACACAGTAACACAGAGACACAGAGACAATGAGGCACAGAGATACAGAGACACTGAGGCTCAGAGGCACAGAGACACTGAGACAGTAAGACACTGAGAGACTGAGGCACAGAGACACTGAAACACTGAGACACTGAGGCACTGAGACACAGATACAAATAGACACTGAGACTCTGAGACACTGAGGCACAGAGACACTGTGACACAGAGACATAGAGACACTGAAACTCTGAGACACAGAGACACACAGACACAGACTCACTGAAATTCTGAGACACTGAGACACTGGGACACAGTGACACTGAGACAGAGAGACACAGAGACACTGAATCTCTGAGACACTGATACACTGACACACAGAGACACTGTGACTCTGAGATACTGAGACCCTGAGACACAGAGACACTGAGACACTGAGACCCTGTGACACTGAGGCACAGAGACACTCAGACACAGAGACAAAGAGACACTGAGTCTCAGAGACACTGAGACACTGATACACAGAGACACTGAGACACTGAGACACCGAGACACTGAGGCACTGAGACACTGAGACACAGAGACTCTGAGACACTGAGACTCTGAGACTCTGAGACACAGAGACACAGAAACACTGAGATACTGAGGCACTGAGGCACTGAGGCACAGAGGCACTGAGATACAGAGACACAGAGGCACTGAGACAATGAGACACAGAGACACTGAGGCACTGAGGCACAGAGGCACTGAGATACAGAGACACAGAGGCACTGAGACACTGAGACACAGAGACACTGAGACAATGAGGCACAGAGACACTGAGACACAGGGGCACTGAGACACTGTGACTCAGAGACACTTAGTCACAGAGACACTGAGACACTTAAACACAGGGAGACTGAGACACTGAGACTCTGAGACACTGAGACAATGGGACACAGAGACACTTAGACTCTGAGATACTGAGACACTGAGACACTGAGACACAGAGACACTGAGACACAGAGACACTGAGTCTCTGAGACACTGATACATTGAGACTCTGAGACACTGAGGCACAGAGATAGAGAATCACTGAGGCAGAGAGACACTGATAATCTGAGACACTGTGACATTGAGGCACAGAGACACTCAAACACAGAGAAACTGAGGCACCAAGACACAGAGACTCTGAGAGATTGAGACTCTGAGACAAAGAGACACTGAGACACAGTAACACAGAGACACAGAGTCAATGAGGCACAGAGATACAGAGACACTGAGGCACAGAGACACTGAGACACAGAGACACTGAGGCACTGAGACACAGATACACCGAGACACTGAGACACTGAGACTCTGAGACACTGAGGCACTGAGACACTGAGACACAGAGACATAGAGACACTGACACTCTGAGATACTGAGACACTGTGACACAGACTCACTGAAACTCTGAGACACTGGGACACTGAGACACTGGGGCACAGAGACACTGAGACACTGAGACTCGGAGGCACTCATACACTGAGACACAGAGACACTGAGGCACAGAAACATTGTGACACTGAGACTCTGAGACACAAAGACACAGAGACACTAAGACACAGGGACACAGAGAGACTGAGGCACAGAGTCACAGAGACACTGAGACACAAAGATGCAGAGAGACTAAGACACAGAGACACAGAGACACTGAGACTCTGAGACACAGCGACACTGAGACACTGAGACTCTGAGACATTGAGACACTGTGACACTGAGACATAGAGACACTCAAACAGAGAGACACCGAGGCACTGATTCTCTGAGACACTGAGACACAAGGACTTTGAGACACAGAGACACTAATACACTGACACACAGAGACACAGAGACACTGAGAAACATAGACTCTGAGACACTGTGACACTGAGGCACAGAGACACTCAGACAGAGAGACACTGAAAATCTGAGACTCTGTGACTCTGAGACACTGAAACACAGAGAAACTGCGACACTGAGGCACAGAGACACTCAGACACAGAGACAAAGAGACACTGAGACTCTGAGACACTGATACACTGAGACACAGAGACACTGAGACACAGATACACTGAGACTCTGAGACACAAAACTTTGAGACACTGAGACACAGAGACAATGAGTCACTGAGACACTGAGAATTAGAGACGTTGAGACTTAGAGACGCTGAGACTCTGAGACACTGAGGCACAGAGACACTGACACACAAAGACACAGAGACACTGAGGCACTGAGGCACAGAGGCACTGAGATACAGAGACACAGAGACTCTGAGACACTGAGACACAGAGACACAGAGACACTGAGACACTGAGGCACTGAGACACTGAGACACAGAGACACTGTGACACTGTGACTCAGAGACACTTTGACACAGAGACACTGAGACTCTTAAACACAGAGAGACTGAGACACTGAGACTCTGAGACACTGACACAATGGGACACGGAGACACTGAGACTCTGAGATACTGAGACACAGAGACACTGAGACTCTGAGACACAGAGATACTGAGACACTGAGACTCGGAGACACTAAGGCACAGAGACATTGAGACACAGAGACACTGATATTCTGAGACACTGAGGCACAGAGACACTGAGACACAGAGATACTGAGACACAGGGTCACTGACTCTCTGAGACACTAATACATTGAGACTCTGAGACACTGAGGCACAGAGATAGAGAATCACTGAGACAGAGACTCACTGATAATCTGGGACACTGCGACATTGAGGCACAGAGACACTCAGACACAGAGAAACTGAGACACTGAGGCACCAAGACACAGAGACTCTGAGAGTATTGAGACTCTGAGACACTGAGACACAGTAACACAGAGACACAGAGACATTGAGGCACAGAGATACAGAGATACTGAGGCTCAGAGGCACAGAGACACTGAGACAGTAAGACACTGAGAGACTGAGGCACAGAGACACTGAAACACTGAGACACTGAGGCACTGAGACACAGATACAAATAGACACTGAGACTCTGAGACACTGAGGCACAGAGACACTGTGACACAGAGACATAGAGACACTGAAACTCTGAGACACAGAGACACACAGACACAGACTCACTGAAATTCTGAGACACTGAGACACTGGGACACAGTGACACTGAGACAGAGAGACACAGAGACACTGAATCTCTGAGACACTGATACACTGACACACAGAGACACTGTGACTCTGAGATACTGAGACCCTGAGACACAGAGACACTGAGACACTGAGACCCTGTGACACTGAGGCACAGAGACACTCAGACACAGAGACAAAGAGACACTGAGTCTCAGAGACACTGAGACACTGATACACAGAGACACTGAGACACCGAGACACTGAGGCACTGAGACACTGAGACACAGAGACTCTGAGACACTGATACACTGACACACAGAGACACTGTGACTCTGAGATACTGAGACCCTGAGACACAGAGACACTGAGACACTGAGACCCTGTGACACTGAGGCACAGAGACACTCAGAAACAGAGACAAAGAGACACTGAGTCTCAGAGACACTGAGACACTGATACACAGAGACACTGAGACACTGAGACACCGAGACACTGAGGCACTGAGACACTGAGACACAGAGACTCTGAGACACTGAGACTCTGAGACTCTGAGACACTGAGACACAGAGACACAGAAACACTGAGATACTGAGGCACTGAGGCACAGAGGCACTGAGATACAGAGACACAGAGGCACTGAGACAATGAGACACAGAGACACTGAGGCACTGAGGCACAGAGGCACTGAGATACAGAGACACAGAGGCACTGAGACACTGAGACACAGAGACACTGAGACAATGAGGCACAGAGACACTGGGACACAGGGGCACTGAGACACTGTGACTCAGAGACACTTAGTCACAGAGACACTGAGACACTTAAACACAGGGAGACTGAGACACTGAGACTCTGAGACACTGAGACAATGGGACACAGAGACACTTAGACTCTGAGATACTGAGACACTGAGACACAGAGACACTGAGACACAGAGACACTGAGTCTCTGAGACACTGATACATTGAGACTCTGAGACACTGAGGCACAGAGATAGAGAATCACTGAGGCAGAGAGACACTGATAATCTGAGACACTGTGACATTGAGGCACAGAGACACTCAAACACAGAGAAACTGAGGCACCAAGACACAGAGACTCTGAGAGATTGAGACTCTGAGACAAAGAGACACTGAGACACAGTAACACAGAGACACAGAGACAATGAGGCACAGAGATACAGAGACACTGAGGCACAGAGACACTGAGACACAGAGACACTGAGGCACTGAGACACAGATACACCGAGACACTGAGACACTGAGACTCTGAGACACTGAGGCACAGAGACACTGAGACACAGAGACATAGAGACACTGACACTCTGAGATACTGAGACACTGTGACACAGACTCACTGAAACTGAGACACTGAGACTCGGAGGCACTCATACACTGAGACACAGAGACACTGAGGCACAGAAACATTGTGACACTGAGACTCTGAGACACAAAGACACAGAGACACTAAGACACAGGGACACAGAGAGACTGAGGCACAGAGTCACAGAGACACTGAGACACAAAGATGCAGAGAGACTAAGACACAGAGACACAGAGACACTGAGACAAAGAGACACTGAGACTCTGAGACACAGCGACACTGAGACACTGAGACTCTGAGACATTGAGACACTGTGACACTGAGACATAGAGACACTCAAACAGAGAGACACCGAGGCACTGATTCTCTGAGACACTGAGACACAAAGACTTTGAGACACAGAGACACTAATACACTGACACACAGAGACACAGAGACACTGAGAAACATAGACTCTGAGACACTGTGACACTGAGGCACAGAGACACTCAGACAGAGAGACACTGAAAATCTGAGACTCTGTGACTCTGAGACACTGAAACACAGAGAAACTGCGACACTGAGGCACAGAGACACTCAGACACAGAGACAAAGAGACACTGAGACTCTGAGACACTGATACACTGAGACACAGAGACACTGAGACACAGACACACTGAGACTCTGAGACACAAAACTTTGAGACACTGAGACACAGAGACAATGAGTCACTGAGACACTGAGAATTAGAGACGTTGAGACTTAGAGACGCTGAGACTCTGAGACACTGAGGCACAGAGACACTGACACACAAAGACACAGAGACACTGAGGCACTGAGGCACAGAGACACTCAGTCACAGAGACAAAGAGACACTGAGTCTCTGAGACACTGATTCACTGAAACACAGAGACACTGTGACACCGAGACACTGAGTCGCAGAGATACTGATACACTGAGACACTGAGACACAGAGACACAGAGACAATGTGACACTGAGACTCTGAGACAGTGAGACTCTGACACACTGAGACACTGAGACACAAAACTTTGAGACACAAATTCACTGAGACACAAAGACACTGAGACTCTGAGACACTGAGAAACAAAGACACAGAGACACAGAGACAATGAAGCACAGAGACACTGAGGCAGAGAAACACTGAGACACAGAGACACTGAGAAACAAAGACACAGAGACACAGAGACAATTATGCACAGAGACACTGAGGCACAGATACACTGAGACACTGAGACGCTGAGACACTGAGGCACAGTGATACTGAGACACAGATTCACTGAGACTCTAAGACTCTGAGACACTGAAAATCTGAGACACTGAGACACTGTGACACTGAGGCACAGAGACACTCAGACAGAGAGACACTGAGACACTGAGACACAGAGACACAGAGACACAGAGACAATGAGGCACAGAGACACTGAGACACTGCGACTCTGAGACACTGAGATACTGAGACACAGAGACCCTGGGACACAGAGACCCTGGGACACAGAGACACTGTGACTCTGAGATACTGAGACCCTGAGACACAGAGACACTGAGACACTGAGACCCTGTGACACTGAGGCACAGAGACACTCAGACACAGAGACAAAGAGACACTGAGTCTCAGAGACACTGAGACACTGAGACACAGAGACACTGAGACACTGAGACACCGAGACACTGAGGCACTGAGACACTGAGACACAGAGACTCTGAGACACTGAGACTCTGAGACTCTGAGACACTGAGACACAGAGACACAGAAACACTGAGATACTGAGGCACTGAGGCACAGTGGCACTGAGATACAGAGACACAGAGGCACTGAGACAATGAGACACAGAGACACAGAGACACTGAGGCACTGAGGCACAGAGGCACTGAGATACAGAGACACAGAGGCACTGAGACACTGAGACACAGAGACACAGAGACGCTGAGACACTGAGGCACAGAGACACTGAGACACAGGGGCACTGAGACACTGTGACTCAGAGACACTTAGACACAGAGACACTGAGACACTTAAACACAGAGAGACTGAGATACTGAGACACAGAGACACTGAGACACAAAACTTTCAAACACTAAGACACAGAGACACTGATACTCTGAGACTCTGAGACACAGAGATACTGAGACACAGAGACACTGAGACACTGAGAGACTGGGGCACAGAGACTCTGAGACACAGTGACTCTGAGATTTTGAGACACTGAGGCACAGAGACACTGAGACACAGTGACACTGAGATTCTGAGACACTGAGGCACAGAGACCCTGAGACACAGAGATACTGAGACACAGAGACACTGAGTCTCTGAGACACTGATACATTGAGACTCTGAGACACTGAGGCACAGAGATAGAGAATCACTGAGACAGAGAGACACTGATAATCTGAGATACTGAGACACTGTGACACTGAGACTCTGAGACACAGAGATACTGAGACAAAGAGACACTGAGACACTGAGACTCGGAGACACTGAGTCACAGAGACACTGAGACACAGAGATACTGAGTCACAGAGACACTGAGACACAGAGACACTCAGACACAGAGACAAAGAGACACTGATTCTCAGAGACATTGATACACTGAGACACAGAGACACTGAGACTTTAAGACACAGAGACACTGAGGCACAGAGACACTGAGACACTGAGACACAGAGACACTGAGACACTGAGACACAGAGACACTGAGTCTCTGAGACACTGATACATTGAGACTCTGAGACACTGAGGCACAGAGACATTGAGACACAGAGACACTGCGATTCTGAGACACTGAGGCACAGAGACACTGAGACACAGAGATACTGAGACACAGGGTCACTGACTCTCTGAGACACTGATACATTGAGACTCGGAGACACTGAGGCAGAGAGATAGAGAATCGCTGAGTCACAGAGTCACTGATAATCTGAGACACTGTGACATTGAGGCACAGAGACACTGAGACACAGAGATACTGAGACACAGAGACGCTGAGTCTCTGAGACACTGATACATTGAGACTCTGAGACACTGAGGCACAGAGACATTGAGACACAGAGACACTGAGATTCTGAGACACTGAGGCACAGAGACACTAAGACACAGAGATACTGAGACACAGAGACACTGAGTCTCTGAGACACTGATACATTGAGACTCTGAGACACTGAGGCACAGAGATAGACAATCACTGAGACAGAGAGACACTGATAATCTGAGACACTGAGACACTGTGACATTGAGGCACAGAGACATTCAGACACAGAGGAACTGAGACACTGAGGCACCAAGACACAGAGACTCTGAGAGATTGAGACTCTGAGGCACCAAGACACTGAGACACAGTAACACAGAGACACAGAGACAATGAGGCACAGAGATACAGAGACACTGAGGCACAGAGGCAGAGAGACACTGAGACACAGAGACACTGAGACTCTGAGACGCTGAGACACAGAGACACTGTGACACAGAGACACAGAGACAGTAAGACACTGAGAGACTGAGACACAGAGACACTGAAACACTGAGACACTGAGGCACAGATACACATAGACACTGAGACTCTGAGACACTGAGGCACAGAGACACTCAGACACAGAGACAAAGAGACACTGAGTCTCTGAGACACTGATGCACTGACACACAGAGACACAGTGACTCTGAGACACTGAGACACTGAGACACGGAGACACTGAGACACGGAGACACTGAGACACTGTGACACTGAGGCACAGAGACACTGAGACACAGAGACACTGAGACACAGAGACACTGAGGCACAGAGACACTGCGACACAGAGACACTGTGACATTGTGACTCTGAGACGCTGAGACACTGAGGCACAGTGATACTGAAACACAGATTCACTGAGACTCTAAGACACTGAGAAACTGAAAATCTGAGACACTGTGACACTGAGTCACAGAGACACTCAGACAGTTAGACACTGAGTCTCAGAGACACTGATAAACCGAGACACAGAGACAGAGACACTGAGAGTCTGAGACCTGAGACACTGAGACACAGAGACACTGGGACACAGAGACACTGAGAGTCTGAGACACTGAGACACAAAGACACTGAGGCACAGAGACACTGAGACACTGTGACACTGAGGCACAGAGACACTCAACAAAGAGACAAAGTGACACTGAATGTCTGAGACATTGATACACTGAGACACTGAGACTCTGAGACATTGAGACACTGAGACACTGAGGCACAGAGACAGTGAGACACTGAGACACTGAGACACTGACACACAGAGACACTGAGACTTTGAGATATTAAGACACTGATGCACAGATACACTGAGTCTCTGAGACACAGAGACACTGAGACACTGAGACACTGAGAGTCCGATAGACTGAGGCACAGAGACACTGAGACACTGAGGCACAGAGGCACTGAGATACAGAGACACAGAGACTCTGAGACACTGAGACACAGAGACACAGAGACACTGAGACACTGAGGCACAGAGACACTGAGACACAGAGTCACTGAGACACTGTGACTCAGAGACACTTCGACACAGAGACACTGAGACACTTAAACACAGAGAGACTGAGACACTGAGACTCTGAGACACTGAGACACAGAGGCACTGAGACACAAAACTTTGAGACACTGAGACACAGAGACACTTAGACACAGAGATACTGAGACACAGAGACACTGAGACTCTGAGACACTGAGACAATGGGACACGGAGACACTGAGACTCGGAGACACTGAGGCACAGAGACACTGAGACACAGAGATACTGAGACACTGAGACACTGAGCCTCTGAGACACTGATACATTGAGACTCTGAGACACTGAGGCACAGAGATAGAGAATCACTGAGACAGAGAGACACTGATAATCTGAGACACTGTGACATTGAGCCACAGAGACACTCAGACACAGAGAACCTGAGACACTGAGGCACCAAGACACAGAGACTCTGAGAGATTGAGACTCTGAGGCACCAAGACACTGAGACACAGTAACACAGCGACACAGAGACAATGAGGCACAGAGATACAGAGACACTGAGGCACAGAGGCACAGAGACACTGAGACAGTAAGACACTGAGAGACTGAGGCACAGAGACACTGAAACACTGAGACACTGAGGCACTGAGACACAGATACACATAGACACTGAGACTCTGAGACATTGAGGCACAGAGACACTGAGACACCGAGACATAGATACACTGAAACTCTGAGACACTGTGACACAGAGACTCTCAGACACAGAGACACAGAGACACAGACTCACTGAAACTCTGAGACACTGAGACACTGGGACACAGTGACACTGAGACAGAGAGACACAGAGTCACTGAATCTCTGAGACACTGATACACTGAGACACAGAGACACTGTGACTCTGAGACACTGAGACACAGAGACACTGAGACACTGAGACCCTATGACACTGAGGCACAGAGACATTGAGACACAGAGACACTGAGATTCTGAGACACTGAGGCACAGAGATACTGAGACACAGGGTCACTGACTCTCTGAGACACTGATACATTGAGACTCTGAGACACTGAGGCACAGAGATAGAGAATCACTGAGACAGAGAGACCCTGATAATCTGAGACACTGTGACATTGAGGCACAGAGACACTCAGACACAGAGAACCTGAGACACTGAGGCACCAAGACACAGAGACTCTGAGAGATTGAGACTCTGAGACTCTGAGACACTGAGACACAGTAACACAGAAACACAGAGACAATGATGCACAGAGATACAGAGACACTGAGGCACAGAGGCACAGAGACACTGAGACAGTAAGACACAGAGAGACTGAGGCACAGAGACACTGAAACACTGAGACACTGAGGCACTGAGACACAGATACACATAGACACTGAGACTCTGAGGCACAGAGACACTGAGACACAGAGACATAGACACACTGAAACTCTGAGACACTGTGACACAGAGACTCTCAGACACAGAGACACAGAGACACAGACTCACTGAAACTCTGAGACACTGAGACACTGGGACACAGTGACACTGAGACAGAGAGACACAGAGTCACTGAATCTCTGAGACACTGATACACTGAGACACAGAGACACTGTGACTCTGAGACACTGAGACACAGAGACACTGAGACACTGAGACCCTATGACACTGAGGCACAGATACACTGAATCTCAGAGACACTGATGCACTGGGACACAGAGACACTGTGACTCTGAGACACGGAGACACTGAGACACGGAGACACAGAGACACTCAGCCACTGTGACACTGAGGCACAGAGACACAGAAGCACAGAGACACTGCGACACAGAGACACTGTGACATTGAGACTCTGAGACGCTGAGACACTGAGGAAAAGTGATACTGAGACACAGATTCACTGAAACTCTAAGACACTGAGAAACTGAAAATCTGAGACACTGAGACACTGTGACACTGAGGCACAGAGACACTCAGACAAATAAACACTGAGGCTCAGAGACACTGATAAAGGGAGACACTGAGACATTGAGACACGGAGACACTGAGACACGGAGACACTGAGACACTGTGACACTGAGGCACAGAGACACTGAGACACAGAGACACTGAGACACAGAGACACTGAGGCACAGAGACACTGCGACACAGAGACACTGTGACATTGTGACTCTGAGACGCTGAGACACTGAGGCACAGTGATACTGAAACACAGATTCACTGAGACTCTAAGACACTGAGAAACTGAAAATCTGAGACACTGTGACACTGAGGCACAGAGACACTCAGACAGTTAGACACTGAGTCTCAGAGACACTGATAAACCGAGACACAGAGACAGAGACACTGAGAGTCTGAGACCTGAGACACTGAGACACAGAGACACTGGGACACAGAGACACTGAGAGTCTGAAACACTGAGACACAAAGACACTGAGGCACAGAGACACTGAGACACTGTGACACTGAGGCACAGAGACACTCAACAAAGAGACAAAGTGACACTGAATGTCTGAGACATTGATACACTGAGACACTGAGACTCTGAGACATTGAGACACTGAGACACTGAGGCACAGAGACAGTGAGACACTGAGACACTGAGACACTGACACACAGAGACACTGAGACTTTGAGATATTAAGACACTGATGCACAGATACACTGAGTCTCTGAGACACAGAGACACTGAGACACTGAGACACTGAGAGTCCGATAGACTGAGGCACAGAGACACTGAGACACTGAGGCACAGAGACACTGAGATACAGAGACACAGAGACTCTGAGACACTGAGACACAGAGACACAGAGACACTGAGACACTGAGGCACAGAGACACTGAGACACAGAGTCACTGAGACACTGTGACTCAGAGACACTTCGACACAGAGACACTGAGACACTTAAACACAGAGAGACTGAGACACTGAGACTCTGAGACACTGAGACACAGAGGCACTGAGACACAAAACTTTGAGACACTGAGACACAGAGACACTTAGACACAGAGATACTGAGACACTGAGACACAGAGACACTGAGACTCTGAGACACTGAGACAGTGGGACACGGAGACACTGAGACTCGGAGACACTGAGGCAAAGAGACACTGAGACACAGAGATACTGAGACACAGAGACACTGAGCCTCTGAGACACTGATACATTGAGACTCTGAGACACTGAGGCACAGAGATAGAGAATCACTGAGACAGAGAGACACTGATAATCTGAGACACTGTGACATTGAGCCACAGAGACACTCAGACACAGAGAACCTGAGACACTGAGGCACCAAGACACAGAGACTCTGAGAGATTGAGACTCTGAGGCACCAAGACACTGAGACACAGTAACACAGCGACACAGAGACAATAAGGCACAGAGATACAGAGACACTGAGGCACAGAGGCACAGAGACACTGAGACAGTAAGACACTGAGAGACTGAGGCACAGAGACACTGAAACACTGAGACACTGAGGCACTGAGACACAGATACACATAGACACTGAGACTCTGAGACACTGAGGCAGAGAGACACTGAGACACAGAGACATAGATACACTGAAACTCTGAGACACTGTGACACAGAGACTCTCAGACACAGAGACACAGAGACACAGACTCACTGAAACTCTGAGACACTGAGACACTGGGACACAGTGACACTGAGACAGAGAGACACAGAGTCACTGAATCTCTGAGACACTGATACACTGAGACACAGAGACACTGTGACTCTGAGACACTGAGACACAGAGACACTGAGACCCTATGACACTGAAGCACAGAGACATTGAGACACAGAGACACTGAGATTCTGAGACACTGAGGCACAGAGATACTGAGACACAGGGTCACTGACTCTCTGAGACACTGATACATTGAGACTCTGAGACACTGAGGCACAGAGATAGAGAATCACTGAGACAGAGAGACCCTGATAATCTGAGACACTGTGACATTGAGGCACAGAGACACTCAGACACAGAGAACCTGAGACACTGAGGCACCAAGACACAGAGACTCTGAGAGATTGAGACTCTGAGACTCTGAGACACTGAGACACAGTAACACAGAAACACAGAGACAATGATGCACAGAGATACAGAGACACTGAGGCACAGAGGCACAGAGACACTGAGACAGTAAGACACAGAGAGACTGAGGCACAGAGACACTGAAACACTGAGACACTGAGGCACTGAGACACAGATACACATAGACACTGAGACTCTGAGGCACAGAGACACTGAGACACAGAGACATAGACACACTGAAACTCTGAGACACTGTGACACAGAGACTCTCAGACACAGAGACACAGAGACACAGACTCACTGAAACTCTGAGACACTGAGACACTGGGACACAGTGACACTGAGACAGAGAGACACAGAGTCACTGAATCTCTGAGACACTGATACACTGAGACACAGAGACACTGTGACTCTGAGACACTGAGACACAGAGACACTGAGACACTGAGACCCTATGACACTGAGGCACAGATACACTGAATCTCAGAGACACTGATGCACTGAGACACAGAGACACTGTGACTCTGAGACACGGAGACACTGAGACACGGAGACACAGAGACACTCAGCCACTGTGACACTGAGGCACAGAGACAGAGAAGCACAGAGACACTGCGACACAGAGACACTGTGACATTGAGACTCTGAGACGCTGAGACACTGAGGAAAAGTGATACTGAGACACAGATTCACTGAAACTCTAAGACACTGAGAAACTGAAAATCTGAGACACTGAGACACTGTGACACTGAGGCACAGAGACACTCAGACAGATAAACACTGAGGCTCAGAGACACTGATAAAGGGAGACACTGAGACATTGAGACACTGAGGCACAGACACACTGAGACACTGACACACAGAGACACTGAGACACTGAGACACAATGACACTGAGACACAGAGACTTTGAGATATTAAGACACTGAGGCACAGATACACTGATTCTCTGAGACACAGAGACACTGAGAGTCTGATAGACTGAGGCACAGAGACACTGAGACACTGAGGCACCAAGACACAGAGGCTCTGAGACACTGAGACACAGAGACACAGAAACACTGAGACACTGAGGCACTGAGGCACAGAGACACTGAGATACAGAGACACAGAGGCACTGAGACACTGAGACACAGAGACACTGAGACACTGAGGCACAGAGACACTGAGACACAGGGACACTGAGACACTTAAACACAGAGAGACTGAGACACTGAGACTCTGAAACACTGAGACACTTAGACTCTGAGATACTGAGACACAGAGACACTGAGACACAAAACTTTCAGACACTAACACACAGAGAGACTGATACTCTGAGACTCTGAGACACAGAGATACTGAGACACTGAGACACAGAGACACTGAGACTCTGAGACACTGAGGCAGAGAGACTCTGAGACACTGAGGCACAGAGACACTGAGACACAGAGATACTGAGACACAGAGACACTGAGTCTCTGAGACACTGATACATTGAGACTCTGAGACACTGAGGCACAGAGATAGAGAATCACTGAGGCAGAGAGACACTGATAATCTGAGATACTGAGACACTGTGACATTGAGGCACAGAGACACAGAGACACAGAAGCACAGAGACACTGCGTCACAGAGACACTGTGACATTGAGACTTTGAGACGCTGAGACACTGAGGAACAGTGATACTGAGACACAGATTCACTGAAACTCTGAGACACTGAGCAACTGAAAATCTGAGACACTGAGACACTGTGACACTGAGGCACAGAGACACTCAGACAGATAGACACTGAGCCTCAGAGACACTGATAAACTGAGACACAGAGACAGAGACATTGAGACTCTGAGACCTGAGACACTGAGACACAAAGACACTGGGACACAGACACACTGAGACTCTGAAACACTGAGACACTGAGACAATGGGACACGGAGACACTTCGACTCTGAGATACTGAGACACAGAGACACTGAGACACAAAACTTTCAGACACTAACACACAGAGACACTGATACTCTGAGACTCTGAGACACAGAGATAGTGAGACACTGAGACACAGAGACACTGAGACACTGAGACTCTGAGACACTGAGGCACAGAGACTCTGAGACACTGAGGCACAGAGACACTGAGACACAGAGATACTGAGACACAGAGACACTGAGTCTCTGAGACACTGATATATTGAGACTGTGAGACACTGAGTAACAGAGATAGAGAATCACTGAGGCAGAGAGACACTGATAATCTGAGACACTGTGACATTGAGGCACAGAGACACAGAGACACAGAAGCACAGAGACACTGCGTCACAGAGACACTGTGGCATTGAGACTTTGAGACGCTGAGACACTGAGGAACAGTGATACTGAGACACAGATTCACTGAGACTCTAAGACACTGAGAAACTGAAAATCTGAGACACTGAGACACTGTGACACTGAGGCACAGAGACACTGTGACACTGAGGCACAGAGACACTCAACACAGAAACAAAGTGACACTGAGTGTCTGAGACATTGATACACTGAGACACTGAGACACTGAGACATTGAGTCACTGAGGCTCAGACACACTGAGACACTGACACACAGAAACACTGAGACACTAGACACAGAGACACTGAGACACAGAGACTTTGAGATATTAAGACACTGAGGCACAGATACACTGAGTCTCTGAGACACAGAGACACTGAGAGTCTGATAGACTGAAGCACAGAGACACTGAGACACTAAGGCACCAAGACACAGAGACTCTGAGACACTGAGACACAGAGACACAGAAACACTGAGACACTGAGGCACTGAGGCACTGAGGCACTGAGGCACAGAGACACTGAGATACAGATGCACAGAGACACTGAGATTCTGAGACACAGAGACACTGAGACACTGAGGCACAGAGACACTGAGACACAGGGACACTGAGACACTTAAACACAGAGAGACTGAGACACTGAGACTCTGAGACACTGAGACTCTGAGACACTGAGACAATGGGACACAGAGAAACTTAGACTCTGAGATACTGAGACACAGAGACACTGAGACACAAAATTTTCAGACACTAACACACAGAGACACTGATACTCGGAGACTCTGAGACACAGAGATACTGAGACACTGAGACACAGAGACACTG
Source organism: Prionace glauca (assembly GCA_037974335.1). Classification (NCBI taxonomy): domain Eukaryota; kingdom Metazoa; phylum Chordata; class Chondrichthyes; order Carcharhiniformes; family Carcharhinidae; genus Prionace; species Prionace glauca. The sequence goes on from JBBMRE010000113.1 coordinate 472,337, forward strand.
AGACACTGAGACTCTGAGACACTGAGGCACAGAGACTCTGAGACACTGAGGCACAGAGACACAGAGACACAGAGACACTGAGATTCTGAGACACTGATGCACAGAGACCCTGCGACACAGAGATACTGAGACACAGAGACACTGAGTCTCTGAGACACTGATACATTGAGACTCTGAGACACTGAGTCACAGAGATATAGAATCACTGAGGCAGAGAGACACTGATAATCTGAGACACTGTGACATTGAGGCACAGAGACACTCAAACACAGAGAAACTGAGACACTGAGGCACCAAGACACAGAGACTCTGAGAGATTGAGACTCTGAGACAAAGAGACACAGTAACACAGAGACACAGAGACAATGAGGCACACAGATACAGAGACACTGAGGCACAGAGACACTGAGACTCTGAGACACTGAGACACTGAGACTCTGAGACACTGAGACAATGGGACACGGAGACACTTAGACTCTGAGATACTGAGACACAGAGACACTGAGACACAAAACTTTCAGACACTAACACACAGAGACACTGATACTCTGAGACTCTGAGACACAGAGATACTGAGACACTGAGACACAGAGACACTGAGACACTGAGACTCTGAGACACTGAGGCACAGAGACTCTGAGACACTGAGGCACAGAGACACTGAGACACAGAGATACTGAGACACAGAGACACTGAGTCTCTGAGACACTGATACATTGAGACTCTGAGACACTGAGGCACAGAGATAGAGAATCACTGAGGCAGAGAGACACTGATAATCTGAGACACTGTGACATTGAGGCACAGAGACACAGAGACACAGAAGCACAGAGACACTGCGTCACAGAGACACTGTGACATTGAGACTTTGAGACGCTGAGACACTGAGGAACAGTGATACTGAGACACAGATTCACTGAAACTCTAAGACACTGAGCAACTGAAAATCTGAGACACTGAGACACTGTGACACTGAGGCACAGAGACACTCAGACAGATAGACACTGAGCCTCAGAGACACTGATAAACTGAGACACAGAGACAGAGACACTGAGACTCTGAGACCTGAGACACTGAGACACAAAGACACTGGGACACAGAGAGACTGAGACTCTGAAACACTGAGACACTGAGACTCTGAGACACTGAGACAATGGGACACGGAGACACTTAGACTCTGAGATACTGAGACACAGAGACACTGAGACACAAAACTTTCAGACACTAACACACAGAGACACTGATACTCTGAGACTCTGAGACACAGAGATACTGAGACACTGAGACACAGAGACACTGAGACACTGAGACTCTGAGACACTGAGGCACAGAGACTCTGAGACACTGAGGCACAGAGACACTGAGACACAGAGATACTGAGACACAGAGACACTGAGACACAAAACTTTCAGACACTAACACACAGAGACACTGATACTCTGAGACTCTGAGACACAGAGATACTGAGACACTGAGACACAGAGACACTGAGACACTGAGACTCTGAGACACTGAGGCACAGAGACTCTGAGACACTGAGGCACAGAGACACTGAGACACAGAGACACTGAGACACAGAGATACTGAGACACAGAGACACTGAGTCTCTGAGACACTGATACATTGAGACTCTGAGACACTGAGTAACAGAGATAGAGAATCACTGAGGCAGAGAGACACTGATAATCTGAGACACTGTGACATTGAGGCACAGAGACACAGAAGCACAGAGACACTGCGTCACAGAGACACTGTGACATTGAGACTTTGAGACGCTGAAACACTGAGGAACAGTGATACTGAGACACAGATTCACTGAAACTCGAAGACACTGAGAAACTGAAAATCTGAGACACTGAGACACTGTGACACTGAGGCACAGAGACACTGTGACACTGAGGCACAGAGACACTCAACACAGAGACAAAGTGACACTGAGTGTCTGAGACATTGATACACTGAGACACTGAGACATTGAGTCACTGAGGCTCAGACACACTGAGACACTGACACACAGAGACACTGAGACACTAGACACAGAGACACTGAGACACAGAGACTTTGAGATATTAAGACACTGAGGCACAGATACACTGAGTCTCTGAGACACAGAGACACTGAGAGTCTGATAGACTGAGGCACAGAGACACTGAGACACTAAGGCACCAAGACACAGAGACTCTGAGACACTGAGACACAGAGACACAGAAACACTGAGACACTGAGGCACTGAGGCACAGAGACACTGAGATACAGAGACACAGAGACACTGAGATTCTGAGACACTGAGACACTGAGGCACAGAGACACTGAGACACAGGGACACTGAGACACTTAAACACAGAGAGACTGAGACACTGAGACTCTGAGACACTGAGACACAGAGACACTGAGACACTGAGACCCTATGACACTGAGGCACAGATACACTGAATCTCAGAGACACTGATGCACTGAGACACAGAGACACTGTGACTCTGAGACACGGAGACACTGAGACACGGAGACACAGAGACACTCAGCCACTGTGACACTGAGGCACAGAGACACAGAAGCACAGAGACACTGCGACACAGAGACACTGTGACATTGAGACTCTGAGACGCTGAGACACTGAGGAAAAGTGATACTGAGACACAGATTCACTGAAACTCTAAGACACTGAGAAACTGAAAATCTGAGACACTGAGACACTGTGACACTGAGGCACAGAGACACTCAGACAGATAAACACTGAGGCTCAGAGGACACTGATAAAGGGAGACACTGAGACATTGAGACACTGAGGCACAGACACACTGAGACACTGACACACAGAGACACTGAGACACTGAGACACAATGACACTGAGACACAGAGACTTTGAGATATTAAGACACTGAGGCACAGATACACTGATTCTCTGAGACACAGAGACACTGAGAGTCTGATAGACTGAGGCACAGAGACACTGAGACACTGAGGCACCAAGACACTGAGACTCTGAGACACTGAGACAATGGGGACACGGAGACACTTAGACTCTGAGATACTGAGACACAGAGACACTGAGACACAAAACTTTCAGACACTAACACACAGAGACACTGATACTCTGAGACTCTGAGACACAGAGATACTGAGACACTGAGACACAGAGACACTGAGACACTGAGGCACAGAGACACTGAGTCTCTGAGACACTGATACATTGAGACTCTGAGACACTGAGGCACAGAGATAGAGAATCACTGAGGCAGAGAGACACTGATAATCTGAGACACTGTGACATTGAGGCACAGAGACACAGAGACACAGAAGCACAGAGACACTGCGTCACAGAGACACTGTGACATTGAGACTTTGAGACGCTGAGACACTGAGGAACAGTGATACTGAGACATAGATTCACTGAAACTCTAAGACACTGAGCAACTGAAAATCTGAGACACTGTGACACTGAGGCACAGAGACACTCAGACAGATAGACACTGAGCCTCAGAGACACTGATAAACTGAGACACAGAGACAGAGACACTGAGACTCTGAGACCTGAGACACTGAGACACAAAGACACTGGGACACAGAGAGACTGAGACTCTGAAACACTGAGACACTGAGACTCTGAGACACTGAGACAATGGGACACGGAGACACTTAGACTCTGAGATACTGAGACACAGAGACACTGAGACACAAAACTTTCAGACACTAACACACAGAGACACTGATACTCTGAGACTCTGAGACACAGAGATACTGAGACACTGAGACACAGAGACACTGAGACACTGAGACTCTGAGACACTGAGGCACAGAGACTCTGAGACACTGAGGCACAGAGACACTGAGACACAGAGGTACTGAGACACAGAGACACTGAGACACAAAACTTTCAGACACTAACACACAGAGACACTGATACTCTGAGACTCTGAGACACAGAGATACTGAGACACTGAGACACTGAGACACTGAGACTCTGAGACACTGAGGCACAGAGACTCTGAGACACTGAGGCACAGAGACACTGAGACACAGAGACACTGAGACACAGAGATACTGAGACACAGAGACACTGAGTCTCTGAGACACTGATACATTGAGACTCTGAGACACTGAGTAACAGAGATAGAGAATCACTGAGGCAGAGAGACACTGATAATCTGAGACACTGTGACATTGAGGCACAGAGACACAGAAGCACAGAGACACTGCGTCACAGAGACACTGTGACATTGAGACTTTGAGACGCTGAAACACTGAGGAACAGTGATACTGAGACACAGATTCACTGAAACTCTAAGACACTGAGAAACTGAAAATCTGAGACACTGAGACACTGTGACACTGAGGCACAGAGACACTGTGACACTGAGGCACAGAGACACTCAACACAGAGACAAAGTGACACTGAGTGTCTGAGACATTGATACACTGAGACACTGAGACATTGAGTCACTGAGGCTCAGACACACTGAGACACTGACACACAGAGACACTGAGACACTAGACACAGAGACACTGAGACACAGAGACTTTGAGATATTAAGACACTGAGGCACAGATACACTGAGTCTCTGAGACACAGAGACACTGAGAGTCTGATAGACTGAGGCACAGAGACACTGAGACACTAAGGCACCAAGACACAGAGACTCTGAGACACTGAGACACAGAGACACAGAAACACTGAGACACTGAGGCACTGAGGCACAGAGACACTGAGATACAGAGACACAGAGACACTGAGATTCTGAGACACTGAGACACTGAGGCACAGAGACACTGAGACACAGGGACACTGGGACACTTAAACACAGAGAGACTGAGACACTGAGACTCTGAGACACTGAGACACTGAGACACAGAGACACTGAGACACTGAGACCCTATGACACTGAGGCACAGATACACTGAATCTCAGAGACACTGATGCACTGAGACACAGAGACACTGTGACTCTGAGACACGGAGACACTGAGACACGGAGACACAGAGACACTCAGCCACTGTGACACTGAGGCACAGAGACACAGAAGCACAGAGACACTGCGACACAGAGACACTGTGACATTGAGACTCTGAGACGCTGAGACACTGAGGAAAAGTGATACTGAGACACAGATTCACTGAAACTCTAAGACACTGAGAAACTGAAAATCTGAGACACTGAGACACTGTGACACTGAGGCACAGAGACACTCAGACAGATAAAAACTGAGGCTCAGAGACACTGATAAAGGGAGACACTGAGACATTGAGACACTGAGGCACAGACACACTGAGACACTGACACACAGAGACACTGAGACACTGAGACACAATGACACTGAGACACAGAGACTTTGAGATATTAAGACACTGAGGCACAGATACACTGATTCTCTGAGACACAGAGACACTGAGAGTCTGATAGACTGAGGCACAGAGACACTGAGACACTGAGGCACCAAGACACAGAGGCTCTGAGACACTGAGACACAGAGACAATGGGACACGGAGACACTTCGACTCTGAGATACTGAGACACAGAGACACTGAGACACAAAACTTTCAGACACTAACACACAGAGACACTGATACTCTGAGACTCTGAGACACAGAGATACTGAGACACTGAGACACAGAGACACTGAGACACTGAGACTCTGAGACACTGAGGCACAGAGACTCTGAGACACTGAGGCACAGAGACACTGAGATACAGAGATACTGAGACACAGAGACACTGAGTCTCTGAGACACTGATACATTGAGACTCTGAGACACTGAGTAACAGAGATAGTGAATCACTGAGGCAGAGAGACACTGATAATCTGAGACACTGTGACATTGAGGCACAGAGACACAGAGACACAGAAGCACAGAGACACTGCGTCACAGAGACACTGTGGCATTGAGACTTTGAGACGCTGAGACACTGAGGAACAGTGATACTGAGACACAGATTCACTGAAACTCGAAGACACTGAGAAACTGAAAATCTGAGACACTGAGACACTGTGACACTGAGGCACAGAGACACTGTGACACTGAGGCACAGAGACACTCAACACAGAAACAAAGTGACACTGAGTGTCTGAGACATTGATACACTGAGACACTGAGACACTGAGACATTGAGTCACTGAGGCTCAGACACACTGAGACACTGACACACAGAAACACTGAGACACTAGACACAGAGACACTGAGACACAGAGACTTTGAGATATTAAGACACTGAGGCACAGATACACTGAGTCTCTGAGACACAGAGACACTGAGAGTCTGATAGACTGAGGCACAGAGACACTGAGACACTAAGGCACCAAGACACAGAGACTCTGAGACACTGAGACACAGAGACACAGAAACACTGAGACACTGAGGCACTGAGGCACTGAGGCACAGAGACACTGAGATACAGAGGCACAGAGACACTGAGATTCTGAGACACAGAGACACTGAGACACTGAGGCACAGAGACACTGAGACACAGGGACACTGAGACACTTAAACACAGAGAGACTGAGACACTGAGACTCTGAGACACTGAGACTCTGAGACACTGAGACAATGGGACACAGAGACACTTAGACTCTGAGATACTGAGACACAGAGACACTGAGACACAAAATTTTCAGACACTAACACACAGAGACACTGATACTCGGAGACTCTGAGACACAGAGATACTGAGACACTGAGACACAGAGACACTGAGACACTGAGACTCTGAGACACTGAGGCACAGAGACTCTGAGACACTGAGGCACAGAGACACAGAGACACTGAGATTCTGAGACACTGAGGCACAGAGACCCTGCGACACAGAGATACTGAGACACAGAGACACTGAGTCTCTGAGACACTGATACATTGAGACTCTGAGACACTGAGGCACAGAGATATAGAATCACTGAGGCAGAGAGACACTGATAATCTGAGACACTGTGACATTGAGGCACAGAGACACTCAAACACAGAGAAACTGAGACACTGAGGCACCAAGACACAGAGACTCTGAGAGATTGAGACTCTGAGACAAAGAGACACAGTAACACAGAGACAATGAGGCACACAGATACAGAGACACTGAGGCACAGCGACACTGAGACACAGAGACACTGAGACACTGAGGCACAGAGACACTGAGACACAGGGACACTGAGACACATAAACACAGAGAGACTGAGACACTGAGACTCTGAAATACTGAGACACTGAGACTCTGAGACACTGAGACAATGGGACACGGAGACACTTAGACTCTGAGATACTGAGACACAGAGACACTGAGACACAAAACTTTCAGACACTAACACACAGAGACACTGGTACTCTGAGACTCTGAGACACAGAGATACTGAGACACTGAGACACAGAGACACTGAGACACTGAGACTCTGAGACACTGAGGCACTGAGACTCTGAGACACTGAGGCACAGAGACACTGAGACACAGAGATACTGAGACACAGAGACACTGAGTCTCTGAGACACTGATACATTGAGACTCTGAGACACTGAGGCACAGAGATAGAGAATCACTGAGGCAGAGAGACACTGATAATCTGAGACACTGTGACATTGAGGCACAGAGACACAGAGACACAGAAGCACAGAGACACTGCGTCACAGAGACACTGTGACATTGAGACTTTGAGACGCTGAGACACTGAGGAACAGTGATACTGAGACACAGATTCACTGAAACTCTAAGACACTGAGCAACTGAAAATCTGAGACACTGAGACACTGTGACACTGAGGCACAGAGACACTCAGACAGATAGACACTGAGCCTCAGAGACACTGATAAACTGAGACACAGAGACAGAGACACTGAGACTCTGAGACCTGAGACACTGAGACACAAAGACACTGGGACACAGAGACACTGAGACTCTGAAACACTGAGACACTGAGACTCTGAGACACTGAGACAATGGGACACGGAGACACTTAGACTCTGAGATACTGAGACACAGAGACACTGAGACACAAAACTTTCAGACACTAACACACAGAGACACTGATACTCTGAGACTCTGAGACACAGAGATACTGAGACACTGAGACACAGAGACACTGAGACACTGAGACTCTGAGACACTGAGGCACAGAGACTCTGAGACACTGAGGCACAGAGACACTGAGACACAGAGATACTGAGACACAGAGACACTGAGTCTCTGAGACACTGATACATTGAGACTCTGAGACACTGAGTAACAGAGATAGAGAATCACTGAGGCAGAGAGACACTGATAATCTGAGACACTGTGACATTGAGGCACAGAGACACAGAAGCACAGAGACACTGCGTCACAGAGACACTGTGACATTGAGACTTTGAGACGCTGAGACACTGAGGAACAGTGATAATGAGACACAGATTCACTGAAACTCTAAGACACTGAGAAACTGAAAATCTGAGACACTGTGACATTGAGGCACAGAGACACTGTGACACTGAGGCACAGAGACACTCAACACAGAGACAAAGTGACACTGAGTGTCTGAGACATTGATACACTGAGACACTGAGACACTGAGACATTGAGTCACTGAGGCTCAGACACACTGAGACACTGACACACAGAGACACTGAGACACTAGACACAGAGACACTGAGACAAAGAGACTTTGAGATATTAAGACACTGAGGCACAGATACACTGAGTCTCTGAGACACAGAGACACTGAGAGTCTGATAGACTGAGGCACAGAGACACTGAGTCACTAAGGCACCAAGACACAGAGACTCTGAGACACTGAGACACAGAGACACAGAAACACTGAGACACTGAGGCACTGAGGCACAGAGACACTGAGATACAGAGACACAGAGACACTGAGATTCTGAGACACTGAGACACTGAGGCACAGAGACACTGAGACACAGGGACACTGAGACACTTAAACACAGAGAGACTGAGACACTGAGACTCTGAGACACTGAGACACTGAGACACAGAGACACTGAGACACTGAGACCCTATGACACTGAGGCACAGATACACTGAATCTCAGAGACACTGATGCACTGAGACACAGAGACACTGTGACTCTGAGACACGGAGACACTGAGACACGGAGACACAGAGACACTCAGCCACTGTGACACTGAGGCACAGAGACACAGAAGCACAGAGACACTGCGACACAGAGACACTGTGACATTGAGACTCTGAGACGCTGAGACACTGAGGAAAAGTGATACTGAGACACAGATTCACTGAAACTCTAAGACACTGAGAAACTGAAAATCTGAGACACTGAGACACTGTGACACTGAGGCACAGAGACACTCAGACAGATAAACACTGAGGCTCAGAGACACTGATAAAGGGAGACACTGAGACATTGAGACACTGAGGCACAGACACACTGAGACACTGACACACAGAGACACTGAGACACTGAGACACAATGACACTGAGACACAGAGACTTTGAGATATTAAGACACTGAGGCACAGATACACTGATTCTCTGAGACACAGAGACACTGAGAGTCTGATAGACTGAGGCACAGAGACACTGAGACACTGAGGCACCAAGACACAGAGGCTCTGAGACACTGAGACACAGAGACACAGAAACACTGAGACACTGAGGCACTGAGGCACATAGACACTGAGATACAGAGACACAGAGGCACTGAGACACTGAGACACAGAGACACTGAGACACTGAGGCACAGAGACACTGAGACACAGGGACACTGAGACACTTAAACACAGAGAGACTGAGACACTGAGACTCTGAAACACTGAGACACTGAGACTCTGAGACACTGAGACAATGGGACACGGAGACACTTAGACTCTGAGATACTGAGACACAGAGACACTGAGACACAAAACTTTCAGACACTAACACACAGAGACACTGATACTCTGAGACTCTGAGACACAGAGATACTGAGACACTGAGACACAGAGACACTGAGGACTCTGAGACACTGAGGCACAGAGACACTGAGACACAGAGATACTGAGACACAGAGACACTGAGTCTCTGAGACACTGATACATTGAGACTCTGAGACACTGAGGCACAGAGATAGAGAATCACTGAGGCAGAGAGACACTGATAATCTGAGACACTGTGACATTGAGGCACAGAGACACAGAGACACAGAAGCACAGAGACACTGCGTCACAGAGACACTGTGACATTGAGACTTTGAGACGCTGAGGACACTGAGGAACAGTGATACTGAGACATAGATTCACTGAAACTCTGAGACACTGAGCAACTGAAAATCTGAGACACTGAGACACTGTGACACTGAGGCACAGAGACACTCAGACAGATAGACACTGAGCCTCAGAGACACTGATAAACTGAGACACAGAGACAGAGACATTGAGACTCTGAGACCTGAGACACTGAGACACAAAGACACTGGGACACAGACACACTGAGACTCTGAAACACTGAGACACTGAGACAATGGGACACGGAGACACTTCGACTCTGAGATACTGAGACACAGAGACACTGAGACACAAAACTTTCAGACACTAACACACAGAGACACTGATACTCTGAGACTCTGAGACACAGAGATACTGAGACACAGAGGACACTGAGACACTGAGACTCTGAGACACTGAGGCACAGAGACTCTGAGACACTGAGGCACAGAGACACTGAGACACAGAGATACTGAGACACACAGAGACACTGAGTCTCTGAGACACTGATACATTGAGACTCTGAGACACTGAGTAACAGAGATAGAGAATCACTGAGGCAGAGAGACACTGATAATCTGAGACACTGTGACATTGAGGCACAGAGACACAGAGACACAGAAGCACAGAGACACTGCGTCACAGAGACACTGTGGCATTGAGACTTTGAGACGCTGAGACACTGAGGAACAGTGATACTGAGACACAGATTCACTGAAACTCGAAGACACTGAGAAACTGAAAATCTGAGACACTGTGACACTGAGGCACAGAGACACTGAGACACTGAGACACTGAGACACTGAGACATTGAGTCACTGAGGCTCAGACACACTGAGACACTGACACACCAGAAACACTGAGACACTAGACACAGAGACACTGAGACACAGAGACTTTGAGATATTAAGACACTGAGGCACAGATACACTGAGTCTCTGAGACACAGAGACACTGAGAGTCTGATAGACTGAGGCACAGAGACACTGAGACACTAAGGCACCAAGACACAGAGACTCTGAGACACTGAGGACACAGAGACACAGAAACACTGAGACACTGAGGCACTGAGGCACTGAGGCACAGAGACACTGAGATACAGAGGCACAGAGACACTGAGATTCTGAGACACAGAGACACTGAGACACTGAGGCACAGAGACACTGAGACACAGGGACACTGAGACACTTAAACACAGAGAGACTGAGACACTGAAACTCTGAGACACTTAGACTCTGAGATACTGAGACACAGAGACACTGAGACACAAAATTTTCAGACACTAACACACAGAGACACTGATACTCGGAGACTCTGAGACACAGAGATACTGAGACACTGAGACACAGGAGACACTGAGACACTGAGACTCTGAGACACTGAGGCACAGAGACTCTGAGACACTGAGGCACAGAGACACAGAGACACTGAGATTCTGAGACACTGAGGCACAGAGACCCTGCGACACAGAGATACTGAGACACAGAGACACTGAGTCTCTGAGACACTGATACATTGAGACTCTGAGACACTGAGGCACAGAGATATAGAATCACTGAGGCAGAGAGACACTGATAATCTGAGACACTGTGACATTGAGGCACAGAGACACTCAAACACAGAGAAACTGAGACACTGAGGCACCAAGACACAGAGACTCTGAGAGATTGAGACTCTGAGACAAAGAGACACAGTAACACAGAGACAATGAGGCACACAGATACAGAGACACTGAGGCACAGCGACACTGAGACACAGAGACACTGAGACACTGAGGCACAGAGACACTGAGACACAGGGACACTGAGACACTTAAACACAGAGAGACTGAGACACTGAGACTCTGAACACTGAGACACTGAGACTCTGAGACACTGAGACAATGGGACACGGAGACACTTAGACTCTGAGATACTGAGACACAGAGACACTGAGACACAAAACTTTCAGACACTAACACACAGAGACACTGATACTCTGAGACTCTGAGACACAGAGATACTGAGAGACTGAGACACAGAGACACTGAGACACTGAGACTCTGAGACACTGAGGCACAGAGACTCTGAGACACTGAGGCACAGAGACACTGAGACACAGAGATACTGAGACACAGAGACACTGAGTCTCTGAGACACTGATACATTGAGACTCTGAGACACTGAGGCACAGAGATAGAGAATCACTGAGGCAGAGAGACACTGATAATCTGAGACACTGTGACATTGAGGCACAGAGACACAGAGACACAGAAGCACAGAGACACTGCGTCACAGAGACACTGTGACATTGAGACTTTGAGACGCTGAGACACTGAGGAACAGTGATACTGAGACACAGATTCACTGAAACTCTAAGACACTGAGCAACTGAAAATCTGAGACACTGAGACACTGTGACACTGAGGCACAGAGACACTCAGACAGATAGACACTGAGCCTCAGAGACACTGATAAACTGAGACACAGAGACAGAGACACTGAGACTCTGAGACCTGAGACACTGAGACACAAAGACACTGGGACACAGAGAGACTGAGACTCTGAAACACTGAGACACTGAGACTCTGAGACACTGAGACAATGGGACACGGAGACACTTAGACTCTGAGATACTGAGACACAGAGACACTGAGACACAAAACTTTCAGACACTAACACACAGAGACACTGATACTCTGAGACTCTGAGACACAGAGATACTGAGACACTGAGACACAGAGACACTGAGACACTGAGACTCTGAGACACTGAGGCACAGAGACTCTGAGACACTGAGGCACAGAGACACTGAGACACAGAGATACTGAGACACAGAGACACTGAGTCTCTTGAGACACTGATACATTGAGACTCTGAGACACTGAGTAACAGAGATAGAGAATCACTGAGGCAGAGAGACACTGAGACTCTGAAACACTGAGACACTGAGACTCTGAGACACTGAGACAATGGGACACGGAGACACTTAGACTCTGAGATACTGAGACACAGAGACACTGAGACACAAAACTTTCAGACACTAACACACAGAGACACTGATACTCTGAGACTCTGAGACACAGAGATACTGAGACACTGAGACACAGAGACACCGAGACACTGAGACTCTGAGACACTGAGGCACAGAGACTCTGAGACACTGAGGCACAGAGACACTGAGACACAGAGATACTGAGACACAGAGACACTGAGTCTCTGAGACACTGATACATTGAGACTCTGAGACACTGAGTAACAGAGATAGAGAATCACTGAGGCAGAGAGACACTGATAATCTGAGACACTGTGACATTGAGGCACAGAGACACAGAAGCACAGAGACACTGCGTCACAGAGACACTGTGACATTGAGACTTTGAGACGCTGAAACACTGAGGAACAGTGATACTGAGACACAGATTCACTGAAACTCTAAGACACTGAGAAACTGAAAATCTGAGACACTGAGACACTGTGACACTGAGGCACAGAGACACTGTGACACTGAGGCAAAGAGACACTCAACACAGAGACAAAGTGACACTGAGTGTCTGAGACATTGATACACTGAGACACTGAGACACTGAGACATTGAGTCACTGAGGCTCAGACACACTGAGACACTGACACACAGAGACACTGAGACACTAGACACAGAGACACTGAGACACAGAGACTTTGAGATATTAAGACACTGAGGCACAGATACACTGAGTCTCTGAGACACAGAGACACTGAGAGTCTGATAGACTGAGGCACAGAGACACTGAGACACTAAGGCACCAAGACACAGAGACTCTGAGACACTGAGACACAGAGACACAGAAACACTGAGACACTGAGGCACTGAGGCACAGAGACACAGAGATACAGAGACACAGAGACACTGAGATTCTGAGACACTGAGACACTGAGGCACAGAGACACTGAGACACTGGGACACTGAGACACTTAAACACAGAGAGACTGAGACACTGAGACTCTGAGACACTGAGACACTGAGACTCTGAGACACTGAGACAGTGGGACACAGAGACACTTAGACTCTGAGATACTGAGACACAGAGACACTGAGACACAAAACTTTCAGACACTAACACACAGAGACACTGATATTCTGAGACACAGAGATACTGAGACACTGAGACACAGAGACACTGAGACACTGAGACTCTGAGACACTGAGGCACAGAGACTCTGAGACACTGAGGCACAGAGACACTGAGACACAGAGACACTGAGATCTGAGACACTGATGCTCAGAGACCCTGCGACACAGAGATACTGAGACACAGAGACACTGAGTCTCTGAGACACTGATACATTGAGACTCTGAGACACTGAGGCACAGAGATATAGAATCACTGAGGCAGAGAGACACTGATAATCTGAGACACTGTGACATTGAGGCACAGAGACACTCAAACACAGAGAAACTGAGACACGGAGGCACCAAGACACAGAGACTCTGAGAGATTGAGACTCTGAGACAAAGAGACACAGTAACACAGAGACACAGAGACAATGAGGCACAGAGATACAGAGACACTGAGGCACAGAGACACTGAGACACAGAGGCACTGAGGCACTGAGACACAGATACACCGAGGACACTGAGACACTGAGACTCTGAGACACTGAGGCACAGAGACACTGAGACACAGAGACATAGAGACACTGACACTCTGAGATACTGAGACACTGTGACACAGACTCACTGAAACTCTGAGACACTGAGACACTGAGACACTGGGGCACAGAGACACAGAGACACTGAGTCTCCGTGGCACTGATACACTGAGACACAGAGACACTGAGGAACAGAAACATTGTGACACTGAGACTCTGAGACAAAAAGACACAGAGACACTAAGACACAGAGACACAGAGAGACTGAGACACAGAGACACAGAGACACTGAGACACAAAGATGCAGAGACACACAGTGAGCACGTGA